>VYZX01017660.1:0-106273 GCA_013401335.1 Brachypteracias leptosomus
TGATTGTTGGAAAGAGCTAAAGGGAAGGGCTGCCTTGCAAGGAGTTGTTTGGAGTCCCTCAATTTGCATTTTCTGAAAACCACTCTAGTTGATAAAGCACCTCCTTATCAAGAACATTGCCTGGGGCATTGATCCATCAGCTCCAAAGCCCTTGGAGCTGCTAAAAAAGCTCCAGCTTCAGTGGGAGGCAGATCTGACCCTTTGATTTCCCCCGTAGGACACATGTTCAGCATGAGGTAAATGTGTCAGCAGAGTCACTGAGCTATGAAGGTTCCTGCCTTGCAGGAGACCAGCCTGCTCCATGCAAATGTTCCCTGATTAGCTTTTAATGAAAAACAAGTTTGCATCAAAACTAAAATGACATTGTCAGCAGTTAATTATCACTTGTCAAACAGAGCCCAGGCTGCACTGTGGATTTAAGTCTGGTGTAGAACTGCATTCCTGGCTGTTGGAGGAGGGAGCCTCTTTTGGTTGGGTTGTTTGAACTGCTCTCAGAGGATCCTGGTATTTAAATGAGCTTTTGATTTCCTGGAAGATGACAGGTCGGGGCTTTTAAAGTGGCACGTCAGGAGATCAGATAGCACAATAGTGAATATATCCTAATGACTGTTTACACTGCTAGAACACTCCTTATCCTCAAGTATTTCATAAATCATATGTAGCTGTGGGTTTACTGTTGGATACACTCAAGTGTTACTTGAACGTCTCTGATGGCACACAGGGTTTGGTACACCTGAGGGAGCTTCATTTCTTCAGGAAAAGATCATCAGAATATTCCAGCACGTCAGTTCTTTGGCAAATTCATTTGGAACCCATCGAAACAGAACCAGCTTGGGAACTGGGATGTTCCTTCTGACACTGTGTTCTGTAAACAGCCCTTCTCTGGGCTTGTAGAAGAAGTGAGTATGGAAGACTGTCAAAAGAATAATTGCTGTCACCAGGAGAGGGTTGACTCTTTACACAGTCACAGGATCTCCCTGCTGATGCATCTGCTAGAACCTCCTGGGAAGGATGATGGTCCCCAGCTCCTGTTGAGTATCTCAGCACAGGAAACTCTGCAGTTTGTAAGAGCAGTCAACCTTAAGGACATTTCCCTGCTGACACAGCCTAGAAGGTCTGCACATTTTTCACACTAATCTGCAAATCTCTTGGCCACAGAGCTCATGTTCACATCCCCACTGTAATCCCAACAGCATCTCTGATACTTCTTCTGGAGAGGGTGATTGACACCGTGAACTTTGCAGCATCTGAGGATGTGCCCACAGAGCCAGGGCACCACGTGGCACCAGGCTGTGGCAATAAAGGGAGCAATGGCAGAAGAAACAAATAAAATATTACACTGCTACATTACCAACTATGAAAATTACCCTCATCCTAGCAGACTGCACCCAATGGAGGATATTTTCTCTTCCTTTTTGGCAGCCTTCATTTCTTGCTGGTCCACAGTTTCTTTGTCCAATTAGGGCTGTAAATGCAGCCATTTAAATGAAGGATTCATGCAGCTTGCATCTGCTAAGCATCTTCCCATTAACCAGATGACACCCCTGCTTTGCATAAGGCAGGAATTCCTTTATCTGGCATGATTAAAGGAAGCAGCACTTTCAAGATGCACCCATAAATTCTCGCCTTCATTTAAGTCCCAAGCAGCGTTAGCACAATGGACAGATTGTGTCTAGGGCTGGGGAAATAAAACTGCCACATGATATTGATTTAAGTGTCATCCGACCATCTCCACAGTTCAAAAACCAGAGTATATCTGTGTTAGCACAGCCATCGATAAATACTGGAATTAAGGAGATGGTGTGAAGGAGAGGAGAAAGAACAGTTTACAATGTTAGAGGCTTAAATCCATTATCTTTTGGCATGGGGAAAGGAAAATAGGCATGCAGTCCAGCCTGCCTTGATTTACAGTGTGCCCACACCCATGCCTCTTTCACAGACTTCTTCCTTCCATCTTTATCTCCTCCATCACAAGATTGAGGTTGTACCAACACACTGAGAGTGAGCCCAGGGCTGCATCTGGCACCAGTGGGCACAGGCAGGTTCATCTCTGCCACGTACAGGAGCTCAGTGCCCATAAGCACGTTCTGCTCAGCAACCTGTTCCTGTGCGTGGCAACAGTGAGGCCACACAACTGACCTAAGGCTCTGCAGAATCAGTTTTTGCCTGGTCAAACCAAGGAGCAGAGACAAAAAGGAGGCTGTAGCCATGTTGTCAGCTCAGGCAGCATTCGGTGTTCTGCTGCAGGCTGCAGCTCCAGGAGCCCTGTGATACTGCCACTGTTGCCTTTCTTTTTGTGCTGCAGTTTCTACCCTTTGTGACAGCACAGGAGAATAAACCCTGCATTGAGACCTAACATCTCTCCTATGAGGGCTGGCTGAGAGAGCAGGGAATGTCAGCCTGGAGAAGAGAAGACTCTGGGAGATCTCATTGTGGCCCTTCCAGTATCTGACAGGGGCCTACAAGAAAGCTGGGGAGGGACTTTTCATGAGGGCTTGTAGGGACAGGATGAGGGGTGATGGCTTCAAACTGGAGCAGGGGAGATTTAGATTAGATGTAGGGAAGACATTTTTCTCTGTGAGGGTGGTAAGACCCTGGCACAGGTTGCCCAGGGAGGTTGCAGAAGCCCCATCCCTGGAGGTGTTCAAGGCCAGGTTGGATGGGGCTTTGAGCAACCTGGTCTAGTGGGAGCTGTCCCTGCCATGGCAGGGGGGGTTGCATAGTTCCAAACAAGATGAACTTCAAGGTCCCTTCCAACCCAAACCAGCCTATGATTTTGTGATTCTAAGATTCTAACTGCCCACAGGAGGAGATGAAATTCCTCCTTTGGAGAAGCAGGTGGAGGGTTCAGCTGCATTTCCCTTGTGTGTCTGATGCAGGGATAGGACAGACCAGGTCCAAAGGACCCGTGCCCCAAGGCTGAGAGCCAGGCTGCAGAGGGTGAGCCTCTGCTACAGACTGGCTCCTGGTTCTATGCTGCATTTTTGCCTTAGGGAGAGTCTCGAGCAGCACCACAAACTTCATGGCAGCTTCCCTGAGGGTCCAGCCTGGTTCCTGTTCACTGAGGGTACAGTTCCTACAGGAGGGAGCTTTCCAGCCACACTAGAGCAGTCTACATCTCTGCAAGGACAAAGTGGAGCGAAACACAGAAAAGAAAGAGCAGCATGAGAATTCAAAGTGCTGAACTCCAGGCAGTCTTCTCTTATTTTGTAATTCCATATCAAAGCCACCACCTCCAATTTTCTGCATTGTGCTGTAATTTCCCTTAATGCAGAACTAGAATTCTAATCATTTTGCATAATTTGAAATCTTGTTTCTTTGGCTGAATGAGAAAGGTCCTGCAGGGTATTTTTGCTTTTGTGGGTTTTGGTTTTTTTTTTTTCCTTTCCCCAGAATGTTTTTATGAAAATTATGCCTCCACAGCAGCATCCTTTACTTAAACAAAAGAGGAGAGGAGGAGCATTACAGGATCAGCCACAATGCTTATTACAGAGGGATAATGTGAGCAGAGCCATTTCCCCAATTTATTTCTTAACTAAGGGTTACACTGAATAGTTTCTCTGTGATGCTGCCTGGACCCATCAACACCTCCCCACCTGCTCTCCCACAGACGCTGGTGCTGAGGTTTTTCATCCCAGCTAAAGCAAAGCCCTCTAAGAGCAACCACCCATCATGTCAAGTGAAATGCTCTTTATAAAGAGTGCTCTAATGCATTCTGGGCTGCATCAAAAGAAATGTGGCCAGCAGATCAAGAGAGGTGGTTCTGCCCCTCTGCTCTGCCCTGGGGAGACCTCACCTGGAGCTCTGTGTCCAGCTCTGGAGCCCCCAGCACAAGAAGGATGGGGACANCTATGATTATCAATATTGCAGCTGTAGCCTGGGAGAAGGCAGCAGTGCCTGTGCTGGGATCCTCGTGTGTGACTCTGGGATCCTGTGATTGAGTGTTGAAGCTGCTTTCCCCAGACGTGGATGGAAATGTCACAAGGCTGCCTCTGAGAGGGGGCACACACGGTGGATTTCACCCCCAAGGAACTCAGGGTGGCAAGAAATGTGTGATGCTTTGCACTTACACTATCACCTTTCATCAGAGGATCTCAAAGTACTTTGCAAGTGCTCACATGAGCTCTGCAGTATTGTGTCTTCAAGAAATTTTCAATATATCAATTCCAGCCAATTTTTTTAGTGAAGTCTTTAACACCACAGTGACTTTATCACTTCACTGCTCCAAGAAGGTCAGGGAAGGGTGAAACAGACTCCTGCAGATTGCTCAAGGACTTTGCAGACACCCAGAAAGAAACTTTACACCAGTTTTGCATTGCCTCTCATGCAGATGGGATTGAAGGCAACTGGTAAATTCACAGGCCTTGTACAAACCCCAATTTTACCCAGTTTTACCAGGGTTTGCTGGGGCCACAAACTCTGCTCTGAAATCCTGAGCTGCTCATTTCCCACAGCAGAAGGAGGTACCTTCACAGATCTGATGGTTTATCAGAGACATGTGAAACAGCCCTGGAGGTGAAAGGTGCTTGTATTGTAGGTAATGACCCATCACTGCCCTGGGGGAGCCAGGGAAAAGCTCACCCCAGGGGACCACGGGCACCCCAACCAGCCTGGCTTCCCACACAGCCAGCTGAGAGAGGAGACCTTGCTCCTGGCTCTGAGGGTTTGCTTCAGGTGATCAGAAAAGGGCATCTCTCCCTCTCTCTCCATCACCCCCTAGAACATCCAGCTGAATGCCTAAAACCCTCCCTCCCTTGCCTTTTTGCATTAAGAGTATTTTCCCCTCACTTTACAAGTTTGGGAACAGCTACAGGAATCATGGACTCCTAGAGAATGAGATCTCTCACCTTTCCATCTTTTGGGGCATGATTTCTTCCCTACATCTCTGCAATAATTTCTTTATTTAAGTGAAACAAAATGCTTTGAAAGGATAAAAATCCCACAGGAATGAACCAAAGCAGGGCACCAACCATCACTGTTTCCATTCTGGCAGTGGATAAACTCCAACCTCACTTCTTATCTTGAAAGTTGCAGTAATCCACCTTGGGAGCCAAACCTTCAGCTGGTGTAAGACACTGGAATCAAAGGCACTCTGCGGATTTACACCAGCTCAAGGTCTTTGCTGAAACCCACAACAGACATTAGGTAATTGCAGTGAGAAGTGAATCAAAGAAATGCCTTTTTTATTTTATTTTTTTTTTGCTGACAGCTTTAAAATCACACTTTTCATGTGTGAAATGAAAGATTTGTATAATTGCTCATCCTTTGAACTCCAGTTTATTAAAACTGTGACACGCACATTAAAATGAGATTATATATAAAGGGAGGAGAAACACAGAGTAAGTAATTGCCACATAATGCTGTGACTTGGGGAGAGAAGCAGCACACGGTGCTTGTCAGTGCTGATGAACCATCCAGAGATGTGGGGAAGTTTCTCCAAGGGGCAAAGAAGAAAGGAATCAAAGTTCTGAAGTGTTTGACTCCTGTATCATCCCCCTGACAACACTTTCTCTGCAAGAGAAGCCAGAGCCCAGCCCTGACCTCACATTCCTGCAGATGTTCAGTCCAGTAGGTCCATTGTTATGAGGCCAGAGTCACGTTCCCTGAAGTCACAGAATCACAGAATCATAGAATCATTGTGGTTGGAAGGGACCTCTAGGATCATCAAGTCCAACCTTGATCCCAACATCTCCCTGACCACTAGACTAAATCAACCTAAGAAGCTTCAATGTCACTTATACAAATTCAGGAGTAGATGCAACTTGCCAGGGTGGCCTCCAGGCTTCACAGGGGATAGCTTAACCCTGCTGCTGCCTGCTTACATCCACCTCTACTTCTGGAAAAGAAGTTTCAGGAAAAGGGAATGACTCTGTCACTTGGAGCAACCTAGAGAGAAGTTACATGAGCCTGGAGAGAAGTTACATGGGACTGGACCATTCCTGGTCACTACACCCCAGATGCTGGAAGTAACCTGCACTGCTGACCACCCCTGAAGCTCCAAGTGCTGGTGGAGGTACAGGGCAGGCTCCCCTCCCTGTCATTCTGTTCTGTATGCACCCCCATGCCTCCACAGCAGCCAGAGGCAGAATATCAACTAGAGACCTTCTGACCACTTATCTTGAGTTTTGCCCACCTAAGAAGCTAAAAAATACTGTAATTTACAGCTTTCTGCAGCCTTCCGTGGCTGTGATAACTGTACTAGTTTAAATCTATTACATTCATCTTGGATCCAGCTCCAGAATACTGAGGAGCAATATTTGTTCATGCTGTGACTTCACTGTCCTAGCACCAGGAAGTCAAAATTCCTATCCTCAAAACCAGTGAAAAAATCAACTTTCAAGTAGTTGAGAGATCACCTTCTGAGAGATGCAAATGTTGTTTATGTGCTAAAGGGACCAGTAGAACATACAAATTGTGTCAGTTGTACCCTAAAGATAGGCCAGAGGAATAAGAGAATGAGGAGACTGACAAGTCACCTCTTCCTTCAGCTCATCCACCCCCAGGGAGGGCTCAGCCTAAACAGGCACTAGTGAAATCCACCTGAAGCATCAAAGCAGCACCATGAAACAACCATTCAACACTCCTCAAACACAGGCAGACAGCAGCTCTGCAGAGAGCCACACCAGCCACAGGAGAGGTCCTCACCAGCCACAGGAGAGGTCCTCACCAGCCNGGCCCCCCGCCCGCCATGGGAGGCGTCCCCCCCAGCCACAGGAGAGGTCCCCCCCAGCCACAGGAGAGGTCCTCACCAGCCACAGGAGAGGTCCTCACCAGCACATCTTCTCCAGCCTGCTAGTGAAACTGGGCTGGTAACTGTCCAGAGCTCCCCAAGTCAAACCCAGCTGTGATGCCCATGTACAAATGGGATGCTGCTGAGAAAAGGATCATCCCAGCCAGCAGACCCGGGGGACATCAGGAGCTGGAGAGTGGGTAAGGGCAAGGGGCACTGCTCCAGGAAGAGCTGAAGCTGGAGGAGCTGTCCATCTGTCTGCAGCCTCAGGGTCCTACAGCCTAACAGTGAGGGGGGATTCACTACCCCTGACTAAATGACAGGTTCCTAGACTCCTTTTAGAGGCAATGGTAGTTCTTTTAGAGGCTGGATCATAGAATCATAGAATATTTCAGGCTGGAAGGGACCTCCAGAGCTCATCTGGTCCAACCTCCCTACACCAGCAGGGACATCTCTACCTAGGGCAGGCTGCTCAGAGCCCCAGCAAGCCTGACCTTGAAGGACTCCAGGGATGGGGCCTCCCCCCCCTCTCTGGACAGCCCATTCCACTGATCTATCACCCTCAGATTAAAGAACTTTTTTCTAATATCCAGCCTAAATCTCTCCTTTCCCAGCTTAAAACCATCACTCCTGGTCCTATCATTACAAACCCTTTTGAATAGACCTTAATGGATCATCTTGTTCCTCCAAGGAGGCCATTCTTCTTTTTCCCCACTACTTTCAGAAGATACACACACACACACACACACAGAGCCACTGCTGGTGCTGATGGTGATAAACCTCATGGTCTTGGCACCTTCACTGCAGGCCCCCAAGCTTGGGTTCTCACCCATGGTCCCACAGCACCTGCCCACAGAGCTGCTCACGTACCAGCTGACTAGAAGTAAGAAGACGAAAGGAAAACTTGGTGTAAGAAAAAGGAAAATTGACAGGGTTATTTGAGATCTGTCCTCTTCCCTCAAGTGACTGTCAGTGTTAAGAACGTTCTTTACAATGCTTGTGAAGTATCAGATGGAAAGGGTGGTGACTGCTGCTCAGGATAGAGCCATTCAAATAGATTCAGGCCGTTTCTCCTGTCAAACTAATTATTGCTGTAATAGAAGGGGATGTGGGGAGAAAAAGGGAAGAAAAAAAAAAGCAGCTAAACTGACAAGCCCTTTCTTTCAGTTTTAAGTCCCTCAAAATCCCAGCTCTCTGGATTTACATGGGTTATTAACAGCGTGTCCTATAAAGTAGAACAAAAGTATGAACCATTCAGGATAAATCCTCATGCAGAGCTAGCTGTCATGAAGCTCCCGCATCACCTCTGAGCACCAGCATGGTGACAGGCCACCCAGCACACACTGGGGGAAGCTGGGGAGAAAAACCCTCTCCAAGAGCAGTCTGCAGCCACCCAACACAAGGTATTTCCTCCATCTCCCTCCACTGAAGCATCTCTATCTCCTTTCCCAATGTATGGGCTGAAAGAGGCAGAGAGAAGCTGTGGGGCTGCTCTGGGATGGCTAATGATAGAGGGAGGGAGGGGTGGTAATACAGATTAAAAGCTCCTTATCCTCACTTCTCCCAGGCCTTACTAACATACACACACCCCTGGGACGCCGTGGTCCCACAGACACCAGATTATAATGAACCCTCTGCTGGATTTAGCCCCAAGTGAACTATGTGTAGGACAGGGGGTGAGATCTGAATCTCAGCCATCCATAGGCAAGGCTTGGATGTGCCTCTGCTCCCAGAGCACGGATTGATGTCCTGCCAGCACAGCACCTATCACCACACATGGGCCCTCAAAGCCCTATCAGGACATAAATAATAAAGACTGTGCTGCTACAGAAGTGTGAAATGGTCACAGAGACACGATCACCCCATAAAAAGGGAGGCTCAGTGTAAGTGCTGTTTCACAGACCATGAGCTTGTCCTTTCCAATTCCTCGGGCTGCAGGAACCAGCCATGCGGGCACAGAGCAATCCTGCACAGGCCCAGGGGGCAGCTTAATGCTGCCTAAGCAGAGGCAGAACAGACAAGGGGGGGAGGAGATGTTCGTGTGGGTAAATGCAAGAGTTAGTCCAGAAGGTTCCCAGAACAATAATCCTCCCAAGAGTCAAGCAGCATTCTGCACAAAGAGCCGGCTGAGAGACGTGGAGTTCAAGCATTGCAGCAGATGGAAATTACCTGGACTGGGCTCTTTCCTCAGATAAGTGTGTGTCCACAGACATGTGTACCTTGTGGGTGCCCCAGCACCCCCATCCCCTGGGACACAGCTCTGCTTGCCAGCAGAACCCAGCCAAAGCTCTTGGTGACAGTGGAAGGTGTCCCACGTAAATTGCTTTGCTGCTAATTAGTTTACTTCAAGCCAAAGGTGGCAGCTGTGGTGGGCTGGAGGAGCATGAGCAGCAGCACATTCTACCTGAGATGGACCTAACTGGGCCTCAAATGTCCCCCAGCTCCCAGGACCATCCAAAATGAGTGGTTGTTTTCAAACAGATGGCCCTTGCTCTACATCTGCCCATTGAAGTATCATTAAGGAAATTGCTCAAGGACCTCAGAATTGAACCCTTGGCTAATCTTACACCACCCTTCCTCACCAGGCCAGCTGCCCTGGAGGGCCAGACTCTCATGACATGGTGCACACAAATCCTTGGCAGGAAAAGCAGAGTTTGCCAAAATACCACTTTATTTAGCCCTCCTGCTATCACAGCCTCAGCTGTACATGTGCTTTGTTTTTAATTTACATGCTGACTTTACTACACACTTCACTCCACGTGTGTATTGGCAAAGCTCCTGCAACACAGTTATTAAACTCTGATACATGTGTAGGTGTATAATTGCAGTGAGACTTCTTTTTTTAATAACGTATTTTGATCCATCTAAAATATAGAAGGTAATTATCTGCAATTACCACATGCTAATCTAAATAACTGTGCATTGTTCCCCCTCCCATGGCAGAACACGAGCTTCCTACTCATGGAAGCTACAGTGATGCTAAGTTCACAACCATGAGCTCCATACCAGCAATTATAGGAGGGAAGTTTATGCATCCTGTAAGTGGCAAAGCCAATACACACACACAGAGCTTAAGAATTCATTAAATCTAGAGCAGGGAGACTTTCAAGCCATTGTATGAAGTTGCAGATGAACAAAATTGTATCACGCTTGTCAAGGGCAGAGTTCTTGTTGAGCCCTGCAGCAGATGGTTGTTTAGTTAAGAGCTAAAATGGGAGATTTAAGGCAATAGCTCGGTTTTCATGGTTATGTTGCAGCCCTGCTGGGTAACTCAGAGGACTATGCAGATCATCAGTTATCAATAACAGAAATATAGGATTGATTTTCCCCCCCCAGATGAGATCTACTACAGATCAATTTCCATTTTCAAGTTCCTTCGGTTTAACTTCACCCTGTTTTCACTCCCAACATGCCCAGATGATGAGCTTCTACAAAGTCAGATATTTTCCTTACCATGACTAGACTGAAGACAAGAGATATCCAGTCCTTGCTGCCATCTCTCCACTACCAGGAGAGGAGGGGTAGGAGGCAGGAGGGATGATAATGCCAGTTCAGTAACAAGAGCCACTGATGAATTCCCTGCTGATGCTCACACAGCCCATCTGTGGGGTGTAAAGTGTGTCCATGGCACACTTAGAGCCCAGCTTAAGGACAGCAGGGGTGAGTTTAGGCTTGCATTAACAATCCTCTCTGTTTCCTGGGATTCCTGCACCCTTCTGAACCCCATTATCAGTCCAGCCCCATTGTCAGCAGTCTGTGCTCACTGCTGTTCAGCAGACAGGGAGGTGAGGCAGCTCTGCCCAGGTCACAGTGTCAGACTCAGATTTGCCAATTGCTTTAAGCTGATCTAATCCCACACCAAAAGCAAAACTGGTTTTTAATTGTCCTGGTTTTCAGCTGGCCTGTTCCCTGACTCCCAGCTCTGCTCTTCAGTCAGTCCCACAGAGCAGAAAAGCTGGGAACCCAGCCCCAGGAAGGGCAGCAAGCCCTGCTGCTCCTGGGGAACTCAGATCCACTTAAATCACTTCCTAAACCCCAGTCTGCCTTTCAGCAGCTGACAATACAGAAAATACTGATTTAACAGAGACTGGAATTTGGTCCCCACCCTTGAAACGATACCAGGACATTGTCCATTCAGAACCCACCCCAGGGACAGACACAGGGACATTTGCTGCCCTCTGTGGCTTTGCCCTTCAGCAATTACCATCATTTCCTCATCATATTCCCCCAACCAAAAGAATAAACTTGTTTAAACTGACTTACAGAGCAGCATTTCACCAAAAGAAAAACATGTGAAATGGAAGGGAGAGGGAGAATACCCCTAAACATGTCCTAAACTTTTTAAATTCTATCCCCACGTGGCTCCACAATCTGGCACCACTTCTATATTTATCCAACAAGTTCATGAACCGTTCCCTTCTCTACGGATTCTGATTCCCATGGGGTTGAAATATTGACAGTGCTGGATTTCAATTGCAACACTATCCAGAGCTGGGTTTCAAAGTGATTATTTGAAATATAATTGACCGTGACATCCATATGACAACCAGGTGGAAGGAGGGAATGGCTGGAGGCAGACTCTGTAGGAGGCCCATCACTGCATTTACATTCACAGGAAAAGAAAGATCATTTTGTCCTTGCAACAATTTTCTGTTTCTTTGTTATCTCCCTAAACGTTGCCCCTGTCAAATAATGCACAGTCTGTGCATTTGGTCTTATACATATATATACATTTTACACTTCATTCTTACTGCTGCTGTTATTTCACAGAGATTCTCTTCTTCTTTAATCCTTTTGCCCTGCACATGGACTATAAAAAAAAAAAAGGCTTCATAATTTTCCATGTCTTTTTTAATATAAATTGTTCTGAGAAGCAAAATTGTTGTTATTATGGCTGCATTTTCTTGCCCTTTTTTTTTTTTTTTAAAGAAAAAATCTTTAACAATAACAGTGAGGACAGAGAGAGGGTGAAATTACATTTCTCTGCAAAGTGGCTCTGGAATTTTAACACAATGATTTTTCAGGAGAAAAGCTTAAGGGATCATATCAAATGAATTTTGCCATCAGAGTAAGAGATCTGTCTTCAGGTGGGGAAAATATATTTTAATTTGACAGAGGGCTTCAAGGGACTTTGACAGAATTCATTTTGCTGGCAGATATGATCTAGGTATTAGAAAAAACCACATTTCATTGTAAGAACACTGTTAGCTATTTGACATAATGCATTTTGGACACAGTCGGGATTTGGAGGAAGTGACAGTCATTTTCCTGCCAATGAAGCACTGCATTATTGCTCTGGGTTAGGAAGCCCCCAGTCCCCTGCTCAAACATGGGAAATGTAACAGGATAGTCCTTTTAAACAGGGATGAATATTAGAAGTCACCCAAAATTACTGACAATCCCCTCCTGTGACTCTGCACATCATCTGTGTCACTCCACCCTGCAGAACTCTGGCCTGGGGTAGGTTTGGGGGTGTTGAGAAGGTTAGTGTTGAGAAGGGGTCTCAACCCCCTGCTTAAAACCACAGACACTCTTACATGTCACTCCTGCCCTGGGTGACAGGGGACATGTTGCTTCACTCTCTGCTCCAGTCCAGGCCACAGACACTAACACACCAGGGAGTGGGGCTCACTACTCCCAAGCCAATTCTTTCATCCAGTGACCATTGCATGCAAAAAGCAAAGACGATCCTGGAGAAGAGAGATGAGGTGCAGGACTGCCTGTCTCTGGACCCACTGAGGGTACAACAGCTCCTGGTTCCCCTGGTCTTCCCTAGTACCCCCAGGAATCCCTGCAAATCAGTGGTGAAGATTCAGCAGAGCAAAGAGCACTTGGGTTTGCAGTAAAACCTCACCTCGTGATTGCTCAGTGCAGGTACCACTAGTAAGGATTTGAACCATGTAAGGCCAAGATGGGAATGGAGTGTTCACCTTGGGCAGCTGAAAGAGCACTGGAACTGCTCAGCTTCATGGAAACAAGAGAGCAGCTCAACCTGCTGCAGTCCAGCACAGAGCCACTAAGATGCTGGAGGGAGTGGAACATCTCCCTGCTGAGGAAAGGCTGAGGGAGCTGGGGCTCTTTAGCTTGGAGAAGAGGAGACTGAGGGGTGACCTCAGTAATGGTTATCAATATGTAAAGGGAGAGAGTGAGGAGGATGGAGCCAGGCTCTGCTCAGGGACATCCAGGGATAGGACAAGGGGCAATGGGTACAAGCTGGAACAGAGGAGGTTCCACAGAAATATGAGAGGAAGCTCCTTCCTGGTGAGGGTGCCAGACACTGGCCCAGGCTGCCCAGGGAGGTTGTGGAGTCTCCTGCTCTGGAGACGTTTAAATCCCCCCTGGACGTGTTCCTGTGTGACCTGCTCTGGGGGATCCTGCTCTGGCAGGGGGGGTGGACTAGATGATCTTTCAAGGTCCCTTCCAATCCCTAACGTTCTGTGATTCTGTGATCCTGTGAATCCCTGCCTCAGCTTTTCCAGAGGGAAGAGCCTGGGCAGCCAGCGCTGGGAAAGGGCAGCCCAGATGGAATGAGGGGCCTGCTCCCACCAAGCTGCCTGCTCTCTGGAAACTTCCCCTCACTCAGTCAAACCTGCCCCAGAAGCTTTCTGCCTGTGCTCCACGTCTGCAGAACAGCCACCTCCTGCTCAAAGATGTGCTGATTGTTAGGGAGGAGATGAGGGGGTGTCATCACTCCTGTGCATTCAAATGTTGGCTATTACAGAACCCTGAGATGAAAACTCCCCTTTCAGCTGCATCCATCCCTCAGTGGAGCTTCACTGCACCTCCCTACACACTTGGCTGATGTTTTCTTTGTTATTTTTCTGCAGTTTCATTTTTTCACGTCTCTCATTTTTTAGTTTGTTTGTGGTTTTTTTTCCTCTCTTTTTGTGCTTTAAAGAGCTCATCCAGATAATTCTGTGCTTCTGCTTCCATTTCATTTGGAGAGGGTGACAGCAGCATGGATTCATTCACTGCATCTTTTTAATAAACTTCTCTTTGGTTAGAGGAATGTGAGTGATAAATCACAGCCCCCATTGTTGTGGGTTCTGACAGTACTGTGGAAATATTTTTTAAACAAAGAAACAAAAAAATTACGTATTTATCTAATGAATAAATCACCCTTTGTGCATAAGCAGACTAGGCAGGCCTTCACCATGGCAATGTGAAGATATTTACAGTATCTAGGCCAGGGGATAGCAACTCAACCAGTGAATCCTTACATACAGGATCCCCAAAGCAGGAATGAGAGAAGAGCAAATACCTCACACCAAAACACAACAGTATCACTGTGACTCCATGATCTTTCATGCATTTGGACTTTTTTTTGCCAAAGCAAGATCTCTGGCATATTGAAACTTCCAGGCTGAAAGTTCCAGTTGGAGGTTTCACTGTGTATGATCCTGATTTCAGCTGACACTTTGGGAAAAGTCCCTGGCAGTGAGTTGATGGCAGACCCAAAGCAAAACCCAGGAAAGAAACCAAGACAGAGAGTATCAATAACTGAGCCCTGAGGGGATGAGGGTGGTGGGAGATCCTTACATGACTGCAAGAAGAGGTGGCATCCAACAGTCTCCAGGGGCTGGTGACAAACAGCTCCCCAATCTGTTCCATACAGCTCTGCCAGAGTCAGTGGGCACCAAGCTGAGGATACAGCCCGGGCAGCCTGAGCCCTCAACTGGGGCATGAGTGGTGACAGATGAAACTCACTTGGCCAAACCCAACATTGCCTGCACTGCTGAGCTGCCACCAGCACCAGTGAAGCTCTGCAGATGTACAGCAGCAGGGACATCTGGCCCAGCCTGGAGGAACATCTGAAAATGAAGCACTTGTGAAAATCTGACATGCTACAAGTTCGAGTTTGCTTCTGGGTGGTGCTGAATGATTTCATCTCCTTGTCAGCCTGGGCTTTCAGATGGGGAAAGCTCAGAATTGTTCTATCTCCTATAGCAATGCAAATTTCTATCAGTTCTATCTGTCCTGTGAGCTGCATGTGTTCATCTCAGAGGACGAGGAATTCAACATTACTGAGGAACAGGGCCTTGGAGAATCATACAATGGTTTGGGTTAGAAGAGAACTCAAAGATCATCTACTTCCAACCCCCCTGCCATGGGCAGGGACACCTCCCACTAGGCCATGATGCTCAAAGCCCCATCCAACCTAGTCCTGAACACATCCAGTGTTGGGGCATCCACAACCCCCCTGGGATGCCTGTGCCAGTGTCTCACCACCCTCAGAATGAAAAACTTCTTCCTAATTTCTAATCTACATCTCCCCTCCTCCAGTTTGAAGCCATCACCCCTCATCCTATCACTACAGGCCCTCATAAAAAGTTCCTCCCCAGCCTTCTTGTAGGCCCCCTTCAGATACAATGAGGTGTCCCTGGAGAAGCGAAGGCAAAAGTCAAAGAGGAGTTCCAGTGGCTGGTGTGACTTCCAGTGATTCATAAAGAGGGCTGCAGCCACAGACAGCAAAACTAATGCAAATGTCATTTCCTTGCTTGTCATTAGGGAAGCAAGAAGAGAAAAGAGGTTGGCAAAGACTGAAGGAGGCTTAAGAGCAAAGGGTGAGGCACCAGCCCCCTCGTATTGGGCAGATTAGCTTGGCAGCTGGGCATCTGCTCAGCCCCGATGAAAGGGAGAGCTCAAGATCAATGTGTGCCCCATTATGCTGCTGAATTTCAATGCAGAAAATGCGTGAAATATGAAGTGAAAGTTCAAGCAACTGAGTGAGCCTTTTGAATGTATGTTGGGCAATAATTAGCTAATTAACAGTCTTTTGCTTGGCTGCAGTGGAATTTGTAATCAATTTCATATGGAATGGGCCGTAATGAACCTGTAATGGGATTCTAAACACCCACCATCACTTGTTAGGCACAGACAAGTGTGCATGGGAAAGTCAATGTGCTTTAGGCAGCAAGAACCAGATTTCCAGGCAGCCCAGATTGGCACAGCTCTGTTTACACCACCAGAGGAGGGCTATGAAGATGATCCAAGGCTGGGACATCCCTCCTACAAAGACAGGCTGAAAGAGTTGGGCTTGTTCACCCTGGAGAAGAGAAGGCTCTAGGGAGATCTTCTTGGGGCCTTTCAATATATAAAGAGGGTTACAAGAAAGCTGCAGAGGGACTTTTCACAAAGGCCTGTAGGGATAGGATGAGGGGTGATGGGTTCAAACTGGAAGAGGGAAGAAATATATTGGAAGTTAGAAGAAAATTCTTCCCTCTGAGGGTGGTGAGACACTGGCACAGGTTGCCCAGAGAGGTTGTGGATGCTCCATCCCTGGAGATGTTCAAGGCCAGGCTGGATGGAGCTGTGAGCAACCTGGTCTAGTGGGAGGTGTCCCTGCCATGGCCGGGGGGGGGTAGTGGATGAACTTTGAGGTCCCTTCCAGCCCAAACCATTCTAGGATTCTACAATTCTATGCTGTAAAGTTTTTCTTGCTAATATTTTTCAAATGTGCTTTTCCTACCCCACATCTCACCCTATTTGCTGTTGCAGTTACACCAATACAGATGTTTACGGGACTATGGTGTAAACCATCCCTATAACAATCTGCCTGAAAGTTCTAAGGGAAAGAGAACACTTTTTTTTTCTTTTTTTTCTAACTTGCACTTTCAGCCATCTGGCTCACAGGCAATCCTCTAGGGAATTCTGCTAGCACAAGTGAGCAAGGCTGAGGCCTGGGAGGGACAACCTTTACTCAGGAATGACAGCTCTCCAAGGGGTTCTGCTGCTGAAGGAACTCTCAGCATAGGGGATCCTTCAACGACACCTATCGATGTGTTTATCTCTGTGCATCCCATTCATTGTAAGCACTGATTAGTGCTCCCTTCAAAATCGAAAAGACATGAATCAAAACAGATCCCCGTGCTGTAATATTAATGACTAGCAAATTGATCTATCTATCTTCCCACCCCACGTTCTCCAGCCCTGTGGCACCTCAGCACCAATGGCAAAGTCATCGCTTATTTCTGTTGCTTCCCATCAGCTCCTGGCTTTTTAAGCAATGCCTTTGGGAATGCTGCTACTGCTGCAGCCATCTGATTAATTAAAAAGAAAAAACAAAAGACAGTAACTTAATTCAGAGTCTTACTATTTGTCTATTTTTTTAATTTAGTTCTTACAGCAACCCTTCATTTTCATATTAATGTGGCAGGATAACTTTCCCGTGCTCGCACGCCACTGGGACCACCGTAATTAATGTATCTAATGTGAAAGTTTAAGGTTCATTAGGTTTGGAATTTAGGCAGGTTTTTAATCAAGCATGTTATAGCAAATCATTAAAAGCTAAACACAATTTGTAAAATCCTGCGGTGCTGTTCAGCTGGAAGTTCACTTGGGGCAGGAGGAGCTCGGTCTGAGCAAGGCTTGGCACCCTTGAGACCTTCTTGTCAAATCAAGCAGGACAGCAGCAGACAACACAAACTGATCATCTCCTTTGGCAGGGACAGAAGAAGCTGAGAAGGGGTCGATTTTCCTAATAATAGTGGCAATTAAGAGGACAGCTGAGTTAAAGTCAATCGTGTAATGGTGCTATCTGCTCCCTGCCACTACCATGTCACTCAGCTGTGGAGCAGCAGGGCCGACGCCGAGTCAGGTTGTCACAGGCTGCTAATTATTGTACCCTGGTGTATCCAAGCCCCACCTCAGCTCAGATCCATGCTCTGAGAGGTGCTGTACACTCTAATAACCCTGAACCAGGGAGCTTGCCATGCAGGCAGGCCAGAGGGGCTGAGGAGGGATTGCTGTCTCCACTCACACGCTGGGAATGAAGCCCAAAACTCCTATGAGTGGTCAGACACAACGTGATGCCCTCAGCAAGGTCAGGATATGACTGGGCTGAAGGGTTTGGACCATTTTTCAAACATAAATGCCTGAAATTCCCAAGAAAGCTGCTTTAGGAAGAGCTGTTGTACATGAGGATGGCACCGAGTGGTTCCTCTGAAGGAGGACTGTGACAGGACACAAACCATGGCTCCTAAAACGTCAGGCTGTGCTGGGACAATAGCAATACCAAAGACACAACCTGGGGTCTGAGGCTGTGAGTAATTCTGTCTACCTGAAAAAAGACAGGCATTTGTGAAACCTTTCACAGAGTCCTGATAACCCTGATAAAAAGACTTCCATACACCTTCCAATTCCAATTATCTCCTCCCTTTGTTCTCAGCATTGTTTTACTTAAGCTTCCTTTAAGCTTATAAGGTTTTTTCCTTCTCTTCAGGTCCTTTTTCTTTTCTCTTTTCTTTAAATAAAAAAGCACTCAGCAAGCAGGATTTCCCAAGCTTCAGTGGTTTCAATTGCATTTCAAGTAATAATCTTAAGAACACAACGTGACCGAGACAGCTCAGCTGGGCAATGGCAAGAACAAAAGAAGTGTTAGAAAGAGAGTGTCCATCAATTGCAGGCATCATTAATTAACTTTGAGCTCCTCATTCCTGTTCATTCTCCAAGTGATCTATCAGCACAGGCTCAAGCCCTCAGACACTGCTCTATCTCTGTGCTGTGATCTAAAATCCCTGGAAAGACAATGGCTGCCCTGGCTATCAAAAGGACACTGGGAGGAGAAGTGGGGGAGAAGATCAATTAATGTAATCTGAATTTTAAAGGTGAGAAAAAGACAAAGCTGATGGGCTCGCTGGGAGCCCTGGGGAGAACATCCTTGGAATTGTTCAGGGCCAAGTTGGATGGGGCTTTGAGTGGGAGATGTCCCTGTCATGGCAGGGAGGTGGAACTTGGTGATCTCTAAGGCCCCTTCCAACCCAAACCAGACTGATTCTGTAACGTGCACAGTCTCTCCTTCTGGGAGCTTTAGGTTGCTAAGGTGCTGGCTACTGACACTGCAGTGGCACTAGTGAGAATCAGCCTCTGGTGCACCTCTTCTCTTCACAGGCTCAACAGTCCTCCATGAACAACAAGTTCAGTCTAGGTGCCTACACGGGAGGTGTTCTGCAACTTCTGCAAACCTGCCTGTGAGAATTTATCTGATGGCCTCCTAACTTTTGTCCTGCATCCCATAACTGTTTCCAATTCCATGCCTTGAGTCCTTATGCTGGCAGATGTTAAGTTTTACTCAAATAGGTTTTGCAACATTTGATCTTCATTTCATCCAGTTGCTTTATTCTTCCCTGTCTCCTGTACATATTGTCATCCATCTGCTGAAACCTGGTTCATCTGGATCAGAGTGCAAGTTAAACTCTAAATCTGATTGCATCAATCCTTTTGCCACTGCAATTTCTGGGACAATTAAACAGGCACAACAGATAACCTCTTCTTGAGCCAGGCACTTGGAGCTTTAGTGCTTAACATCAGCATTTGCTTTTATAAGCCAGGTAATTACAATGGGTGGCTAATGCTTAACATCAGCATTTGTTTTTTTTTAAAAGTAGGATCATTTTAATGGGGTGTGTCTTCATTCTCCACCAACAGCATTTAATTTTCAACAGGAAAGGAAAAACAAAAAAGAAATTAAAAGGAAACTTTTTTGCAAGCTCTACTTACAAGGAAAAGTCTTTTTTCCTCATTGCTCTTTCTGCTTCTAAATCTAAACCCTCCCAACACCTCTTAGTGGCCTTGGACAACCTCCTGGATGTGCCTTTTTAATTGTGTTTTTTTCTTGTCCAGCTCTGAACCAAACAGGTTTTGTTAGAAGCAGACAAGATTTCCAAAGGATCTTTCAGGAGCTGGCCACCCAGATGACACTGACTCAGTATCTGATTTTATTAGTCCCCTGATGACCAGAGTCCTGTTACGTGTTTCCTTAATGCCCCAATAAGTTATAAAACGGGTTGATTCCCTATTTTAGAAGTAAGTGCATGTGAATAAATTACAGTCTGCTTCTGGATTTCACCCCCCCTCAAGGGGAAGGCAGAAACTGGCTGTGTGCATGGCTCCAACTCCTCGGGACCGCCAAGTGAGGCCATAAAGATGGTTTATATGGCTCTGCTTTACTTTGTGTTTGCAAGGAGCTAGAAATGCACCATCACTTCTTGGAAATCAGGCCAAGAGTGGGAACTTCTAACGGATATAACATCTACAGTCCTGCTTACTCAGTCTCTGGGATTGTGCCACAGCCTTAGGAGTGTTAAAAACCAACTTTACACGTTTTTGCAGCTTAATACTTCTGAAAATGGGATCATGTCCAGTTACGTAACAAAAGTGCATATTTCTCCCCAAAAGTTCACAGCCCAAGTCATTTTCACAGCTTCTTTTTTTATTTCTCCCTAATTTAGACCACTGTCAGCTCTCAGCTTTGTACAGAGCGCCATCACCAATGCCGGTTAAGCTTCCTTCCTCACTCAGCAGGGATATAATACAGGGCTCCTTCTCCCCAGAGCAAACACTGCACCTTGTTAAAAAAGTGAATTACAGGCAGTGATTTACAGCACACTTGCACCATTTCTGACACTGTTGAACATCTGCTCTTTGATGCGTACTTCAGTACCACGGACATTTAACTTTAACAGTCTCTGCAGCATTTCCAAGGACTTTTGCATTATGAAATAGGGGAGAGTTCTGTAAACTTTGACAATCTTTTGATTAGTTTCATTGCTTCAATACTTCTGAAAGATTTCTGCAAGGAAAAGTTCTGATTCATTATGGTGCATAGATGAGACAGCAGGAACTACACCATTTGTCCTGCCACGATGGTTGTTCCATCTCTAATTACACATCAACCTAACAACACTTTCTTTTCCTATAATATTGTGCATAGTTAACAGTGGAACTATTCATAGTCAGCCTAGGAAAGATGAAAACACATGATGGCCAGGAGCAGGGAAGAGAAAGACTTATGAATCTGAAGGTTATTTTTCTACTCTCCTGTGGGACAAGACTAAAAGGCAGAAGGAGAAGGAATAACCCTGAAGAAGCACCTTTAAAAACATCTGACCTGAAGCAGCTACTTATTTTGTGGAGCTGTTTGCTCCTTGCTGACACACTGGTCAGGAACGTGGCTGGAGCTCACCATGGTTTGTGTGATCTCATGTAACAGATAACAGCATGTGGGACAGAAAGGGTGTCCCAGGAGCAAGGGGCAGTGCAGAAGAGCATCTAATGATCTAATCTATTTAGCTTCTCAGCCCGGCACAAATGTGCCCTCCTTGAGTGACTTTTTAGTGTTCATTATCCATTATCTCCCTCCCAGAGGGAGAGCTGCTTACAACAAAGTACTTAGGAAGGCACTGGGCCTGAAAGATGTGCTGTGCTGCCATGTCTGACTACCAGAGGACAGGCTGATGATGCCTTTGAGGCCAAGGTCCCCAAAGGGACAGATTGGTGATGTTACAGCAAACCTGAGCTCCTGCACCAACTCATTTCTCCCAACAGCCCAGCCCAAACACTTGGGCAATGTGTGAAAAGCAACCAGGTAAACCTCACTCCCTGACCCATCGAGATAACACGACCTCCACAAAGCAAGGGCATGCAAGAGAACTCCCTTGCTGAACATACGAGACATTGGAGAGCTCCTGGCTCCAGCACCAAATCTTTAACTGCCACGATAGGTCTCCTGTGGGAGTGCAGAGGTTAGAAACTGCTCGATAATGTTAGGACTTGAGCTGGAGTCAGTGTCCCTGTCACCCCACAGCAGCATTTCGTACACTCCACATATTACACCCAGTTTTCCAGGTCTAGTTTTGAACCCGAAACTCTCCAGATTTTGAAGTGAGAAGGAAGATCCCGGCTCTTTTCTCTTGACACTGCCCCATTTCACCACAAAACTCTGATTTCACTCCCTTTAGAATCTTTTAGCTAGCTTCTCTACTTAAACAAATATAGACTGAGCATTATTTTCCTTTAAGGCTTATGAAGTGCTTTATAAAATATGAATTGTCATGTACAATGGCATATATCTTATGCAATTCAAATGCTTTTCACCCTCCTGGGCATAATTACTGGGGAAAATGAAAAAAGGTTCCTTGAAACCATGAAGCCGTTTACATCCCCAGTCCCTCCTGGTGCAAATGAAAGGGATTTTATCACTGTTTCAGTTCTGATAAACACAGAGCAAATCAGACATCAATCAGCAAAAGCTCCGTTCATCTCTGAGATGATTCCAGAGTGACACTACCTTGGTAACGAGCTCGTGTGTGGCAGAGAGGAGCTCAAACTGGCTCCCAAACTCCTGGCAGAGGAAGAGGCACCAGCACACCTCACAAGCCTGATCCCAGCCTTCTGTCCCTCTTTTGCTCCTGACAGGCACTGATTTGCCAAGTGAGATGGGCTCATCTGAGTTCATTCCTCCTGATTGTTTTAGATCACCATGGGCCTGCAAGCATAGGACCTGACAAGCAAAACCTGCAGTCATTTACTTAAGTCTAGGCATGATCCTAAGTGGAGAAACAACCCAGTGGTTTCATACTAACCCTGCCAGTTCTGAACTGATGAACATTGAGCCGAAGGCCCTTCCAGGGCAAGCTCATAGCTTCAGGAGAGCTACAGCAAGGATAGATGTCCTTTCATGTGAAATCACAGGCAGCGTGTGATTTAATCAAAGGGTGACAGTTCTGAGTGGTGGTTTGATGGTCAAACGACCAATCTAATACCAAAATAGAAAAACCCTGCCAAAAGGCATTTGTTGTTCATTATTTTTTTCACAAGCTTGGCCATTTCACCGCTCTGAGTCACCAAGGACAGGAACAAGTGGAAGGACCAAGGTGAGGGAGGGCAAAATCTGAAGCTGCTTTCAGTAAAGCACAGCCTGAGGTTCAGAAACCTGGATTAATGTGGGCTGGGATCTGGTCTCACCCTCTCCTGGTCCTTTGTACCACCCAACCCTTTATCCTGCGAGCAGTGCTGGTCTGAGACACTCCCTTT
The DNA here is from genome assembly GCA_013401335.1 of Brachypteracias leptosomus. Lineage (NCBI taxonomy): Eukaryota > Metazoa > Chordata > Aves > Coraciiformes > Brachypteraciidae > Brachypteracias > Brachypteracias leptosomus. The sequence goes on from VYZX01017660.1 coordinate 22,544, forward strand.
CATCACCACATAGTACATCTGCTATGATGAACCTCTGCTGTGAGGCCTCTGGCTCGTAAAGGTGTTTGGTCTCCTCTCTTCAAAGCTTTGATACCTTCTGCAGCATGTGAGAAGAGCAGAGTGAGGACACAAGGTACCCAAATGAGCAGCTCTCCCAAGGTATTGTCACTGCATTTCCAAAAGAAAATGTGTATTTCATCATTTAAAATAATTCACTTTTCATATTCCCACCCCCATTTCGCTTGTTTCATTCATCTTATACCTATTTTCTTGATTATTCTCAAGTGATTTGATTTTGGTCCTACCTAGTAAGAAATAATTGCATCCAGACATCTTGAAAGCTGCTGTTACACAGAACTGTCACCCCTCTGTCATCACGAGTTACGTGTGCTGAGAATGAGATCTGAACTCTGCAAATGGCTCATCACTTTCTCTTGCCATACCCCAGTCTGCAGATCCAGACAGGAAGAGTTTGAGGGCACAAACGAGGTGATCACGAAGTTCTCAGCTGCCTTGGCACCCACGAAAGCACTTAGATGCACACATGGAGCTAATAGTAGATGGTGTGAAGTGAACAGCCCAGGGGAAGGAATAATTATTTATGAAAAGTCCTGCACTTGTCATGATCCTTGTCTCATCTCCACTTTTACCTTCAGCAACACTGTCACTGATAAACCATCTTTCCAGGATGCTCCAGCTAGTCTTTTCATTTGCTTGTGTCAGCAGTAAATTTGAGCTCTTCAGGTCTCTCCAAATACCTGATTCTGTCAATCCAAAGGGCTGAGGAGGTTTATTGAACAAGCTGCCCTTAATATCAATGGTTTATTTCTCGCTTTCTTCAGTAATACTCCCTCCTCTATTCTCTGAAAATCTCTTTAGTCATTTAAAAGTCAAGACCACTTTTCTCTTCTTATCAGGTCATTCACTTTAACCTTTCTAGTGTAGCTTCTGGGAAGCAGGTCACAATTTACTGAAGCTTTCTATCTCCTCACTATGAAGCTGTGCTTGTACTTACAACCAGTGGGTCAAAAATAACAGCTTTAAATGCTGTTCTTAGCTGACTAACCAGTCCAGAGAACCTGACAGCCACCATGACCTGCTGGAGGCCACGGTGAAATCCAGGCTAAGGCATCCCAGCTGGACAGAGAGGACAGTGCAGCCAGAGATGTACCAGTGCTCCAGTCCCCACACAGAGGGACTAAGGGGACCTGCTCACCAGGGAATAGATCTATGTGGGAAGTGACCTAGCATAGTTTTCATCATGGTATCACAGAGCATCTCTTATAAAATCTGTAGTTTAGAGTAGCAGTAAGAAGCAGGAGTTCCAGAAATTTTCATTGGGAATTATTCCCATATGTTCTCTGTTTAGTGGCTTTAGGCAAAATTTTACTTGAGCTTTTGACAAACAGAAGCTCCCAGTGAGGGGAGTTACAGCTACAACTGCTTCAGATCATTTTCCTAACATGCTGCTATAGCTGAGAGGACAGTCCCAGGCATTGCAGGAAAGGATAGAAACCCACAGGTTTCCAGTAACTACAGAAACCCAGCCTGTGCACGGTGAAGATCAGTTCTCAGCAGAAGATAGACAGGCACAAAGGACCATTGCTGCCTGATAGCAAACCCCCAGCACAGCAAGAGATCTGCTCCAGGAGTGTGCCACCAGCTGAAGGCCAACAGCTCTGGTTTTACCTTCTCATGTGTGCACAGATGATTCCCATAGTAACACTGCCTGTTGTCTGCAGCACAGCCCCCTGCCCCACAGCCCCCCTGCCCTGAGGGCAGCTCCTCTCACTCACAGGGTGTCCTCACAGAGCCCCACACTTTGCTGAGCAGACTGAGTCCACCGCTGGGATGTGGCTGCTGTTAGAAAGCACATGGATGGGCTCGTCTCCACATGACAATCCAGGAGTTTGGCCACTGGAGTTTATTTCAGCTCTATTTGCCAGTTCCGTTACTCTTCTAAGTGTCCAATGATCCAATGTAGATTTCAATGAACAAGATTTACATTATCCAAGTCCTACAGATCAATCAGTTCCTCTCCACGGTGATTTGTGGCTCTCCTACAGACACACCTGTCTGACAAAGACTGGGAGGTTAACCACAGATTTTTACAAGATTACATCCTGCTTTTGGTGGAGTGGTCTCGACCATCCTCTGGTTCAGAGCACAAATCATTCTTCTCAGCTTCTTTGTCATTTTTTACCTTGATGTATACAGAGTTTTGATAGCTCCTGCAAACTTGCCATTACAGTAGGCTGCCCATGAATCTATTCAATGACTCGGTGCATCTAGTGAATTTTGCTGACATTTTTCCCCCTCTTGCTTTCAATGATTGGCACCACAGTGATACATTCTGGAAGTGCACACAAGTGGAGCTGATTTTCAGGCTTGGCTGGAAAATCTAGATTCTTAAAGTTGGATTTTTTTGTTTTATTCTACTTTAGTTTTTAATATCTCACAACTAACATGGAAAATTTCCTCTGAAGACCTTTGATCTGGAAGACAGATTAAATAAGAATAGACACCTACTGAACACTGCAAGAGGAGCCTCCGTAGATGAGTTACTGGATGAAGAGTAAGAAAAGGTCAGATTAATGCTGGGCTCTGCAATCAGTGAAACCAGTCCCTTGAAGACTAAATTATTAAAGGTCCTTTAGCATATAAAGATATTGAATTATTTTACAAAGCCTTGCCCTGCATTTGAATGCATTATATGGGCAGCCTTTTACAAAACCATTTGAACAGAAAAAGCAACGTGACCTTTGTGGGAGGTTTTGTGTCCAGCAGCTCAGCTGGAACAGAAGCCCCAGCCAGGCTGCCCATGCCCAGAGACCCTGCACAAAACCTCCTTGTTCATGCCCAGACCACCTGGCTGTGCCCAGGACATGTCCGATTCACTGAGCCGAGCATCTGCTGATTGCCTTCAGAATTCTCCACCTGAAATGTGGGAGCACTGCTTTGATCATCTAATACATGAGCACACAGGCAAGCTACCAGGGGTGGGAGTGCACAGATGCTTCTAGAATAGTAGGAGAAATAGCCTGCCTGCATTTGCTTCTGAAACAGGCACCTTCTTCTTCTTCTATTAATCCTGCTGCTTCATTGTCCCCTTTTTACCCCTTCTTTCCCAAGGCAGGTGTCCCTGGGAAGGAGGCCCCCAGCTCCCTTCACATTTGCTGTCTGAACGCTGGGATGGGTAGTTCAGGTGGGTCCTATGGGCTCCTTCTGTCATTACCAGAGAGATCAGCATTTCCAGGAGGACAACTCATTCCCACCTAACACGGGCATCACTCCCTCTTTCCCTGAACTACAGACGGTGCTGTGATTACTCAGCTGGCCAACACACCTAACTTTTAAAGAGCTGAAGTTTGGTAAGCAAAGCCCTAGTGTGGTTCTGCACTGATGAGCATTGTCAACCCACGATGCTGCTCCCCACATGCCATCTGAGCACGTGTTAAATTCCCATTTCCCCAGTGCTGGAATAGAGAAAAGAATTCCTCTTCCCCTTCTATCTTTTTTTACACCCTGTCAGTGTAATCTCAAGATCACTGGAGCTGAGGTGGTTTGGTAGTTATTCGTGCTGCATATGAACCACATCTAGCACATGATACTATAATCTGAGTTGAATTTCAAAGGAAACTAATACAAACAAGGTTTACTATAAAGATAAAATGATCCATGACAGAATAAAGCATGACACTGTTCTAATGTCTCCTGGCCAGGCAGATCTTATCAACAATGATTGGGTTTTGTGCCGTGATTAAATATGGAAGGGGATTGTTTCACTTCTCTCCTTCCTATCTTAATTTCCTTCTTCACTCAGGATTAGGTCAGCTGTCTGGATCCATTTCTCACAGGCAGGCATTTTCTCACAGGCAGGCATCTTCTCACAGAGAGTAGCCCCTGGAACACCTCTTCTTAGTAACAGGAACTTCTTAGATATAATGTACACCCCAAGAGCTCCACTACCCCTTGTAGGCAGTCTGGCCATGGGCCTGTGTTCCTCACTGAACAGCACAGTCACCCTGGAGTGGGGCCAACAGCTTCAGTGGTGCTCCAGGGAGAGCAGAGTCGGGTACAAGCACACTGAATTCGACAAACTGTGTTCTGAATTCATTTACATCCAATTAGGATTCATTAATTGCTGACTAAAGCATCAACCCATGTAATTAGGTATCAAAATAAATAATCTTAGGCTCTAAGTGAAGTGGCTGGTTACAAAGTGGTGAGAGGCCACTGCCCCCACGTCCTGGCTCCCTGCAGAGCGGGGCTGTGCTGCTGCCCTGCGGCAGAGCAGGGAAATCCCTCCTGTGGCAGATGGATGGAGTATCACCTACCCTGCACAGCCCCAACACAGCTCACAACATGTCCAACACCTGCCTGCCCATCCTACTGCCTTTTCCCCAAAGAGGGAATGTTCTGAAGAGCAGGACCAAATCCTTCCCCTTGAGCCAGTGAGGAGTCAGACCACACACACTGGGATCCCACTGCTTGAGGCAGGAGTATCCCAATTAACCCACAGTGCTCCTCCCAGCACCCACATCCTCCTCTCCTTAGAGATATCAGGGTTGATAACAGGCTCCAGAAGGACATGGACCTGTTGTAGTGGGACCAGAGGAGGCCATGAAGATGATCCAAGGGCTGGAACCCCTCTGCTGTGAGGCCAGGCTGGGAGACTTGGGTTGTTCAGCCGGGAGAAGACAAGGCTCCAGGAAGACCTCATTGAAGCCTTCCAGTATCTAAAAGGGGAGGGACTTGTTACAAGGGCTTGTAGTGACAGGACAAGAAGTAGTGGATTCAAACTGAAAGAGGGTATATCTAGAATAGAAATTAGGAGGAAGTTCTTCACTCTGAGGGTGGTGACGCATTGGCACAGGTTGCCCAGGGAAGCTGGGGGTGTTCCATCTTTTTTGTTTTATGTGGCAACAAACATGTAACTGAAATTTAACCTGCTGGGGGCATATGATGGACAGAAGGCCTGTCTCACAGTGAGCTGAGGTCAATGTGGTATCAGCCTGAGGCAGAGGTGTGAGGATAATGAATGCAATGTGGGCATGTACACGAACAGGACAACAGGAACAGAAGTAACTGAGGAAACACCTCCTTTTAGGAGGAGAAAAGTAGGAAAGGAAATATCTTCTTAGGATGGCTTCCCCATCCAGCTTTAGCACTTTGTTCTCCAGTTCACTGGTAGATACACATTGTTCGACTGAGCAAATTCAGTGTGACACTCACAGAGAAGTCGTTCATGAAAAATTGGGAGATTTTTGTCAGGTTGTATAAATGAATCAGCCAAAGTGACACTGCGTAGGAGACAGAACCATCTGAAGAAGAACAAAATAACCTATTTCTTACAAGGTCTAGATTTCACCTTAAATTCAAATGCCAATTGGAAGTGGCATTGAGGGTAATGGACTTTGTGAGATGTTAAATGAAAAAGCACAGGCAGGATAAATAATCTGAAAGTGCCTGTGTTGTCAATAAGGCAGCAGTAAAAGCCAAGAGCTGGGAGATGTAGCGGGACAGGATTGGGTGCAGAGCAGTTAAAATGTTCTTTTTAATGTCCCAAAAATGCAAGTTTGAGTCATACTTCAAGTGTGTGCTAAAAGATGACCCCGGCTAAACTTACTGTAGTGTGCTGAAAAGCTGGAGCTGATTGGGGTTGCCATAGCCATAGCATTCCTCTGTGGCTACTGGCTCCACAACCAAGTTGCCCCAGCGCTGCTAGGCGGGAGGAGGGGTATCTGATCCTGGGTCAGACTGAGATTCCCCTCCTGTGGGGCACAGCCCTCACACTGAGAGGAGCTGGAGGCAGAATGAGGTTGTGGTTTATGGCCACAGAGCCCAATTCCTGTGCCTGCCCTTTTCTGCAAGGAGGGATTCCAGTGAGCAGGACAAAGCGAGACTGAATCTGTTCCAAGGCCAGGTTAGATGGGGCCCTGAGCAACCTGGTCTAGCAGGACCATGGCAGGGGGGTTGGAATGAGATGATCTTTAAGGTCCCTTCCAACCCAAACCACTCTATGCTTCTATGATTCTATAATTTTATTCACCTCTCTGACCTGAGTCCCTTCAGCTCTGTGGCCTTACAGTGATGGAAACATAAGATGCCCTTTGCAAGCAGCAGATAGTTCACACCACACATGATGATATCCTGGGAGTCAGGAGACTACATTTTGCTACTGTCTCTAAGCCACATCAACAGAGTCTTTCCACACAGCCAGGCCACTTTCTAGTTTCTCCTGCAGGCAATGATGCAACCAACCTTCAGCTGCTGCGTGCCCTGACATCTACAGACCTTTCCTTGACTCTGTTCTTTTACAAGGACAGGACCAGTGCAAGGCTGTGCTCTGCTCCTCCTGAACTCCACAACCAGCTCCACCCCTGCCCACACACTGCTCAGCAGGCACTTTCACCACACAGCAATACTGCCTACTCTGAGTGCCTAACCTGGGGCTTCCTGTGAACATCCACTTCTGTGAGAGGGGAAAAATAGAGCTTGAAAATATATTTATGTCTAAGTGTTCTGAAGAGCTCTGTTGTTGATAGGAGGAATTTGTGTAGGCCCAGCTCTCCTGACGGGACTCGGTGACCACCTAATCTCCCAGCTATCATCTTAATACTTCCCTAATACTTGTTTAAACAGATGTAAAATTACTCATAGCTCTCATAAAGAAGAGGATGTCACTCCTGTTCTACCTGGGTAAATAAGCACTTGAAGCAGAGAGGAAAGGAGTGCAGTGAGACCCCCCATAGCTCCACCTGAATTAACCACAGGTAGTGTCTGAGTACATTTTTTACTGTGCTTCAGCTGCTGCTCCACCTCTGCTTAGCCTCATTTCCTTCTTCATTGCCTGGGTGCCTTGTGTTCTGTCTGCACTCACTCAGTCAGCATCCCTGCTTGGTCTGTGCAATTTACCTTCAGAAAGTCTCTGGAGTGCCTGCTGTGAGGTGGTCCTTGGTATTTCATTTTCCTCCTGATTTGTAGTTTGAATATCACTGCTGAACATTGCATCCTGTAGCCCATGTCTCTCCAGGACAGATTTCCAAAGCTATTCAGGCACCCAGAAGGAGCAGAGCAAGCACTGGGCTTCCCAGGCAAAGTGGAATGCTGCCACCCCAAGGCTGAAGACACTGTGCTCCCAAGGAGAAAATGTCATCCTCTAACCGTGAGGAAAAAAGGGAAGGGATGCAAAAGTGTCTCTCAACCCTCATCTCTCAAAAACTTTTCCTCCAAAACCCGGAGGGCACAGCAGAGGCAGGTCCAGCCTGAGGCCTGGCTTGCTGGCAGCAGGGCTGAGCCTCCCTGCTACGGCCTGAAGAGCTCCCACAGCCCCAGCATGTTGGCCCTGTCAGAGGAGGCTTGAGGGAATTATTCCTTCACTACTGGTTTTTTACTTCCCTTCTTTATAGGCAGTCAAGTGCCAGGCCTAAGGTGGGAATTAAGTCTCCAGCATGCTTACACGTTCTGGGAAACCCAGCCCTTTGCTTAGAATCACAGAATCATTTAGGTTGGAAAGGACCTCTAGGATCATCAATTCCAACCTTTGTCCAACATCTCCCTGACCCCTAGACCATGTCTTGACCTGTCTCGGGTCCCCCATTTTCTGCCTGCATGAACCACCATTCTCAAATACCTTTTATTTTCTTTTTTCTACAGCAATACCACTCCTTTTGCTCATTTCCTTCTTTTCCATGACTTTGAAGTACTAGGGACTTGTTATGAGGGCATCACATCTTGGGAATTCATCTCTCCTGATGATGGAGGCTTCTCCAGGTTCCAGAGAGACACTTTCGCCCAGGCAACAAGGATCTACTAACACCACTCAGCCTGGCAGGTTGCAGAGTGGGCCAGATACCCCACAGGAGTAAATTAGTGGAGCTCTGTAACATCAGCAGACCTGCAGTCATCAACATGGGCCAGAGGATCTGATCCAGCATCGCAAAGCTGAATGCAAACACAGATGCTGACTAGTGCTGCCTCTGCCTCAGCAGCACTCTCCATAGCTCCTGACATCCAGAGCTCAGCAGTGAGTGGTCCCTCGAGCCAACAGGAGGGTTTAAATCCATAATCTCCTGTATTACAGCCTCCACTGTAGAAACATTTGTCCCTTAACAGCATCATCAGCTACTTATGAGACAGAGACGAGCAAAAGCTTTTTCACCTACTTGTTACTTTTTTAACATTAGGAGGAGGTATTCATCTTGCCCTGGCTTTTTGTCAGGTATGAGATGAGAATGTGCGTAGTGTCTTTTTCTTGAGGTAAATTACCTACATCCTTCAATAAAAACAACCAGAAGGACCTGTCTGAATCAGTCCCTGGCAATCACAGCAACAGGAATCTAAAAATTCCACTTCAGCTTACCCCCACAACATACATTGCCCTGAATTAAGATTAAATTCTTTAATATCCCAAGGCCAAGAGCTATTTAAACGATAGCATGCCATGGGAGGAGAGCAGGGAAGGCTGTCTGCATTTACTCGGCTTTGTTGACTACCTCTAGAAGAAAATTGATGCCACTCCACAAAAGCATCGGGCCGTGTCTCTTTGCAGGTATTCATTTTCCTACTCCATGTGTAGGTTTGTATCCACTGAAATCACTCCTTGTTCAAGCAACGTGAAGACTCAGTGCAAAGGCCACATTTTTTTCTTTACATGTTGTGAGGCATCGATTCAGATGGGGAAGAAATTGGCTGCAAGTATGAAATCATGATACTGGGCTCTACCAAGTCCAAGCCCTTGCTACAAGGAATGGCACAAGCACATCAACAAGGCTGACATTTTCCTCCAGTGAGGTATATGGGCTGCACGTCACCCCCAGGGCTGGAGAGGTAAGTGCTCACTCTGATCAAGCCACTGCTACAAAGCAGATCCTACGATCAGCCCCATTTTGAGTGGATATGAAGAAAAGCAGATTTATTTTCCTTCTCAACTCAGACATTCGTCCACAACCTAGGAAAGAAAGAGGAATTTCTGCTTGAAAGGCACCAGAAATCCTTCTTGACAAGTCAGCTGATGCCAGGCTATCTGGGACTGAACAGCAGCAACACTAAGCTACCTCAGTCAAAAACTTTCCCCAGACTTACCACAGACAGATGCTGCCAGTGATCTACAGAAACTGTTCCTGACCTCCCAGGGCAGGATACAAAATCCCTTTTCCAGAATTTCACAACATTTACTAAGGCAGCTTTGCTTCTGTATTATAAAGAAAAATGTTTCTTGTCCTCTGGGCAGCACAGGAAGAAAACTTGTCAAACGTAAATAGCTGCAGTAGTTGTCCAGAGAACTCCTGATTCCTATTTTCAGCTCACTGTGTGACTTTGGGCAAATCATGATGTCTCTGCATGGCACTAGTTTAGCAAAACAGGAAAGCATGTGCTTATGTCCTGTGGAGCTTTAGTGCTCAGCTGAACCAGAGCCAGTCTGCTCCAGTTTCCCCTCTCCTAGCATGACAACAGTGATGCCACCTCTCTGTACAAGTACCCTTAGGACTTTCAGATTAATTTGTCCCTAAAGAGAAAACATTCATCCTAGTCTGGCTCCAGCTGTGATTGCTTCAAAGGTAAAGGTATAGCTCCTGAAATATTTCTGCATGTCATTGCAGCCTGATTGTCCTATTTCAGTGAAGTAGACCAGAAGAGGTACCTCCAAAACAGAGAGAAGAGTAACAAGCCCTAAAATGCTGTGACCCAGGATTGTGCACACAGAACTACAGCAGCAGTGCCCAGCTCTTACAGGGGAGCACAACAAAGGTCAGATCCTCAGAGTCAGCGAGCAGCACCACGCTGCTGGAAACCCTAGGGCAGAGCTGTGGGCAGGATGGGCTTTGAGCAGTCACAGCAGAGCACAGATCTCTGCCAGGACTAAACCTGGGCCTTGAGAAGGTGTGTAAGGCAGAACAGAGCCATGTGGTCTCTGGGAGAGTACACTCTTCTCTGCCTTGATCTGGGTGAAGTGTGGGAGGGATGCTTTCCACACCACCCTATTAACCAACCCTCCCTGGATGTCTCTTTTGATTTCTTCCTTGTTTGCCAAGATAAACCTCCAAAACAAACCATGGAGTGGCTGTGTCTTCAACCCGCATAGAGTTAACTCCAGCCTTGTTCTGCATATTAAATCATGCAGCATATGGAGATACAATTCCAAGCCATCTGGATTATCATTAGCCATCAGGTGTTGTGCTCATTACACCTGTTATAACGAAAAAGGATAATTACATGGGGGGAGGGGGGAATCACATTCCACCCACAGCATCGCTGCGTTTTATCAATACCTCCCTGTCCCTTCTGGCTATGTGACCAAAGCACTTTTTTGCAATATGCAAAATAAAAAACCATTTGCATGAGGCGGAAGTAAAGATGAGTGAACCTTCTTAGCCTGAGCAGATGTTTTTCATTAGAAAATAATTTGTCAAAAGGTAGAGAGACTCATACTACTAATTTTCCGAACAGCTTCTTTCACTTTGGAGGGTAACTAGACTCAATTTAATTGCAAATGGGCTGCATGGTCCTCGGAATAAGGAAAGGAATAAGCAATAAGAACGTGTGCTATTTTTTTAATCAAAATCCTTCCCAAAATAAAGAACTTGTGTCTTATTTTTCCTGGGACAACTGTTGACTCCTGACTTAACCTCACACCTGCTGGATATCTGTCTTCTGAGATAAAGCAACATTTAAGGGTACTGGAGAGAAATGACAGGAAGAATTTCACTGCATCCATGCTGCAAATCCATGAGCTAAAAAGTGGCTGTTAATCCTAGAGAATAGACAGCACATTTTAAGGAGAAGTGGAGACTACACTGGGCAGACAGAACAAGCTTCCACGTGGAGGGAGACAGCTTCTGACCCTGCTTCTCATCTGCTGGGTGAGGTGGGACCATGCTGGTCCTCTGTTCCAGTTCACTCTCCTGTGTATTAGACTGTGAGCCATTCAGAGACAACTGTGGTCTCTGCCAGGGAGCACCTGACACTATAAATCACCATCCTCCATTAGGTTCTCTCAGCAATGACAAAATGCAAGTATTAATAATCAGTAATTGAAGACTCTGGGGAGACCTCATTGTGGCCTTCCAGTATCTGAAGGGGGCCTTTAAGAAAGCTGGGGAAGGACTTTTTACAAGGGATTGTAGTGATAGGATGAAGGGTGATGGCTTCAAACTGGAGAAGGGGAGATTTAGATTAGAGGTAAGGAAGAAATTTTTCACTGTGAGTGTGGTGAGACACTGGCACAGGTTGCCCAGGGAGGCTGTAGATGTCCCAACACTGGAGGTGTTCAAGACTAGGCTGGATGGGGCTTTGAGCAACCTGGGCTAGTGGGAGGTGTCCCTGCCATGGTGGGGGGGGTGGAACTAGATGATCTTGAAAGGTCCCTTCCAACCTAAGACCAGCTTAAGGGTGAACCAACTCATCCCACAGTAAAACTGCCTAACAACAGGGTGGATTATGCTACTTTTCCTTGGGAATAGCCATGGTCTGATGAAGCATGTGCACAAGATGGGACTATAACCATACCGGGGTTGTTATACTACCTATCTCTGTTGGTCCAAGTGGTGTGCTTCAGTTTGCACTGTAAAAATGTCCTGAAAATGTTCTAAAGTGAATTCTGGCTCCTGGAAGTCAGTGGGAGACTTGTTATTCACTCCCTGTGCAGGCAGGGATTCTCCCAAAGCCCTTGGGGAGTGTGATTTGTTAATTTAAAAGCAACCCAGTGTTACTGAGTGAATTCATTCTTCAGTGGAGGCAAAATCTCATGGTTTTAAGAATGAAGAAGTAAGAATCATCCCTTACAGTTTTAAGCCTACACACTGAGCCTTTGGCAGCTTAAGCCAAGAATTCGTGGGGACTTACTTGCTTTAATGGTTTTTTATGGATGCAGGACACACAGCCTCTGGCTTCAGGAAATAAGAAACCTGCACGCACAAGCAGCACAGACTGGGACTCTCCAGCAGTTGCCTCAGTCTTAGTCCTTCCCATCAACAGCTTGTTCCTTGACTTGAACTTGGAGTGTTTGTTTATTTGGGTTGGCTTTTTTCATTGGTATTTGATTTGTAAGGACACAAGGAAAAGAAAAGTGAAAAATGAAGCTTTATGCATCTGCTGAATCTCCCCAAATCTGTACAGATGCCCTATAAACTGGTGTTTGGCTGTTTAATCAACCCATGAAGGTTTTGCAGGTCAGTAAAAATGGGGCAGAAATCTCAAGAGAAAATGATTTCTTATTGACATTTCTATTTCTGAGTCTGGCTTGATGGAATAACAGTTGCATAAAGATAAGAAATGACAAGGGAAAAAAAAATATCAGAACATCTCCCACCACTGCTGAAGTTCCATTCAAATCTGTACCCAGATCTAAATTTCAAACTTCCCAAGAAGCTGAGGCATTTAAATCATCTCATTATATATTTAACTTTTCTGCCATGTGTGATACAAACAACCAAAGCTGTGCTTCTAATATCTAGGGGGCCTTCTTGGAAACGAACACAAAGCATCAAGATCTCATAAAGAGTTTTAGTCTCATCCCAGCTCTGGGATCCTGACATAACTCCTTTTATCCAGCTCTCACCCTCTTCAGGAAGACTCCTGAGCCTCATTAGGGAAATAAATAAAAGAGCTTTTCTGGTGAGGAGAGGAAGGCTGCTGCCAGGGCTGGGAGCTGGTCATACCCCGAGCTCAGCCAGTAATCCCTGTGCTGTCAGTCAGCACAGCCTGGCACTGGGCAGAGGCCACAGTAACGCCCAGCACGGCTGGACCACAGGCTGCTCTGCCCACTGCTGGGGCAAGGCAGATGCTCACCCTATTTGCATGTCTAGAAACCAGGGATTTTCCATAACACATACATACAATATAAAAATAAACACCTGCAGAAGCATGGCAGGTCCTAGACATAGACAGTATTTTTCTCTAAATCACTTTTGCACCTGTAGCTTCCCTGTTTCTAAATTTCCTTCCTCTGCTTCCCATTTGCTTCTTCTCTCTGTGACTGATTTCCCACCCTAATTCTGCATAACCAGTTACTTCTGACCCACCAGCTTTTCTTTTCTTTCTGGGGGATTATTGAAAGTCCTGGGTTACCTGTGGACTAACACGCAAGGAACATAGTTTTAAAGAAGTGAGAGCTGTTTGAGCTCAAGGCATCAAGTTTCCCCCTACCAGCTCCATGATTTGGAGGCTGCTGTTTATCTATTATGCAGTGTAGAATTTTAGCAAATTCTGCTTTTTTATAGCAATCAACAGTCAAGCATTCAAACCTTACTGGACTCAAATGGCACCTGAGTTCTTTCAGCTTCTTTGAGATGAACCTCAGCACCTAGGAATGAGGAAGCTGTGAGCAAGCCAACCTCAGTCTGACCAAGAGCAGGATTCAGGGAGAGCTGTTTCCACAACCACCGTCTTACACCTCACTGCTCCAGCCACGAGACATCACTGCTCACAGATGTTACTTCTGCACATCCACATTTCTTTCAAACTCTTGTAATACTTTTCGCAGCCCCTTTTGATCTGCCTGCCCTGGCACTGAAATCCACACTGCTTGCCAGTGACATTTCTTATTGATTTTTAAAAAGCTTCTGCTTGCCTACACTAGAGTGCTCTAATAGTCTAGCTCTGGAACTTCTTTATCATTTACTTTCTTTTTATGTTCCCAGGCTGTACCTGAGGCACATCCTTCTAATTTATAAGTGTGCCTTACAAAAAAAAAATTATAAAAAATAGAATTGGAAGCATTTCTAGCTAGAACCATCAGTATTTATGCCTCACAGTTGGCAGAATCTCCTTCCGATTGCTATTCAATGGTTTGAATCTCTTCAGAGATGCGTAATAGAATTTCATTTTTAATCAAGTTGGAACTGCAAAGCATCCTAGGACATCACTGGCCAAATGCCCCCAGAGAAGTATTTATGTTGTTGTAACACCATAATCATCCATCAAACACTAGATGTTAATAATAGCATTTAATTTGAAAATGGAGAGTTGCTTTTATGTCATTTCAATGTGCTTTATGCAAGCAGGAATGGCTAATTATCTGCATTTAAGAGAGGCAGAAACAGAGGACACGCTGCAGAGCTGGGACTGGAGCCTCATTCAGATCTTTGCTCACTGTCTGGTGGAGGCAAACTGTAACTTCTCCATCTTCAGACAGACAGAAGAGGCATCAAATGGCAACGAATACTGTAAAATCTGCCCCAGCTCTGCCACTGTGGCTTCAGCAACCCACAATGACTCCACATCTCTGGATGAAAGAGGGCAAGGGAGAGGGTACAAACAGCACCTTCTTGGTAGGGAGTGTTCATGTTAACTCCAATATTGGTCTCTAAGCACAAGCCGTAAAGCTTATTTCACTTATTTATTCTCTCTCTTTGGCTTTTCTACATGGACACAGACAACATGGGCTCAGATCTCCCTGCTGCTGTCTCCAGTACTAGGTTTTTATGGTGAGATCCTGCTGCCCCTGTTTTGGAGGGGATAAAGAGTCTTGTCCCTTGACTGTTTTCTGTAAAGCTGTAATATTCAAGCACTTCAAACAGAACATGATGAAAGGGTAAGAAAATGTCTAAGTGGTGGTGCTGGCAACAGGGTATCAACGGCCCAGCCCAGGCCCTTGCTGGCACAGAAGATTTCCCTTCCATGTTAGAAAGCACGACCTGAATTAGGCTCTGTGACACCACCTCCAGCTCCTGCTACCCATGGCCACCCCTGCTGCCTGCCCTGCCTTCGCCACACTGTCCCTTCACCCTTTCCTGTGCTCTCCCACAAGCTCTCTGCTCTGTTCTGGACCCACAGAGCACATGAAAGCTGCATATGGAACACAGCAAATCTCTGCACTCCAGGGACAAGGAAAGGAGTCATCTATCAAACTCCTAACTCCTTGAGTTGGCTTGGGAAAAATTAATAGCATAAAACCTCTAAATTCACTTGGGCACCTCTGCTGCAGAGTCAAAGAGTGACTGTGTCAGCTTGTGACAGAACAGACCAACTGGAGCCCTGCAGGGGTCTCAGCTAACAGCCTGCTGCTGGCAGGGAGAGCAATGGGATGCAACACGCAGATGTGGAGCTTCCCATTGCAATGACATTCTCAGTGAAGTTGGGAAGCATGTTGTATTTCACATGGGGAGTGATGGATCTTGCAGTAAACTGCCAGTGGAGGTTAACAACTTCAGCCCCAGGGGGGTCTCTGCCTGGAAGAAAAGCCTTCATGTTCTTCAAATGGGCAAGCAGGGGCTCTGACTTCAGATGTCTAAAGTTGACTGTCTAAGACAATCTACTTGCTCTATGCCCCTTTTATAGTCAGGGGAGAGGAAAAGTGAGGCATTTCTTCCCAAAACACCCTGCCAAGCCAGGTCCAGTGAATCACCTGGAGGACCTTGTTTCTCTCCATTGAAAGGGTCTGAAAAAAGTGGTTCCACCTTACAACCAACTGCTCTCCTCTAGCCTTGACAGTCTGCACACATGTGGACACACTATCAAACCGGTTCCCTTCCTGTTTGGCTCCAGTCTTCCATGCTAAGCAGATGTTCAGTCCCTGAGACCCAGCATAGCATGGACCAACTCATCACACCGGTGAGGGAAGGAGGACACCTGAAGTCTGGACAGTGAATTTCAGGAGCTACACCCTGGGGTTGGCATGAAAACACTGGTCTGGGTGCAAGGACTAGGGCTTGCTCTCTCATGTGGACAGCAAAGAGGTTGTAGTGTGAAGGAAGAGGAGTGAAGCTCTATTTTCAGAGCAGAAGATGCTTCCTCCAGACTGATTCCTAAGTGCCAACACAGGAGTGCCCAGTCTCACTGAAGGTGTGACAGGCTGCTGGGCTGTCAGCTCCTCCCCACTCTCCAACTCACTTCGCCCTCCACCCTGCTGGGAATTGTGCCTTTAATTGCATCAGTGCTGAGGCAAGGCCATGATGTACCCCTTGAATTCACCATGAGGAGTCCCAAAATTCTTGGTTTAGAAGGGGAATTGCTGACAATTTGTGTGCCATAAAAAATATGCAATACAAGAGAAGTGTGAAAATAGATGAGCCATTATTTAGCATTGGCCTTATTTCTATACACAACATGGCCAAGGCATTGCTGGGTCACTCCAGAAAACAGAAAATTATAAACTAGAAAAAATTCCCCTAGGTCCAGTCCAACATCCAGTCAGCACAACTCCCAGTCAGTACAGTGCTCTGGGATCTCAGCAAGCCCTAGAACTGGGAACATAAATTAAAGTAATAGGGTGACCAAAACAAAAGCCTGGGAGCTAAATTCTGTTCTCATTCCATCAGCTGTAACCTTGAACGAACACTGCTGATTCCAGTGGAGGGGGGATTTAATCACCAACTGCATAGACACTGCTCCAGAAAGGCCTTTCTGAACAAGATACAGTGCAAACACCCAAAGGAAGCACTGCCAACTGCCAATCCCAGTGCATCACCTCTCCCACCCACCCCTGCACTGGCTCAGTGCTGCAGCACTTCAGGCACTCCTGGAGTACAGTAATTAAAACAAAACAAATGAACAAAAAAACCCAACAATGTCAGGAGAGGAAAGGATGTTTATATACTGCAGAAAATGCTGCAATTTCCTAAACCAACCCATGCTAGAAGTGAGGTGGATTCAGAGCTTATGAAAGTTTCTGTGAAAAAGGAATATATTTATCTTTAGGGACTAAGATGAGCACACAGCAAAGAGGGAGGGGAATGGAAGGGGTGACAGAGAAACCCCATGAGGACCCCACCTGCTCAGTCCCATTCCTGCCCAAAAGTTAAACTCACACCCTGCCCTGTCTCTCTTCTCCAAGGACAAGGAAGATGTATTTAGGGTCTGGCTTTCCCAGGCTATAATAGAACAGGATAGTGCTCAGAAATAATAAGCTGAAAAAGCAATTTCTTACACAATTGAGGCTCCAGAGCTTGGTCTGTACAGACTGGACACAGACCCAAGAAATCCTTCCAGAGCAGCTTTTCCAAAGTTCAAAGGTCCATGGAAAGCACTACAGTGCAAACAGGGCAGTTTTCTCTGCCCAAGAAAGTCCACAGGTCCTCTGTACCATTGCATTTTGGGGACCTTCTCCTTCAAACACTGACACTTCCTCTCCAACTCCAAACCTTCCTAAGCTGCTTTCGCCTCAACAGTGAGGAGAAAGGGATTAGCTGTCATCTGGAGGAATGGATGCACCCAAGGTTTTATGTAGTTGCAGCAGCAGGAGACAGCAAAGCTGGATTAAAAAATCTTGGCAATTTTTAGTTTAGCTTCTTTTAGACTGTGAGATATAAATAAAAAGTAGCATCTCAACAAAAGAGAACTGCTAAGACTGCTACTTGACTGCGTAGTGTGAATTGGCTCCTGAGAAAATCTGTTCTAAGACAGTTACACTATTACAATGAGTATTACAATTAATGAGGCCAAGTCTCCTAGAGCTGACAGGGAGATGTCTAATGACAGATCCCTGTTTTCTAAAGCCATTTCTATGCATATATTTGGGAAAAGTACAAAGGCAGGAGGGGTGTGTGTGTACAGCCAGATGCATCTCTGTGACTGTTTTAACATGCACTTGTGTATGGGGCCAGTGAAAAAGAGAATGATTTGTGTTAGGAAGTTAATCCTCCTGTCCCAGGACAGCATGAGTTCTGCATATTAATCCTCCCACGTATTTGTTTAACCTGCAGACCTCACTCACTCACTCCTCCTCCTTTCTCCAGGGCTTTTATCACCTTTTCCACAGAAGTTTGCTTCATGTTTCACTTGGCTCATCCTTGCTGCAGACTGCATCTGGGATTTCTTACCCACAGCTGATGTGAAGAAGGCATCACTCCTTCTTGTACCTGCCTTTTCTGTGTTAAGGATATTATCACTTAGTTTTCTCTAAGCTACACAACTCAATTACTTCTCTCTACCTTGGTGGCCACAGTTTTCCAGACCTCTTGACCCTTTTATCAGTCTCCTCTGCAGGTTCCTCAGTTATTTGGTCTCCATCACTCCTGAAGTCCAGTACCCCAAATTGGACACAACACCCAGCTGGAGTCTCCCAGTGCACAGCAGAAGGCTGACTCCATATCTCTTGTAAGCTGACTCTGGTTTAGATTAGCAGAAGTCTTTAAAGGTCTCTGCATGGAGCAGACACAGTCATGTCTGGCCTGCACTAGTACCTACTGCCCAGCTGCAAAGGCAGCTTGGGTGAATTCAAATCTTTCTTATGTGAATTTTGAGGAGACTTCATGTGAGCTGCAGCTGCACTGCTCTAGAAACTGTCAAACACATCTAAGGGAACTTCTTTGTCCCCAAAGTCTGAATCTGGTGCTCCAAAACAGTATCTCTGGGGTGAGATGCAAATTTTGGTGTGTTTTGGGAGTACTGCTCTGTTGCAGTAGCTCACCCAATCTCTACACATGTTGAGACAACCACTCCCCTTATCCAGGAAAAAAAGAAACAACTACAAATCTGGATAAAAGATTCTAAGATACTTGGCCTATGGGACAACTCTTGGATTTCAATGCACCAAGTATTTAATTAGAGGAAAAGCAAAGACACAAGTTTGCCTAAGGTCACTCAACAGACAATGGCACTGCAGCCCAGGTCTCTGTGTCACTGTGTTGCCCATACAAACACCAGTTTATAATCTGAAGAAGAATAGGAGCTGTGTCAGAATTATTTCCAAAGTAAATGCCCTTAAGGAGTTTTGATCACTCCAGAGCAGTAGTGGAAAGACTGTGGGAGTGGATAAACTGAGTCCATCAATGGGGTTTTCCAATCTTCACTTGTCTCTGACCCCTGGTTGATTAAAATAGAGGACATTTAAACACCAAAACCTACAGCCCTACTTTGTTCAAATAATGCCTCTGTTTAGCATTCAAGCCCTTGCTAAGGGATAGTGTTTATTTTATTCTAGAGTGTAATTGAATCCCCAGAAGGCTGTCCCTAGGCAAACTCATTGAGAGCAAGACTCTAAAAATAGCAAGTGTTGGGACACATTTGGGACAAGCATTGAGAGAAGGTGACTTTTCAGAGCTATAAACCCTTCCCTCATACCCGTCCTAACCATAAAGTTCTGCCAACTCCCCATGAGTCAGTGCTCCTGTGAAGTCAGGACTCCTTGCTTGCCTCTATTCACACTTTCAATAGAGAAGCACAAACTGATTTTGACCCAGTTTCCTTTAGTTTCACATTGTTAATACCACCAAGACTTGGGAGAATCAGTTGTGATCCGTATCCCCAGAAAAGCAGAATTCAATGTCCCCTGGTGCTGGTCATTATCATGATTATTCCATCAGGGTTAACGTGGTCAGTAAGCGCTGTCTGGCTGGAGAAGTTGTGTACTGGAGGAGATGGAAATCCAGGCCAGCTATGATGCACCAAAAGTCCATGGGAGTTTCTTCCCAAGCTGGCTTCCAGGAGAAGACTCCTGGTCAAACTCTAACAGGGTCATTAAATATGGTCCATGCAGAGACCTCTCAGCACAGGCTGAAATCTGTTCAGGCACCTGTATGAACGCTCTCATTTAAGACTGAAGCACTTCATTCAGCCCACAGGCCATTACTCAAGCCTGGAAACATGCACAGCCACACTCCACAATTTAGAGAAGACAAATTGTGCTTTCACTTATTTGGCTGACCTGCCACAACTGCCCTGGAGGTCATCCTACAGAGGGGCCCCCCAACCAGCAGTGCTTTCAGCTGGGAACTGCGTCTTGATCAGGATTATCTCTACATTAACCCCTGAGGGCTTCAGTCTACATCAGACCCATTAGGAGCTCCAGACCCCACCATGTCAGAGAGCTCAGACAAGGGGTTTCAGCCTCTTCCTGCAATGATTCCACAGAGTTAATTCCTGCCACATTCCGGACCTGGCAACAGCCTCCTGGGCTTTTTCTTGCCAAGTGCCAGTCACTGCTATTGTAACTAACTAGCTAATGGCCTGGCAGGATGCCATGAGCAGACCTGGGGTTAATGAAGACTTCCATCAAACACCCTTTGCATGGGTGAAGGTGACAGGGAGATTTAACACACTGTATTTGTTTGGAAGGGGCTGGTGATAATTAAAAATTAAATGAACTTTCTCCGTTATGCATTCCTTATTGACAGTTCTGTATTAACTGAGGATTTCAATTAATAGTCTTTCTCCACTAGCCCAACTTTTGTAGCAGCTAAACATCACCAGAGCTAATAGCCAGCGCCCCTTTTATCCCCCATCTCTGTGTACTTTTCATCTGCAGCAGGAACCCAGGCACTTCAGGGGATGCTCTTACTCAGAAACACTTTGCAGAAAAGCTGCAGAATGCTTCAAAGAAACTGTCCTTGCCTCTGTCCCAGCCCAGCTTTCTGTTCTAACAGAACAGAACTAACAGAAATCTCAAGCTTTTTCTTTCCTCTACAGCCACAGGACAAAATGCTGACATGGCTCTTTCACGGAACCTCACGCACATGCTAACTCAGTTCAACTCACTCTTTTATTTGATATCAGAACACTGCTTTCAAGCTTTACTGATCGAGTTACTATTGCTGTTAACAATATTTACAGCTGCTGCCTTATCAGGAATTAGATGAAGCACCTGGTGACCCTGGTAGATTTCACAAACGCTTACTGGGTTGTTTATTCAAGAAAAAAGAAAACACAAAAATAGTTAGGGAAACATTGGAAATAAACACTTCTCATTTCTTGCTGTATTTTTACTTGGATGTTGCTGTCATATTTGCTTTAGAAAATTTTGAGATGGAAAAACACACAATACTGCAAGAAATGTTTCCATCTGCACTAAATAAAACTTTTGAGGGAATAAAAACATCTTTCCTTTGACCAGAATTTACCCCAGACATCTAGTTTTCATGCCACAAATGACTTAGGTCATTCTGCTTGGATTGTCTGTGAAGACAGCTCATTTCCCACTTACATAGAACCATAGAATGGTTTGGGTTGGAAGGGACCTCAAAGATTATCCAGTTCCAACCCCCTGCCATGGCAGGGACACCTCCCACTAGACCAGGTTGTTCAAGGCCTTGTCCAACCTGGCCTTGAACGCCTCCAGGGATGGAGCATCCACAACCCCCCTGGGCAATCTGTGCCAGTGTCTCACCACCCTCAGGGTAAAGAATTTCCTTCTAATTTCCAATCTAAATCCAACCTTTTACACGCAGTTCCCTTGGGTGCCACAGAGCAGGAAAGACCGTCACAGGGAGACCCAAGCCCAGGTCAGGGAAGGTGTTGATGTGACACCTATTTGACAGTGGATCACAGAAACCTGTCTTATTTGAACACTACAACAGGTTAAGAGTGTTTGGCCAAGCCCTCTTGGACAACAACTTTAAAACATCCCACCCTGCCCATCAAGGGATCTCAAATACATAAAAACTATCTCCACTTTCCTACAAGAACTCATCCTATCAGCAGTTTCCCAGCCACCTTTGGTAAATGCCAAGTTCCCCAGTTCAGGTAACAGAAGACCACAGAAATGGCAGCAATGGTTCAGACCAAGGATTCATCTCACTGAGCACCCTCTGCTTGCTGAATGCTGCTGCAACGAGTTGACAGACTTGAGTAACTGTCCTCACTCCTCTTGCTAAAGGTGACACCTCTGACACAAGGGGAACCCAAGCACCCACCTGAACATTGCCATTATAACTTCCCCTGACAGAAAGCAAACTGCAAGTCACCCCTATCACTCCCCATACTGGAAATGGCAGTGTGCACTAGCACTGTCCTGGGATACCTGGGCTCTGGTTTCCAGTGAAAACCATCCCAAACTAAACCACTAGCATCATGGAGATTCAGGGAAGGCCCCAAACTAGGTGAAACTGCAGCTCTGGAGGGCAACATGCCCTCTTCATTTTCCATGGCAGCAACTGGCAACTCTCCAGAATCTGCAAGCCAGCACTGCTCGGGTCTATTCTTCTCTCCATGCATGTGTAACTCCTGCTGAATTATTATAATAATAATACAAAACATTTGTAAAGTGTCCTTCACAAAATGGTCCCAAGGAGACTTCTTATTCAGGCATAATTAAACAAGCAGTGAACACAACCCTTTTCCATTCAGACTGAACAGCAAAAGCAGATGGGGCTCTTCCCAGTATCAATTGGTACCAGACTATATTCAGGTCAGGGATATGGGGAAGCTGCACTGAGAACAGAAAAGCAAAACTGGGGGTGTTGGGGACAATTTTACAGAGTGCCTCTCTCTGCTGACCTGATTCCCCAGAAAAAAGGCTTTGGGGTCAATCTTGCCCCTGAGAAATATGATCTAAAATGGAAAAATGTGGAGGACAGAGATTATAAGAGATAGCAAGGGGGAGAGGAGGACTGAAAGAGAGCAGAGAAGGGATGGAGAGAAAGACTATCACAAGAAACATCCTTTTGTTTAGAGCCAGAGATAGGCCACAAGCACAGATAGACCCAAACTAGCTTTACTCTACCTCTAGACTACCTTTACCTTTAATCTAGCTTTAATTCACAAGCCTGATGCAAGGGGCCTGCTTCATCATGGGACTTCCATTGCTACTGACCTCAGTTCATCCCAGGCTCAGAGAGGCTGCTGTGGCTGCACAACTATTCATACACTGAATAAAAGTGATCTTAAGCACTACAAATGCTGCAGCCAAACCCGTGAGGTACAGCTCCTCTCTTTGTTCAGGATGTGGCACATGGGGGCTGTGTTTCTGGCCTGGTTTACAGGGCAAAACAGACGGGTCCACAGGCAGCATCTTGCCCCCAAAATGGCAAAGGCAGTGAGACAGGTGCCAGAGAACCCAGAGGGCTCAGAAACATATATAGAAACAGAATGAGAAGCCTGGGGTTTTGAGAGGCTTTAATTCATCCAGAGAGTGGGAGCCTTGGTTTCTGTTGCTGTTGACACAAGGAGTGGGAAGAAAGGCTATTCACACCTCTTACTTAAGGTTATATATGACTTCAGTCCCAGCACTGACCTTTCAGGGCTCACATTTCCTCTGCCCACAGAAGGTGACTCAGGGAGCGAGCTCAAGTATCTTGCTCAGTGTAAACAAAGCAAGTGAGTCGGGCTGACACGGGATCCCAAATACCCCCACAGAGCAGCAGTAACACAGGTGCTGCAGGAGCAAGGATGAGAGGAGAGAGACGGGGCAGGATCTCGTTCAGAGGCAGATTTCAAGGCTGAAAGGAAGAGAGGCCCAGCCACCTGGAGCCATGGACAGCATGACAGACAGCTCTGTGCAAACCAATTCTGACAGCTCTGTGCAAACCAAGCCTATGGCCAGACTTCAGCAAAAATTGGGGTATTGGCCATGCAGGGGAACTGGCTCTGCCCAGAGCCCCCACTTCACACAGTGGGTAGTGAGGACACTGTCTGTGTCACGCTCCCACTCCCCTGACCACCTTCCACCACATAGCACATACCCTCCTGTGTGCATCAGGTGCATCTCCTCACAGAGAGGTTCTTCCAGGTCCTACCAGACCTCAGGGTCAGCTTAGAAAAGCCTTTCTGAGTTATTTCTCTTGCACTACAGCAGGACCTGAAGGGATGAATCACAGAACAGCTGAGGCTGGAAGGAAGCTCTGGAGATGGTCTAGTCCCACCACCCTGCTCAAAGCAGGATCAATTCCAGCAGGTTGCTCATAGCCCAGTTGAGTCAGCTTTTGTAAACCTGCAAGGATTTTGCATGTGCACCCACACCACCTCCACAACTGACCTGGGCAGGCTGTTCCAGAGCTTGCCTACCCTCACAGTAAATAAAGTTCTTCTGTTGTTTAAACAAAACGTCCTGTATTGCAATTTGCAAACCACAGAGAATCATAGAATGGTTTGGGTTGGAAGGGACCTCAAAGATCATCTAGTTCCAACCCCCCTGCCATGGCAGGGACACCTCCCACTAGAGCAGGTTGCTCCTCCCTCCCATCAAATACCACCACCAAGCCCAGCACAACAGGTACAGCAGAAGAAACATACAGTGCCTGCTTGTTGAGATCATCACCATGTAAAAGGCAGTAGGATTATCCCTCTGTGTTCCCATCACACAGAAGGGAATAAAGACACTGAGAAACTCTGACACTACCAAGGTCAAACAGGACATTGATGGTAAAGATAGGAGTTCAAACCCAGACACCAGGTCTCAGCCCTTCACCAGCCTCCTCTGTCTGGCACTGCATGTCCTACACTCACAGCAGGCCCTGCAAAAGCCCAGATCACCTCCCTGGCTAAGCAGACACCAAGACCCCTTTTGTTTCAGGAACAAGATGCTACAGGTGTGAAGGGAAAGATGTGCAATGTTGTTCTGACATCCTCTCTCCATGTAAGATACCAGTGATACGCACGCACAGGGAAGCAATCTATTTAGTGATGTCTTTGAAAGTCATTTCCCATCTTTGCTTCCAAAACAACAACAGTTGTTTTGCTTCCAAAACAACAACAACTACAGCAGTTTCACATCAATTAGAAAAAACCTTCAAAAAGGAGTTCCCAACACAGCCACTGAGGATTTCCAGCTTCTCTCTTTGCCTTTTATACATCAAGCCTCCACTGGCCTACCTGCTGCCCCTGCCCAGCAGCACCCTTCAGGTGGGTGCCACCCAAGGGAGGCCATGGCCCGAGCTTCCACGGCTGCTGGGAACCATCTAGTGGTCCTCAGCCGGATTGCAGCAGTGTCCCTCAAGCAGAGGTAACACCCACCCAGGTCAGACAGCACCCTCATGCTGTATTCTCCCATTAGACTGGCGTGAAATTGCAAGTTATGGTGCTAATTCCTGCTGCTCTTCAAAGAAGGCTGATATTGCTGCTATTTCCACTGCCATGAACATGTTCTGTCCCCATTCTTCCCCCACCACTCACATAGAAGCACCTTTGCTTCGCCCAGTCACCTCACGGCAACAATCAGCTGCAAACTCCATTGCAAGGCAGAGAAGCAGCTTCTCTGGGTGAAAACAGGCCAGCAAGAAGCACGGTCCTGGGCACACTGACAAGCTGTCTTAATGCAAACCTCCCCAAACCTGCCCGATGTTACAGCCATACCCACCTTTCCACCACCTCACTCACCACCAGGTAGGTTTTCTTGCTGTAACTTATCAAAGATCTCATGCAAACACCATGTGAATCCCTCAGAGAGTGCAAATTAGCATCTTTATATCAAGGTCAGGGGAGTCCTCACTTCCAGCTGAGGAAACGACCTCCCCACGGTGATAGTTATTCACTGGAAAAATAAACCAAACTCCCCTTTGCATGGTGACAGAGCAGGCAGGTTAACGAGGTGCCACTAGCAGAACAGGCTCAACCGCAGGAATTTTTAGTTAATCTAATTTACTGCCTATTAACACCAAATTCTGACGACCGATGCGCGTTGCGACGAAGAGGAGAGACATAATTAAACGCTATGAGGGAGGGGGCACCTTTCCCCCGGCTCGGCGACACTCGCGGAGCTCTGCTCCCGCCTTCCCGGCCTCTCCTCCCCGGGTGACCGAGCCTTACACCCGGCCTGCCCCGGCCCTTCAGGGCCCGAATGCCGCGGCGGGGCCAGCCCCTGCCCGTTTCGGGTACCTTACCGGGTTTCCTCAGCAGCTCCGGGGTGTCCCTGCCTCAGGGGTGTCCCTGTCCCAGCGTGGGTCCCTCGGTGCTCCGGGGTAGGTCCCTGCTGCTTGCGGTCCCTCCAGGATGTCCCGGTCCCGCACAGGCTGCGGTGAGACATGCCCTGGGGGGTCCTGGTTCCCCCAAGGACCCAGTCCTGCCTCCCCGCAGGCGGCTCAAGGCGGCCGGAGCCGGTTCTGACCAGCCTGGGGCAGCTCATGCGTCCTCACCCCGAAAGCTGCGCGGCTCAGACCCTGCGGGTCGTGGGCGCTGAGGGCTGCCCAGGGACAGTCCCTCACCATGGGCAGCAGAGGGGCTGCCCGGGCTCCGTGGCTGATGGTCCCTCAGCTGTGGGCAGCAGAGGGGCTGCCCGGGCTCCGTGGCTGATGGTCCCTCAGCTGTGGGCAGCAGAGGGGCTGCCCGGGCTCCATGGCTGATAGTCCCTCAGCTGTGGGCAGCAGAGGGGCTGCCCGGGCTCCATGGCTGATAGTCCCTCAGCTGCCCGGGCTCCATGACTGATAGTCCCTCAGCCGTGGTCAGCAGAGGGGCTGCTCGGGAGGACATCGAACTGCCATTTCACAAACACAAGCTGGAGGAAGCCGGGTGCAGCTTCTGAAGGCCTCTGGGCTTTTATCATGGTGAGCTTTTTGCTGTTGATTCTGGTACTAATGATCAACAGAAGGGTTGGAAGGGTTGAGCGTTTTCCTGACAGAGCCAATTAAGAGAAAGAGGTCAAATGGGCTTTGTCTAGACAAGATAGTTTGAGACGTCAGAGGGACGCGTGTGTTCAGGTGCCAAGAGCTGCCTTGGGATGACAAGCGATGTAAACGCTGCAGATTACGTGGAGGGGACAGAAGATGTAGTGGCGGAAAAAATGGAGACATTAAAAGCGCTTAGACCACTTGGGTGCCTCTTCGTGGGGCCCAGATTGCAGAAAACGCTGTCACCTGCTCATGGAAAATGGTCTTTTGCCGCCTTTGAGATGGTGTCAAAATGTTGTTATTGTGGTGGAAGGAAGGGATAACCCTTGGGAAGGGAGCTGCAGAGGTCATCTGCTCCCACCTCCTGCTCGGAGGCATTCTGGTGAGACTGTCTTGCTCAAGGCTTTGTCTAGTTGAGTCTGAAAGTTGCCTCAATTCACATATTTTCAGATAGAGATGTTCACAACTGAAATAAACTTTAGGAACACAAAAAGTCTGGGCTCATCTGAACTTAGTTTGTCCCCTCCGTTTTCAATTTTGTGGAACTTTTCAAAGGAGTGCATTATTCCAGGGGGGATTAGTTTCCCTGTTTTGGAAGGGAAAAAGAAATTTTTCATGGGTCAGAAAATCTATTTTCTGGCCGGTCCCATTTCTAGTAGAGACTGGTCATCACATAGGAGTGAACACACATCAGCAAAATGTTTTGGGGTGCTTTATGCTGAGCCACACAGTAAGCCGTTTCTCCTAGTTGGTATAAATTACTCCAGTGAGCAACCAGTACAGCCTATGAACTGGACATCAGAGCTTTGCCACTTCCACAGGGCTGCAAAAAGCACAGGAGCTGAACTGCCCTGGGAAGCTGCAGGGCTCTGCTGCCACCCAGGGCTCTGCACAGCTCCTAGCACAGCTCCATCCTCCTCGGGGAAGCTGCAAGGCACGGAGCAAAAAAACCAAAATGCTGCCTATTTCAGTTCCCTTTAATTGTTTTCTTTTGGCTGAGATGACTTATGGCAATTCATCTTCCCCAGCAGCAGGAGTGCCAGACTGCAGCATAAATATTGGGGCTGAGTAATGAGTAGGCTGAGGTGTGCTGAGGTGGCTGCCCAGCTGCTCTCTGCTGCAGGTCTTACCATACAAGCTCAGGGATGTTTGGCCTTCTTGCTTCTTGAGCATCTCTGTGAGTACACATGGCTTGGGTCAGCTCTGACCTGGCCTGAGGAGCTGTGGATGAGCAGCCAAATACAGATTCTGGATCAGAACAGCCAGATTCTAATCTCATATACTATCCTATTACTGTAATTGCCATGACATGGTAGTATCTGAAGGTCCAGCCATGATCAAAGCTTTTTTGTGCCAAATACTGTCTGCATTTATACACTGTGACATAATAATGTGGACCTTGAAGACTTCAATAGACAATGAGATCCATTGTCCTATGCTGAATAGGGTGTTACTGCATAAAAGGCATCTTTCAGAAATGTGGCTTAAAAAATATGATAAAATTGAAGGGGGAAAAAAAATTCCAGTCCATGGGAGGAAAAATAACTGCTCTTCAGGAATCTTTTGAGTTATTTTGTGGATCTCTGGCCATTTTCATGTACAGACTCCTAACCAGTGGATCTAAGCTTCCTGAAAACCTGTCTTCAGAGCAGTCTGTGGATCCTCAAGCCTGCAGAGCTCAGCCTGGAGACCAGTAGCTGAAAGGTAAGTGAACATTGAAGGTTGACACTTACAGTTCTTTTATCTCTTTTGGGTGGTAAGATGTCTGCACATCTATATAGAAGGGACCCTGAGGGTTGCAGCAAGCAAATCAGTATGAAATGGGATAAAGAACAGGGCAAGGGGTGGCCTGGGAAGTCTGCAGGACAGTGACAGTGGCTTTGTAAAGGGAACTCTAGCCCCAGTTCAAAGAGATCAACAGGCATGTAGGGAAGAGCCATCCATTTGCTATGGTCTGCATGGATCACTAGAAGGTTCCTGGCAAGGTCCCCTGAAATATGCTTTTAGGGAAACTCAGCAGCCGTGGGATAAGACACAACAGCACTGCACAGGTTACTGGCTTAACAATAGGAAACAGAGTGGAACAAAGGGCTTGATTCCTGCAAAAGACAGCACCAGGTTTGCTCATTGACTCCATGGTGTTCAGGAGTCACTCTGAGCCAAGAGATCTTGGTGTTTCAGATGGATCAAGACTGTGTAACATCAGACTCCTCAGAACAGGACAATTGGGTCCACATAGTGCCAGCCAGAGCCTGTCAAGAGTGAGAACTTCCCAGAATCCAAGTAACACTTTTAAATTGGAGGCACTTCTTTATGTGTCTAGAGTCACATGGACTTTCTGGGAGCCTCTGGAAAATACAGCAATGCAGAGGAGGAAAAGACAGATTTGTCCCTGACTCCATGGACATTCCCAAGTTGTTTAAAGCAATTTCTTTGAAATAAAGTTATGGATGGAACCATCAAACAATAATAGATTCAGTTTGCAAAACCAATATACTGGGAAGAAGTTGCATCTGCTCTCTTTTGAGACACCTGAGATTCTCCATCTGAATTAACACTTCAGAGGGATAAACATGGAAAGCCATCAGCTTTTATCTTAGCAGATTATCACTAATCACATACAAAATCCTATTTATTTAAAGTGGGTGTGACCAGTAAAAAAGAAGTGGTGTAAAAGGCAACACACAGCTGTAACACAGGGCATGGGATAAATCACCTGACCTGGACGAAGTCAAACAAATGTTCTGTGAAAAGTATATTCTTAACAGCTCAGGTGAGAAAAGAACTTTTTTCTTTGAATATAACTTTGGAGGAATTCTTTGCAGATAGTACAAAAGCAACTCTGCCTTCAACTGCAAAGCAGCCTGGAGGTCTAGCATGCCGTATTTATAGCTTCTAACCCCATGGCTGGTACTCATCCTGCAAAGCATCTGTCTTAAAAACTAATGTAGAAGTTTGGAAGAAGCTTTGAGTTGGGTTCCCAACTGGTTCACAATGTTCTACATTTCTTCTCAAATCTTAAAGACCAGAAATGGATGACCCCTTTAGACTTAAAGAGCAAATGACCCAAACTCTTCTCCCCACACTCAAACGGAACTGAAGCTCAGTTCTTTTGGAGGGTTGAAGAGGCTCAGATCATCTTTCCCCCTTCATATTTCTCATGTTTCCAAGGAGCAGCACTCGAGCACAAGCTTGGAAACAAGGATGGCTGCATTTACTCTGAAGCCACCTGCCAGTCCCTAAGACAAAGGAAGAGTTGTCTTCTCCTGGGACTGCCCAGTGGAGAACCCCCTTTCTCAGACAAGGAAATGTCTCTAAAAATTGCAAGGAGGTCCCAATCTTCACCACCCTTCAGCTATGAGCAGATAGGGAGGTCCAGCTCTGGGGCAGGAGATGCAGAGGACTGTGTTAGCAAGCCTCTCAGAGAGAGGGTCTTCTGTAAAGAGAAGCCCCTTCTCCTTTTCCTTCTGCATCCAACAGCAAGACACAGAAGATCAGCCAAGTGCTATGGCAGTATTTCTGCTGGGCACAGTGTCTCTTGGGTGGGACAGGGCTTTCAATTGCTGTTATTCCCACCTCAGCTGTTATTCTCAGCTCAGGTTGCTGAGAAATTCAGGCACAAATGCAGATAAATCAGATTAGTCACCCCAATGACTGCATGGATGCATCAGTTCCTGGGCTACATTCCTTAACTCTCTCTTAGTGGCTAATTAAATCACATTTCCCGTTGCATAGAATCATAGAATCATTTAGGTTGGAAAGGACCTCTAGGATCATCAAGTCCAACCTTTGTCCAACATCTCCCTAGACCATGTCTCGAAGCACCACATCTACTCGTTTTTTGAACATCTCCAATGACCATGGCCAGCAGGTTGAGGGAGGTTCTCTCCCCCCTCTACTCTGCCCTGGTGAGGCCCCACCTGGAGTGCTGTGTCCAGTTCTGGGCACCCCAGTTCAAGAAAGACAGGGAGCTACTGGAGAGAGTCCAGCACAGAGCCACTAAGATGATGAAGGGAGTGGAACATCTCCCTTCTGAGGAAAGCTGGGGAGGGAGCTGGGGCTCTTTAGCTTGGAGAAGAGGAGACTGAGGGGTGACCTCAGTAATGGTTATCAATATGTAAAGGGAGAGTGTCAGGAGGATGGAGCCAGGCTCTGCTCAGGGACATCCAGTGATAGGACAAGGGGCCACACGTACAAGCTGGAACTGAGGAGGTTCCACAGAAATAAGAGAAAAAACTTCTTCACGGAGAGGGTGCCAGACACTGGCCCAGGCTGCCCAGGGAGGTTGTGGAGTCTCCTTCTCTGGAGATGTTTAAACCCCCCTGGACGTGTTCCTGTGTGACCTGCTCTGGGTGATCCTGCTCTGGCAGGGGGGTTGGACTGGATGATCTTTTGAAGTCCCTTCCAACTCCTAACGTTCTGTGATTCTGAGGTGGTGATAAGCTGGGGTGACAGCAGCATGCAGCTTTCATAATTTGTGAGACAAGGCAGGGAAAAACAGTGTGAGAATAGGAAAGAGCAGGGAGAGGGGTTTCACTGGTTTAGAAGAGCAGTGTGGCACCTGTCCAGTCCTCCAGCACGTGCCTTCCTGTACCCGCCTGTTTGTCTAGCCACAAAGTCAGCATTTTGTGACTCAACACAGAGCATCGTGCCCTGGCTGTGCCTGATGATCATAGAATTGCTCAAGCTGGAAAAGACCTTCAAGATCGTCGAGTCCAACCTCAACCTAAACTTACAACCCTAATTCTAACAAACCACCACTGAACCATGTCCCCAAGCACCACATCCAGTCAATTTTTAAACACATTCAGGGATGGGGACTCAACCACTTTGTTGAGGAGCCCATTCCAGTGCTTAACAACCCTTTCTGTAAAGAAGTTTTTCCTAATATCCAACCTAAACCTCCCCTGGAACAACTTGAGGCCGTTTCCCCTTGTCCTGTCACCAGTGAGAAGAGACCAAACCCACCTTCCTACAACCACCTCTCAGGTATTTGTAGAGCTCAATAAGATCTCCCCTCAGCCTCCTCTTACCCAGACTAAACAACCCCAGCTCCTTCAGTTGCTCCTCACAGGGCATGTTCTCCAAACCTTTCACCAGTCTTGTTGCCCCTCTTTGAACCTGCTCCAGCACCTCCATGCCCTTTCTGTATTGAGACGCCCAAACTGAACACAGTACCTGAGGTGGGGCCTCACCAGTGCCAAGTACAGGGGCAGGATCACCTCCATAGTCCTGCTCATCACAATTTCTGACACAAGCCAGGATGCCACTGGCCTTCTTGGCCACTTGGGCACACTGCTGGCTCATGTTCACTGGCTGTCAATCAATACACCAAGATCCTTTTCTGTTGGGGGTTAGAACTAGATGATCTTTGAGGTCCCTTCCAACTCAAACCATTCTATGATTCTGTGATTCTATTATTATGATTCTATGACCAATCTTGAAAATGCTTCTGCAGTGTCCCAGAATTGCTGCTCATGCAGTTTCTGACCTATTTCTCTAACATGGCCAGGAGGCCCTATCTCAATATCTCCCAGAAGTCACCCTGGCTAGCAGCAGGTGTGCATTACCTGCTTTTTTCTTTTTGAAGTGAGGTGATGTGTATGGAAGGGACCATGGCCAGAGCCAGCAGCAGGGCCTCTGCAGAATACCTGGAGCTCTGAGGTAGCCAAAATGTTTACCCCTAGTTTTTGGGGAGCAAACTGGTGCATTCTTACACCTCTAACACCAGTCAGCAGCAGCGGCTGGAACATTTCCAAAGCGCTTACAAACATGAGCTGCCCCTGGGTTGATGATGTCTGAGGCAAACTGGTAGTTCTGCTTTAGTGAGGATTTGGAGTCCTAGGGAGGGTTGGGCTGGAAAGCTTCCAGGAAGGAAGACACAATCCTGCTGAGCAGAGGTCCTGGACAAACAAGCAAATGTTACCAGAAAGGTCCCAGAAAGCTTGTTAGACTCCCCCAGCCTCCAGCGCCTTTGGCTGCTGCAGCACATTTTTCTATGAGATGAATTAAAAACTTCATGTCCCAGAACACAAGCATCATAGCAAAGCAAGAGGCTTTTGCCCAGAGAAGAAATGGAAAGAGTAACTGATATTTTGCCTCTTTGGGAACTTTCGTAAGTGTTTTTTTTGGCTGGGTTTCATAAACACTGTTTTATCCAGGGCTCCAAAGTTACCCGTAGCTGATGTGTTTGTGGCCGTTCAGGCTGAAGGCTGCAGCTCTGATGTTAATTGAATCCTGTGATCCCGAGCATGCCCTTGCAACACCAATAACAGAAACATCTGGCAGAGCCAGCAGAAGTGCTTCAGAGCCCTGGATCCAACAGCAATTAAAAAAGAGGGGGAAAAAAAAGGGAAAA
Organism: Brachypteracias leptosomus; assembly: GCA_013401335.1. Lineage (NCBI taxonomy): Eukaryota > Metazoa > Chordata > Aves > Coraciiformes > Brachypteraciidae > Brachypteracias > Brachypteracias leptosomus. The sequence goes on from VYZX01017660.1 coordinate 55,100, forward strand.
AGCCAATTACATGTAATTGGATTCAGTAAACTGAATTATCTCACTATTAAAGCGGTGCTTGTTTTTTAGATAGTGGGACATTCAAACTATCAAAAGCATTAATTGATTCATCCCTTTTTTCAAGTGCTTTCTCAACAGTGCCTCTATTCGAGAGCTACAACCTTTTGTTCGCGTGGGGAATCTGAATTATACAGACCATGTTTATATCTTGGTAGCTCTATTCATCCTGACTTTTTTTGTCATGTTGGTGTTTTAACTCAGAAATGAGCTGAGATGCCTACAAAACATAATGGAAGGTTTATTTCTTCTTTTGTGATGCCTTCACTGTTGCTGGAGGTGTAATTTAACAAGGGAGAAAGGGAGAGGAGTGTTTTGAGTCTGATTCATAGTTGTTCAGGTCTCAGATGTGGGAGCTACGTGGATGGAGAGGAAACTAAAAGGAACCAGGAGCCTTCTCGGTGCTGATGTGCAGCTTGGCATGTGTGCCTTCTCTACAGCTCCAGGGCAAACTTTTTTCCCTCTTTCCTTTAGAGGCACCTTTCAACAAAGGATATTCAATGCTCACAGACCTATCCCAAAGGAGGATTTCTGGGCCACCACTGACTCCAGGAGCTCAGAGCAGTGCTGAAGAGGTCCTTATACCATTGTCAGTCGCTAAGAGTGGGTGTCTCCACAACCAGGGATGTCAAGGAATTGTTCTGTGCCAAAGTGGTGCTAGAAAAAGGTAGATTTAGGTTGAATATTAGAAAAAAGTTCTTTAGTATGAGAGTGATTGATCACTGAACAGGCTACTCAGAGAGGTGGTGGAGGCCCCATCCCTGGAGACATTCAAAGTCAGGCTTGACGTGGCTCTGAGCAACCTGCCCTAGTTAGAGATGTCCCTGCTTGTTAGGGGGGTTAGACTAGATGGCCTTTGGAGATCCCTTCCAACCCAAACCATTCTATGATTCTATGATTTGTCACCATGCACAACTGAGGACAAGGCCCTCTGTGTCTTCCTTTCTGCCTTCCTAAGCAGATACTGAGTGTTGGAAGATCCAGCCATGAGGATAAGTCAGACCCAATGAGTTATTTAGGCAAATTGAAAGCATTATGTCAATTTGATGGGCTGTGTTTCAGGCCAGAATGCTACTATTGGCATTTTCTTCCTTCTGAATCAATAACTCCTAAAGGATTACAATTTAATTTTTAAAGGGTAATTCAATCAAGAATTTGAAAACCGAGGGCATTCTTAAAATTAAACTTTAATCATATTTATTTATTTTTTAAAATTGTGCTTGCAGAAAAAGAAGAGCAATTTCCCAACTATCCTTCACCTTGCACTTAAAGGGGCAATTTTTTCCTCTATCCCTAGAAGAACTCTGTCCCTTTGCTTACCTCAAGTTACTCTTGCCTATGCCAATTCTATTCAGATATGTTTCCATTAATACCCTGAAGAGACATCTTCTAAAAACCCCAAATACTTGGCTGAGATTTTCATTGGTGATTGCCACCAACATCAACTGATTTCTCTGCATCTCAGATTCTCCCTGCAGAAGCAGGACTGGATGACAAAAGAAAGCCCATTTATTATGTTATTTTCCTCCTCTTTACTGTCTTCTGTTGCCTCTTTGTCTCCAAGTCAAGAGACTATGCTCCAAATAAATGCAATTTTAGGAAGGACCTGGGGTTGGGGATTAGCAGTACATTTGTTCACTGAATTTTTCAAAAGAGATGATTTAGATTTTTGGATACAGTGGCTGTTCAGAGCAGCTGAGTGCCAAACTCTTCTATCCTATAGAAATCCTAGACCTGATCAGCCCAATCTTCAAAGAAATTTTAGGCTGCTTCTGGACAATGCAGTAGTTTGAAAGCCACATAAGCAGTGCAAGATTCAGGCAAACACCTGCTTGAATTGTTGAAAGTTCTAAGCAGGCCTAAATATTTGTGGTTTAATTCCTCTCTCAGCTGTGCTGGGTACCTTGGTACAGGTCTGAAGTCTCAAAGTCATTGCTCTGGAGATGCCTAAGCCATGAAGCACCAGAAGTCTGCAGATACCAAGTTGCCCACGTGTGCCATGCAGCAGAGCACAGTGCAGAAGCCTTGGCCTCTCTGGTCCCTGCTGGCCCAGAGCAGCACCCTTTGGATACAGCAGCACAAGCCCAGAAGGACACCTGCCTTCAAGCCCTGCTTTAGCACCACAAGAGCACAACCTCTAGGTGCAGGGCTCCTGGGGACTTGTTTTGGATCTCAGCATCTTTGCTATTGGTGCTACACTTCTGCTGGTGAAACCCTCATGGTTCCTAAACGTTGCCTGTGGGGCTTCTGCAGCATCACAGCTGCTAAGCAGGGACACTCAGGTGATCTCCCACAGGAACCCAGCAAGTCCTTCTCCCGTGTATCCCTCCCACTGGGCCTGTGCCAGTCACAGGCAGTTCCAGCCAGCTCTGAAACATGTTAAAACAACCCATGGCTTGCCAGAACTTCAGCCAGGCACAGGAGCACATGGGGCAAATATTTAGGAAAGAGTGACAGCCCCTGAGGGAGAGGCACAAAAGGAGATTTGTGGAGAGGTGAGAGGATGCACAGGGTGAGGTAGTGAAGAGATGAAGAGATACATTAAGAGATGAGAGGAGAACATGGAGAAATGGAGGGGATCTGTGTAAGGAGACATTGTTGGAGATCCAACTGGAGATGCCCTTTTGGAAGGAGGCACTCCAGGTTAAGAGGAGGTACCTCTAAGAGGAGGAGGACCCATGTCACAGCAGGTGCACCTCCAAAGCCACCCCTGCTGTGCCTCACCTGGCTGGCAGAGAAAACTGGGTTAGGCAGCATCTGAACGGGGGCTTTAAGCACTTTCCCAGTGCTCAATTCTGGGATTTAATTCCTGAAAGTATCAGAGAGCTTTTACTGAGTATTTAATCTGCATCCATAGACATCTAGCTATGAGTCAAATGCCAAGACTGTGAAGACATCTGATCTTATTGGTGAGCTCTTGACTTCAGCAGAACTAAATGTGTGTTGGAGCACTCGCCGGGGGTGAGAAGCAGTTTCACAGTGAGCCATTAGCAGTCGAGTGGGAACTGCTGTCTGACAGATGATGCAGTCAGGACTCAGGGGATGCTGATCTCATAGGGATGCATGAGATAGAAATGGCAAAGAGCACTCCTGTTCTGGGAAGTGAAACTTCCTGGATGAACCTGATCAGTTCTTCTCCCAGTCTTTCACTTCTACGACATTTTCATTAAGTGTGTCTTCTAATATTTTTCATAACTTCCTTCCCAGCCCCTAATCCTGCTGCCCTTTGAAATGAAGAACCTCTGCCCGTTCAGTGACAGTAAATCTGAAATCAAATCAGTGACTATCACAACAGCTCTCCATTTTGCAGAAGTCACCGTGACACTGCAGAAAGCAAGGGGTGATGAAATGCTGCTGGAGTGCACTCTCATCCCACTACAGCAAGATGTATTGTTTCAAGAACAATGATTCCTTCAGATTTCATTAGAAACACCCCCCCTTAAGTGCACCCTCCACTAAATAAAGTGTGCCTGACACTCTTTGTCATGCAGCCTCACAGCGATCAAGGACACTTTAGGTAGAGTAGTGCAATAGGGTGACACATGGCACAAAGAAACAATAATGAAGATAATTATGAAGATAAGGTCCCTTTGGGAGACCATTGTGCTAAATGCCTCTGAAAATGTGAACTACCAAGAGGTTTCCCATAAGCACTCTTTTCATGGAGAAGTACTCACCCACCCCAGAGCATCAAGGTTCAAAATGCTTCCTGCTTCATTAGTGTAAGACAATGGTTTGCTTTTCAACTATTGTTTATGTGCCAGATGGGCCATTGATGCTTTGCTTGAAATAGAGGGAACTGAGTGATTATAAAATGCAATAAAACCCCCAAACACCTTTCTGACTGAAATGTGATCAGCCATAGTTTTGTTTAAGGTGACACCTAAAGCCTGAAAAACTTGCTGTAATTAACCATGGAGGAGATAAACCAAAATGACACTGGGTATATTTTTTCAGGACTCGATGTTCCTGCAATCTGAGTTAAAGCTGGAGGAAGAAACAGATGGAACAGAGTTCTGCTGAACTAAGGAGGAGAGTGGTCAAACACCAGAGAGTCATAAAAGTCTAAGGTAAATGTCATCATACATCATAGAGGACAATAAATAAGTGCCTGGGAGCAAAATCCAAGGAGAGAGGTACAAGCTGAGGTGGGACATAGTCTGGGACAGTGATCCAGATGTTTCTTTGTCCCCACATGTGCAGAGCCCTGCAGGTAGCAGAATGATACTTGTCCCCATGCTTAATTCCTAATATTTTCTAGTTTCCCCACTGGGTTCAACACTCTCCAACATGAGTGTGTTGGTTTTCTGCACCTCCTCATGTGAATATATCCAGAATGATTGTTCCATATATATATATAAGTATGAGAGAAGGGGTGGAGAGAGATGGGATTCATTTTATTCCATTTATCAGGAAACGAAATTCTCGGCTATAGATCTTTTTTTGCTTTAGGTACCTGGCATTTATTATCTACTAAATAAGCAAACAAAAAGTAGTTAAGTCTTTTCTGTACATTTCTTTTTCTCTCTGATTATCAGAGTCTGTTGTCAATTCCTTCCTGCAGGCACTGTTTTGTCATAATCCTTTCAGAATAAGAAAACTCAAAAAACCCCAAGAATAACACAGTATGAATTCCAATGATCTCTCCTTTTCAATTAATGGCTCAAATAAGCATTTGATTTACATTCTTAGAGACACTTGCTGCAGGCTAATTAAAAATAACGTATTGTTGGCAGATCATTTATTGAGGGAAAACAAATTGACAAAAGATAAATTAAGTTGCTACGTAATTAACTAAAAAAAAAATAAAAATACACAGCTGAAATAGTAAATTAATACATACATTTATCAATATCTCAACCAGGATTGAATAATGAAGTTTAAATTTCCCTGTAAGAAATAGGTAGCAAGAAGATGGGGCTGAAATAATGTCTTACATATTCTGTGACTCAAATTTACATGCACACTGGTGCAAGGCACTGTGAGATTGCATCTACTGAGACCTTGAACTTGTCAGTCCAAGGTCTTCTCTGCTGGCCAGGACCAGATGTTTCATGAGAGGACAGAAGGAACAGTGCAGGAGATAGTCAGGGAGCAACCTGAGCATCCTAGAAAGTTGCCTCCTGAATCCTAATGGTTTTGATTCTGTGTTCCTGAGGAATGAGAGTTTTTAGCCCTTCCACAAGTTCTCCTAAAAAAACTTTTAAGTCAAATCAGTGTCATTTCTTAGTATTTTCATTATGTGGATAAATGCCCAGTCATTTAATTTCATTTCATATGCATTTTCATGCTGTCCTCATCATTTTAATATCTGTGAATAATACTGGTTTGTATTAAGCCATGGGATTAAAAATTGTCAAAAGTTTTCTTTATCAGTTTGATAGCAATTCATTAAAATCATCAGGGATCTGACCAGGAAATCTGTCCAAAGGAAGACTCAATGCTCTAAATTTTGACAAATCTGGCACAAGAGACATTGGGTGGAACAATTTCATTATCTGGCATATTAATACAAAATAATTAAGAGGGGATTGCTGAGGCCTGGGAAGGAGGAACTGCTGTGCTGTGGGTCTGTGGTGCTCAACATACATGGAGCTAAACCTAAGGAGGATTAGCAAAATACAGCCAGACACAAACTGTCCAGCACCTTCTTACAATGTGTTGGTAACAGGGTCTTTAAATAGGAGTCATGCAGGTGATTTTCCCAGCTCTGACTCAAGCCAAGAGGGAGCAATTGATTGAGAATAAGAAAGGAGGAAGACAATTTGGGTGAGAGCATCCAAGGGTTGTGAAAGTTCATGTCTCTTTGGCAGGATAACAGAGCACACACTCAGGGGACTTCAAGATGACAGGAATCAATACACCCTGATAACTGGGGGTAGGAGATACTAAGGCACAAGTCTGAGGGGAAAAATAATCCAGAAAGTTCTTTAAAGGCATTATGTTACAAGTCCAAGTGCAAATTATTCCAAAATGAAGGAAGGGTGTCAGAGACATCAGCCTGGCTAAATGAGAAACTAGTCAGTGTCCTCAAAGAAGGTGAAGACTACAACAGATTGATAAGGTTGATTCTAGAATAACAAAGCCCAACCTCCAGGTACAAAAGGCCAGATCTCTGTGAGACACAACCACCAAGGGACAGAAGAGGTTGGCCAGAAGTAACCTGCAGTTATGTGCCTGAGAAGAGGATGAGCATAGAATCATAGAATGGTTTGGGTTAGAAGGGACCTCAAAGATCATCTAGTTCCAACCCCCCTGCCATGGCAGGGACACCTCCCACTAGAGCAGGTTGCTCAAGGCCCCATCCAACCCAGCCTTGAACACCTCCAGGGATGGAGCATCCACAACCCCCCTGAGCAACCTGTGTCAGTGTCTCACCACCCTCAGAGTGAAGAAATTCCTTCTAATTTCCAATCTAAATCTCCTCTCTTCCAGTTTAAAGCCATCACTCCTCATCCTATCACTACAGGCCTTTGTGAGCACAGAAAGAGCTAATCTGCCTTTCAGGACTCAACGTTTTCTCATGGTTTTGTTTTTCCACTGCAAGTTTTCAGTGTAAAGATCAAATGTAGGCCTGTGTCTATAGTCAGTGGGGAGAGACGTGGTCCCTTCTACAGGCTAAGCCCAAGCAGGAGTGCATTTTGAATGCTCCAAATCCCTTTCAAAAGAAATCCCTCTCCCCTCTGGCCCTCAGCAGAGGCTCAGACCAGCCTCTCTGGTTAATCTCAACCCATGTCCTGTGACCGTGCTGGGTGGGGTAGAGCAGAGTCAGGGTGCTGAGAATCCCAGCACCCATTTCTCCTTTCTCTATCAAACAGCCCCATATAGTCCTTGTGGTTAATACCTGGAAGAGGCCATTGGTGCTTAATGCACCATCTGGGTTTTCATGGCTGAGAAAGAAGAAAATAATATTTAGGAGCTGGCTTTCCAGATCAGCATAAGGAGGGTATATTAGCATTGGTATGTGGATAGGATAGTCTCCCACCTTGTCTGCTGAACGGAACATGAGCTTTGAATATCATATCAAACCTTTTCTGCTTCGTTGAGCTTCTCTTTTATGCTCTGTTGCTTTCCTTTGGCTTCGCAAGGTATGTCCATTACTGAAACAGAATAATAACTAGTACCAGGGCTCCCACTTCAATTGCACATTCACACAAAAGCCATCGCTTCGCTTTCGGCAATTGTGTGTAATTTGGAAAAAAGCAAGAGGAAGAGAAAAATAATTTGTTATACTTCAGCAGGCAAATGAGAGGATCCAAATGAGAGTGGCTTCATAGCAGCACGCCAGCAAACTTGGTAACTACTCGTGAAGCCAACTGGGAAGGGACCCTCTCAGCAAGGCAGTGCTGTGAGCTGACCTCCGTCGCTCAGCTGGGGGAGCTTTATCGCTCAACTCGGGGGGAATATAAATGATGTTCACTGGAAATGCTGCCAGCAGAGCCCCCTCTGGGTTAGGAGATCAGCTCTAGAATAATTTGGGTGGGAATTTGCAGCGTTCCAGGGGAGTACAAAACTGATTTCGGCTTTCAAGCGCAAATGAAAAGAAAATATAGTGAGTTAGTCAAAACGTTGCATACATGAGAGCAAGGAGGGAGAGCGTGGAGGAAGATAGAGTTCTCTGATATTCTGTCTGCTGTGAAAAAATCATGCCAGCAGGTAACTTGTCAGCAAAGCAGGGCTCTGCTTTGAGCCTCCCACAGCATCCCTATTGCAAAGTGTAGTTGTGATGATTTTTTTGGCCCACCCGTGACAGAATGCCCTCAGAGCCTGTCACCCCCATCACTGCCACCCTATCTAGTCTGCACCAGGGGAACGTGGAGTTTTCCTGATCTTAGCTTCTGAGTTTTCTCAGGCATTTTTCCTGAAGATGAAATTATTTTTTTTTGTTGAAGCTTCCTTCTGCTTTTTATCTGTGGAGGTCTTAGTTCAGCTGTTTATCCAAGCGCCAGGAGCTACCCAGAGTTTGGGTTATTATAAGGATGTGGAGGGAGAAAAGAGGTTGAATTTTGCAAAACCCACCTTAAATCTAACTGATTTAACTAGAAAAGACCCAGTTCTCCTACAATCTTACATAATTTTCTCATCAGAGCAACTCCAGCATCTTCAGTGGAATTGTCTCTGATTTATAGCTGTGCGTGAGAGGAAAATTAAGCCCCAGAGTGAGTGAGAGACAGAAACTAGAGCCTGTAGATGTGATGTTACCAAAGTGGGGTTTGTTTCTTGTTTGGTTGATTTTCTCTGTGTGTTCCTTCAGCCCCAGCCCTCTCTCTGTTTTTGGAAGCTGGAAATTGTTTGCTGCAGAAAGGTTTTGGTTTGTTGGAGGGGGAAGATGGATTTTACTGTTTCAAACCAGTTTTTCTACTAAAAAAGAAGTAGTGAAAGAAAAGTATAATTTGTTTCAGGACTAAAAATGTCTGTTTTGCTTGAAAATGCAATTCTTATCAAAATAGAGATTCAATAGAGAATTAAAAATAGAGATTCAGCTGAGTCCACTTGCCCCTGCTCCTAGCTGTGAAATGCTGCCAGACTGGGGCTACCCCTTGGGTTTGTTTCCATCTGTTACCACGTTCTTCAACGCCTGGTATTTCCTACTGGCAATACAAGCCTGAAGGTTTAGAAACATCAAAAGTCATGAAGCCCAAACTAGGTCTGGACATTGCAGCTTTAGTCCAAGTCTAATGGTGCCATGTGTCACTGGGGATTTATATAATCTTTATTCCCTTTCTGTGAGTCATTCATCAGACTGAGTCATCCTCCTTGTTACACATTTTTCCCCTGTGGAGAATGCAGCTTGGTTTTATTATTTTTTTTTTACCTTCCATTTTATTTAGGGTCAGTCTTAGCCTCTCCTTACACTTGACCGAGATGACAGAGCATCTGTTTTTGCAGCTGTCCTTATTCTAACACAGCTGTGCAGTTGCTCTCCCTTGGGTAATGTTAGGGCCATAAGCAAATGTCACTTATCCCCACTGCTGATGCCTTCAGGTCCTTTCCATTCACTTGGTGTTTAGTCTCCTAGCTCTGCCAATATTCGGTCCATCCTATGTCACTCAAAGCCTCTATCTGTCATCCAGAGGGACCCATTTCTGAGACAGAGGAGAGTGGAGAGTGAATCCAGCCATAGCTTCATGAGATGTCCCCAGAACAGCAGAGCACTGAGCTCTTCTGGCCATGACTGTCAGGTTGCCCAAGACGCTTTGTCCTGGACAGAGGAGTATTGTTGTGCTGGGATCAACACCTGGATGTTAATTAGAAGGACCATTCCAGGTGGACTCTGGGGAGGTCAGAAAAAGGAATGGATCAACTACTCTTCTGTCTATTATAGAGGGGACTGATCCTCAGGGATAATGTACCCTCTGCCTGGACAGCTGAACAGCTTTAGTCTAGACAATTTTGTGACAAAGGGGTGACTCCAGCCCTCTGGGGGTTGCATAGCTGCGTGGTCACAACCTCATCTGCAGCCCTTGTAGATCCACCCAATAAGTACACAGTTATTGCATGACAAAGCAGAGATGTTACAGTGTGATTGACAGTGTACCAGTGAGCAGAGAAATACTTCCAGTGACCCAACACCAATGACAAGATCTACTGGCCTTGCTAATGGTGATAATTTCTTCCCTGCATCTGGAGAACTGTCCTCATGGACTTCTTTTGGGGGAGAAAATAAATAGTGTCTATGAGCAAAGTACAGGGTATACAGTTAAGATAGCATTTCATTAGCATGATGATTAGATTTGGCCTGAAATCCTGATGAGAGCAGATCTTGGTAACAACTCGAAACAAAATCCCTGAAGCGGTTTTGTAGTGCAAGTATTTGAGGAGACCATGTAGCTCCAGGCAGCAGAGGCATGGCTATGATGAATTTAATAAGCAGTGGGAACTTTGTTTATATCAGATAGAGAAGGAACAGCCCAAAGCCAGGTTGCTGTAGCATATTGTGGGACTACATATTTTATTTATTATTGAGAGCTGTATCAGAAAGAATTTTCTTCAGATCCTCCCTTTGCTCCTCATTTTTAGGTTTTTTCTCATCTGTTCAACTCTCCTTGATGTCTGATACATTTTTCATCGTCTGTCTTCACTGGCCCTTCACCTTTCTCCCTCTTTTCCAAAGTTTTCCTATATGTGTGGTCTGAAGAATTTGAGGTTCTCACTGAGCCTTTGAAGAAAGGGGGGTTTAATATGTTACTTAGCCACTGTGACATCCACTCCACAGCAAACTGTGGGACTCCGAACTGAACATCTGTAAGACACCAAGTTCATCCATCCTGAAGCCCCATGGAAGTGTCAGAGACTGGTTACATGAGTAAGAACCTGACAGTAAAGACATATGGTGTTGGAGTGTTCACATGAGTTTCAGAAGAACTCAGCTAAGGTTCAGCCATTTCTCCTCAAGGTTCCCAGGAAGGAAGATAAAACATTTTAGCTTTTAGGATTGGTATCTTATTAGAATCATAGAATTGTCAGGGTTGGAAAGGACCTTGAAGATCATCCAGTTCCAACCCCCCTGCCATGGGCAGGGACACCTCCCACTACATCAGTTGCTCACAGCTCCATCCAGCCTGGCCTTCCAAATGTCCAGGGATGGGGCTTCCAGCACCTCTCTGGGCAACCTGGGCCAGTGTCTCCCCACCCTCCTGGCCAAGAACTTCTTCCTAATGTCTCATCTCAATCTCCCCACCTCTAGTTCTGACCCATTCCCCCCACTCCTACCACTACCCAACAGTCTCAAAAGTCCCTCCCCAGCTTTCTTGTAGCCCCCTTCAGATCCTGGAAGGCCACCAGAAGGTCCCCTCGGAGCCTTCTCACAGTTGATGAACTTAGCTATGACTCTATGAGGAAACTCACAAAAATTGTGACTATTTCTCTTAGTTTCAGGCCCTTCATTTAGGGAGCACCAGCAGCCTGGTGAGCAGTTTCCCCAAGCACGATGCTTTTGGCCCTGCCTGCTGGTCTGAGTGTATTTTATCCGAAGACTAAGGTCTTTTGAACCCTGGATTGGGAAAAGATATCTCAAAGTAATGGCCAGTCTGCTCAGTATGTAGCAACAAGTCATTGAGAACGGAGCACTCTGGAGAGCTTTGACTTCCATCTACCATGGCCAAAGAGTTGGAGCTGTTACAAATGTCTCCACAATTCAGCATAATAAAAATCTTCATGATGAAGCAACCAAAAGCTATATCCAAGTCACTCGGGAATCTATGAGAAGCACTCTATTAAGTCTTTGCATTCCAGTAAAATTTTCTGTTGATGGAAATGTACAGTAAGGATTAATTCTAGGACAAATCCCTCTACTTATGTACCAAAGAACTACTCTTCCTAGAAACTAGTGTTCATGTCAAGAAATCACTTCTCTAAATTGCAACTTGAAGTGACATTTGGTGCATTAATACATAGAGAGTGAGGGCTGACTATGATCATTCTTTTATTACATTCTCTAGCCTCTAATATCTCCTAGTACTTTCAGTACTTTGCTTTGACTATAACTGTTTTGTTCCAGGGCCCAGCAATGTAACCCTGCTATTACATCTTGGCACCAACAAGAAAGGGGCAGAAGACAACAGCTGCATGAAAATGTGCTTTTTGCCATACAGAAGGAAAGCTGGCATGATATGAGCCTTCTATAAGATTAAGAGTGGGCTTGGATCCAGATTTAATTTTGTCTAGCTACATGAGCATTACAGTTTCTGTCCCTGTTGCTAGCAGCTTGTATGACTCTATCTTGGACCAAAATAATTGACGTGGAGGTTTGGAAGAGTCAAACTTGCAGCATCTGTTGATGGGCTGTGCAGCTGCACTGCTTGTGCTGAGCCCTATAGGAGCTGCCTGAACAAGCAGGACCTTTGGGTTGCTTCAGCTTGTACAGGACTTGGCACAAGCAGTGCAGCTGCACAGCCCATCAACAGATGCTGCAAATCTGACTTCCAAACCTCCATGTGAATTATTATTACCTTGCCCAAGCTCTTTCCCTGCACGTTTTTCCAAAGCTGAGGCTCAGGCAATCTCTCAAAGTAGGCTTGTGAACTCGTAACGTGAGCAGTGGGTGAACTGGTTTGGTTTTGATTGGGTTGGACTTAACTCAAATAGCATTGTTAATGAGTCTGATCATCTGATGACCTTCATCCAGCCCCACTGGCTTTTCTCTGTAGAAGAGCCACATGGCTGCAAGAGCAGCCCATGTGCAACCCATGGCTGGTTTCCATGGAAGGGCACCACAAAGCCAATGGGGCAGGAGGTGCACAGAGCCTGATGGCCTTTCCTACTCCATCAGCATGATCAGGCCACAGAAGCCACTGCAGCTGTCTGGAGAGAAGGGGAAGAGGTTTGGCACTGAGCTGCAGCAATAGAGGTCAGATCATTGCTGTAGGTACATCCTCTGGGATTAATTTAGCGAGGTGTAACAAGGCCAAGTCCAAAACTTGAAGCACTCGGGACTCATGACCTGAAACTTTCCCCACAGGACAGGTGCCTCTGCTGTTGCCTAAAGAAAAGAAGAAAGAGAAAAGTTGAGATTTATTCTTCTTTTGAAAGATTATTTCAAATCCACCTCCAACGCACAGAGCCTTTTATACTAGAGGCTATAAATAGCAACAATAGCCCAAAGATGTAGGAGACCCAGGGCTGATTCTCTCTGCTGCCTGAAAAGATTAAAACTCCCTATCTCTGACTCTGAAGAAAACAGCCTGGCTGCCAGAGAGAGGTGGTGAACATGAGGGGGTCTGTCTTTTTTAATCCTGCGTTTAGGCGTTGACACTTCATCTACATGGGTCCTACTTTCGTTGCTCAAGTCTTGGTTTTGATGTGGTGCTTGTCCTGCATGTTTTGCTTGAGGGGGTGGTTTAACCCCAGCCAGCAGCTCAGCCCCACCAAGCTGCTCACTCATTCCCCCTCGGTGGGGTGGGGGCGAGAATCGCAAGAGGAAAAGTGAGAAAACTCATGGGTTGAGATAGAGAGTGTTTAATAGGTAAAGCAGAAGCTGCACATGCAAGCAGAGCAAACCAAGGAATTCATTCACCACTTCCCACCACAGGCAGGTGTTCAACCATCTCCAGGAGAGCCAGGCTCCGTCACGCTTAACGGTGACTTGGGAAGGCAAGTGACATCACTCTGAACATCATTCCCCCCATCCTTCTTCTCCACCCAGCTTTATATTGCTGAACATGACATCATATGTGCTGGAACACCCCTTGGGGCAGTTGGGGTCAGCTGTCCTGGCTGTGTCCCTCCCAGCTTCTTGAGCACCCCCAGCCTGCTCGCTGGTGGGGTGAGGAGCAGAAAAGGCCTTGACTCTGTTATTTCTGCTCAGAAATAAGGAAAACATCCCCGTGTTATCAACACTTTTCAGCACAAATCCAAACCACAGCCCCACAGTAGCTACTGTGAAGAAAATTAACTCAATCCCAGCCCAAACCAACACACTTGAAGAGCTCCCATGGTCCATTAAAGAGCCCTTCTGCTTGTATCTTTTCAGCCAAGGCTTTACCCCACCCCAGATTTACATCTCATTCCCTGCTTCACCGCATCACCACAGCCATGAGGAAGGGAAGGTCATTTGTAGCACACTCCTGTTTGCAGCAGCACTGGGGTATAACTGTAAAAAAACCTGGGAGCACATGGGAGAAATGGCTGTGGCAGAAAATGAGCTTCAGCAGCTCTGAGCGGTTTATGTGCTAAAGCCTTGTTTCCATTAGGAAAATAGAGATTTGTTATGACACTTTAAGTCTGAGCTGTGATATGCACAATATTTCCTTGGAATATCTGGCGGCTGTATCGCTGTTTAATATATCTATTAAATACTGCATCTAGATGTAAGAGCAGCCAATAAAACTTGTTTATTTACCTTTGAAACCTTTGACAGAGTAGAGCATATCACTCTCTAGATAAATTTCCCCATTCAAATCGACTAGATATTTGAAATGGCAGCAGTGAAAGAAAAAAAAAACAACATGGTTTCCACATCTTCATTTACTGTGGCCAAAACAAAGGCTATGAAAATACATTTATTTATTTATCTATTGCTATCTTTCGAAGGCACCAGAAGTAAAAATCAAAGTGTTGCCCTGATGTGCTTGTACAATTGCATAAAATATCCAAGAGGGACCCATGATCACTGTTTTCACAGAGGTCTTCTCTGTAATCAATCTTCAGAAAAAACTCAGCATTTTGTTTTTATTGGCATTTATGGTCATATTTATTGTTCCTCTGCTGGGACAACGAAGGGTTTTCTTGGCTGGCGTGCTCGTGTTCACGCACTTACCTCCCAGCATCTCTCAACTATCAATTCACAAAAATTGCTTTCAATTCTGAAACTGTAACATTTCAAACAAGAGTGGGTGAAATAAAATAGAACATTAAAACAGCCTTGTGGGTTCAGACAAGTGCACAGCAACCGGGAAAGCCAAGAATAAGAATCTTTTTGCTTTCCCACTTGATGAAGGTTACACTCCTGGTGACTTGTTTTCTTAGCTTTAATATCTTTTGATATTTTTCCAGGCCTGTTATAGCCAGAGCTTTAGACACATGAAATAGCTTGTGTATCAGGAGGAGCAAAGGGCAGCTCGACCTTGTCTCCTGTCACTTTTCCGTTTGCTCAGCGGGAGACAACACACTGTGTTAAATCACTAAAGTTTATAACAAGATGAATCAAGGTGGAGGCTGGGAAAGGGGAGAGAGATAAAAAGCCAGCATGTACTTTTTGTGATTCCCTTGAATCTCTCCAAATAACTGAAGAAACGCATGAGCAAGGGAATATTTTGTCAATTTTTTTTTGCCACAGCAAATGTAAAAGAGATTGTGATCTTCCCCAGGTAATGCTGTTAATACAGTGACTACCTGGACTGGGCTTACATCTGATCTGAAGCACTGAAGAAGCAGGTTATATTAAGGCCTGAAATTGTTTCCTATTTATTTTCCCTCCTCCTCCTGTTTGGGTAGTTTTACAAGGTGACTGCTGGAAGAAAGTCAACAGTGCAGGGTCGAGCAGAGCCGGGGGGAGAGAGATGGGGCAGTGGGGAGGGAAGGTGCTCCAGGTGAATCCTGGATGGGTTTGGGTTGGAAGGGACCTCCAAAGGTCATCTAGTCCAACCCCGCTGCAATAAGCAGGGACATCTCTAACTAGGTCAGGTAATAACCTTCCCAATGTGTCTCTCCAAGTTAATTAGGCATTAATTACCAATTTAGGGTTTGTATGTGCTAAGTGTGGACATGTGTCCATGTAAATGAGCACATGATAAACCAGCACTACCACACACATGGTGATTTTGTAAAAGGGGAGTGAGAGGGAACTTAGGTGTGATTCATGAGAGAGGAAAATATTGTTTGAACAGTTTTTCCTGTGATGATCAGTGTGTAGTTCACAGTACTTCTGAGTGTATATACATTATGCACCCTAACAGATCATATCATTGCCTAATCAATACCTGGGAATTATTCAGCAAAGTGTTTTGACAGTTTCCATTCTGGAAGTCAATTTTATAATGAGAATGGCAATGAAGACAAAGTCAGTTGTATAGTGAGACTAAATGGAGACCAAAGTGAACATGCTAAATCTGTGTTATAAAGACTTATAGATAGTAGGTCCAGAACAGCAACAATGATAAGCTAATCTAACCTTGTGGACAAGATAATCAGAGAAGTTCCCTGAAGGAACATTCATTGTTCATCTGAAACTTTTTCAGTGATGGAGAATCTGCCATCAACCTGGGGAAGTTGTTACAGCAGTTAATTAGTATCACTCCTGGAATGGTCCAGACTGTTTCTAGTGCCATTGGATCTATCATACCCCCATCTGCTAGACTGAAAGCCCCAGGAGCAGAAGACTGGCTTTTAGGAGCTCCCTGTGCTGAGCTGATGCCTGCACCACTTTGTAGAGGCTTCTGTGTCATGAACAGTTCACTTGTGACTGTTCAGGAACTCCTGCACTAAGGACCTCCTGCAGAAATGTCATGTCCAAAAGGCCCCAACCTCTGTGTCCATGAAACCTCCCCAGTGGACAATTGTTTGATTTTGAAATGGGCTCAAAATTTAGACCAGTGCTTGGAGAATGGTGTCCAGCTTTCTTTTGGGCCACTTCAGTGTCTAGGTCATGAAGGTCTTCTGTGTTTTGGAGAACTTAAAGTCCACAACCAAATTCTGTTTCATTTTAGTATCCTTTCTAACCAGAAAGGATAAGGGAACATTTTAAAAGTCTATTTACTCAATGAAATATGGGATTTGGATGTAAAAACCTACAAAACACTTGCAGTTTATTTTCTTATTCATAGGTATTGTGTTTCAGACACTTCTCTGGTATTTGCTTTCCATGAAGCAAAGCAACAGACAAACCAGCAGTCAAGGCTGGGACAGGACTGAACATGCTTCAGATGCAGCTCAGCTGTAGGGGTTTATTTATGTCTGATACTTTGCTCGCTGGGCCAGTAAAAGCCTTGTGCAGACAGTATTCCTTATGTCAACTATGCAATTAGCAAATCAGAGTGACAAGTTCAACAAGTCACTTCCCTCTTTGCTGTTCATACATTGATACCCCTTTCAGGAGGAGTTTTCTGAAGGGGTTGCAATTTTGCCATTTGCATGAGCAATAAGTTTAATTACTGATTACTGCAGAGATGGTTTTACCTCAGTTCAGGATGCTGGTACCATCCCTACCCAAATGAAGGTGTCTTGTTCCTCAGAGAGAGCCTCAGATGAGGCTCCTGCCATGGGCTGACCTTCAGCAGACATAGAATCATAGAATGTTTTAGGCTGGAAGGGACCTCTAGAGCTCAACTGGTCCAGCCTCCCTACACCAGCAGGGACATCTCTACCTAGGGCAGGTTGCTCAGAGCCCCATCAAGCCTGACCTTGAATGTCTCCAGGGATGGGGCCTCCACCCCCTCTCTGGGCAGCCCATTCCACTGATCTATCACCCTCAGATTAAGGAACTTTTTTCTAATATCCAGTCTAAATTTCTCCTTTCCCAGCTTAAAACCATCACTCCTGGTCCTATCATTACAAACCCTTTTGACTAGACCTTCCCCCGCTATGAGGGAGTTTAAGCAGTAGCTCAAAGTATAAGTCACCCAGGGCCCTGTTGGGCCATTCTGCTTGTTGCCATGGCAAATGCCACCACAAGGCAGTGAGGTCTGTCAGAGAGTGCTGTTGCTGAGCTCTGAGCTCTCCACACCTCCAGCAGTCTGGATTTGGATTGGGAAACTGGCAAATGCCGAGGAGAGAAGATCCAATTTTTCATCTCCATTTTCAGCTTCTCAGGGAAGAATGGCTGAAATAGAGAGGGCCTTGTTCAGATGTCCATGAGTGAATATGGAAAGCTCTGCTGGAAAACATCTGCCAGCACAGACCTGGGCCTGTCAAAGCATGAAGGGAAGGAACCCTACTGTGCAACTCTTCACTAGATTACCTTTGCTCTCCTGAGTGTCCTTCATGGAAACATCTTTCCAAAAGTGGAGAGAGGGGGAGAACTAGGAACAGTCACCATAAAACCACGTTTAAGGTACAGTCCTCATTGACTTTTGCTCCATTTACAGTCAGTGGAGAGAGAATTCAGAAAGTCATTGAGAGCTTCAAACAGTGTCTGTGATCCTCCAGTGATGGACTCTGGGGGGAATGACAATCACTGCGCTCCTGACTCAGATGGTGGGTGATGCTTGGGTGCTGTGGATTTACCACCATCACAGACACCAAGTTGGTGCTTCAGTCTTGCCATCTGTTAGAGCTGAGGAGACTGTTATGACAGGACTTGCTCTCAGGAGTGTTGTTGCAGCACAGTCATTAGTGTCTGCAAATCGCTCTGAGAGGAGCCATTAGAAAACTGTAAAGTGCTATTACTAAATACCCACTTACATTTGAAAAGAGGCAAAAACAGATGCACTTGCAATCCAAAATTGCACATGTTTTAAACAAAAGGTATAAATAATGAATGGAAAGTAGCCAAGAGAGAGCACCATGTTGGCCAGTCCTTTGTGAAAAACTGCAGAGCAGCAGGAATGAGCTGGCTGCTAAATGCCTGGAAACATGAAGGTTGAGCACAGGGATGACAGAAGTCATCATAGTTTCATGTTCTGCATCCCTAAATTATGTGGTGTTTCAGGGCTAGTGAGCACCTTTTCATAAAGGAGGAAGCTATTCTTGACAATAATTTGTTTTAGCAGCTTTCCTGGAATCTCATGAATTTGTAGAGCACAAAACAAAACAAAAAAACCCTCTAATTTTTTTTTTTCATTGCGGAACGAACAAAATGAGGCTACAAAAGTGTGTCTATCTGTCTCTATTTTTTTTCCACATGAGGCCCCTGATTTAATTAGTTGAGTCACCAGAGACTTTGAAAGAATCTTTCTTTAAAACCTTTTTCCAGACTCTCAGGGATGGAAGTGAAAATAGATTTTAAATCGGTCTTGGGGAAGTGCTGTTTACTTTAGAGGTAGATTAAAAAAAAATAGAAATCTACTAATGAACATTAACGATGGCCTTGGTCCAAGTCTTTGTCAGCTCAGACAGCCCCAATTACTCCACTTTCACTCTGACAACACAGGGCAGCACAGTCCTGAGGTCGTTCCACGGCTGCTGATGGACACATTCCAGATTCACATTGGCACAATTATCACAGTGTGACCCGCTGCTGGGACATAATCAAAAGTCCTTCCTCATCCCAGCAGCAGCAGCAGAAAGGGAGATCACAGGCTTCTCTCTGGATGTCTGCAGAAGACCAAAGGCCAGGCAGACCTGCAGGTCTGTGCACTGCTGCTTTAGGGGAGTAAAGTGACTTTCTCCATCAGTTAGAAGCACAGAATCATGGAATGGGTTGGGAGGGATCTTTAAAGGTCATCTAGTCCAACCCTCCTGAAATGAGCAGGGATAGTGGGAGCAATGGTCTTCTAGATGGCTGTGGACATGTTGCTCTCTGTGGCCCATTCTGTTACATGTTATACCTTACATACTCTACAGGGTAATACAGAACCAGAGATAACACAAGTGAGATGTTTGATTTCTTCTCATCTCTTCTCAGGATGGCCCAGGACTGCTGGCTGGGTGGCTAAACCTGCTTTAGGGACCATCTGCTCCTGAGTCAGGTGGTGATTGCATCTGATGTCACACACAAAAGTGTGTTCCCTTAAGCAAGGCTGCTGTGTTGGCAGGACACAGAGGCTGGGTGGGCAGGAGGGGTGGCAGCAGTGGGGAGGAGAAGCCAAGCAGTCAGGCTGTGGCTGCTCCTGTGCTCCCCTGCCTTGCAGAGTAGCAGAGGCATAGCCTCCAAGATTGACCTCCCAGGTCACTGCCTTTTCCACACAGCCATTCCTGAACACGAGCTGGGGCTCAGTGTCACCTTTAGGTGACAAAGAAGGAACTGCTGCCTCCTGTTGCAAGCCTTCAATTTTCCTTGTAAGGAAAATCTTGCCAGCCAGTCAAGAGAGGTTGTCCCACTGGATTCAGTGTTGGTGCTGCTTCACCACTGTTAGTGCTGGGCCCCAGCATATGAGATGGATGTGAAGGTGCTTGGATGTCTCCAGAGGAGGAGAACAACAGAGCTGGTGAAGGGCTGGAAGGAATGTCCTATGAGGAGCTGCTGAGGGCTCTGGGTTTGTCTAGTTTGGAGGAAAGGAGACTGAGGGGTGACCTCATTCCTCTCTTACAGCATCAGGAAAGGCTCACACTGGACATCAGGAAGCATTTTGTTACCAAGAGGGTGGTCAAGCCCAAGAACAGACTTCCAGAAGGGGTGGTGGATGTCCCAAACCCGTCAGTGTTGAAGAGACATTTGGACCATGCCCTTAATAGGCTGCTTGAACAATTTGTCATCCCTGAAGTGTTCAGGCAGCTGGACCAGGTGACCCTTGTAGAGCCCTTCCAACTGAAATAGTCTGTTCTATTCTCTTCTAACCATCAATGAATGGGGCCCATTTGCTGTGCTGTGATTGAAACCCCTACACTTAGTCAGAACCTCAAATAAATTAAGATAGTAAAAGGCGACAGAATTTTAAATAAAGAAGTGGACCCCAGAGACATCCATAAGATCTATGCAGGATTTCAACATTATTGTTAAAAATACTTCTGGGTAAGGAGAAAATGTGCCAATTTTCTCAACTGAGCTTTGGGTAGACACACAGGTCCATCCTAGGCTAGATCTTCATGTCATGGCAATTCCCCCAGGGATCCAAATTAGGATATCCCCCTCTCACCCCATCCTGCTGCTCCTCAGCACAGAGACAATTGCTTACAAGCAGGAATCCTTGTACCAAGATATTCTAGCACCCAGAAAAGTTTAGGGAGCATTTTTCTCTTCTGCTCCTAGTGATCAAATACTTGCCCATCTATTGCTAAAATGTTCCCATAAAGGAGCAGGAGAGCTGGAAGGTTCTTAATAAAACCATTAGCTATAGACTAGAGTTACTCTTCAGGGGCCTGATACAGATCTCAGTTATAAGCTGGAATAATTTCCTGGCACTCAGAGGGCTTACACTGGAGTACAACTAATACCAGTCAGAACTTCATCATAAAGCATCATGGCCACATTAACTTTTGCAATTTACACCAGTCAAGGGGTCGTCTCTCAACGTTTTAGGGCTTGGCCAAGAGAGAAGGAAACACAATTGAGTGGGGGCTCTGCTTGGGAAACCAATTTCTAGCTAATAAAATTCTTCCCTTCATTTTAATACCCACTTCTCTCTTGTGCCTGTATCTGATTGAATGAAATATGACTGTGCTGTGTAATATCAGCACCAACCCCCTGGGTCGGGTAGGATGGGTATTACTGCATTGCCTGCAATATGGGGACAGCCCACCAGGCTGCACAGCCTGGAGAGAGAGTCTGAGGACAGGGAGGAGGACTGGGAGGGGACTGCTTTAAAGTTTGTCGTTTAATCAGACATGGGAATTTTGAATCCAACCTTGGCAAAGAGATAAGTGAGATTCCTGGTGCTGCTGCTGTTTGGTGCTGCAAAGGAGAGCAGCAAAGGTCCTGCCCAGGAAGCTGCTTCATGGGGTAGATCCAATTCTCCTTCATGGGGTAGATCCAATTTTCCTTCATGGGGTAAATCCAATTCTCCTTCATAGGGTAAATCCAATTCTCCTTCATGGGGTAGATCCAATTCTCCTTCATAGGGTAGATCCAATTCTCCTTCATGGGGTAAATCCAATTCTCCTTCATGGGGTAGATCCAATTCTCCTTCATGGGGTAGATCCAATTCTCCTTCATGGGGTAAATCCAATTCCTCTGTGGCTGATAGAGGTGCAGTGACAGCAGATTTGGGGACATTAACATTTTCACTGGTGATTTCTAATCCACTCCATGCACAGAAGCAAAGCAGAGTGCTCAGAGATACCCCATCATGCCCAGTGCCCCTGGGACTTACAATTGGGGATGAAATGGGGACTATGATGGGTGGCACCTGAGTGGGGAGGGTGCAAGCAACGGGGGCAATATTCTGTGGGAAGCAGGGTGATAAAAAAGCAGAAAGCTGGTGCTAGAAAGGATCTGAAGGTTCCACTTCAAGCCTCTAATTATGGAGACCACTAACATAGGGAAAGAGGGATACAGGGCCAAAGCTGTGATGCTGAGAGGTCCTTTCCCTCAAAGCCTAATTCTCTCTTCATGATGCCAAATCTTACCCCGGCCTGAATGAAGCAACTTGTCTGCTGGTGAAGTTCTGAGTCAGGACTTTTAATCCTGAACAAAAAGGGCTGTGAGTAAATATGCTTAATTTGAAGATTAATTTTGAAATCACAAACATAACCACAAAGTGAAAGGTAATTTCAAGCTGCTGAATGAAAATGCTCTGTTAAAATAAAATAAGTCTTAAATGGGATATGTCAATATTTCCATAATTTTCTTGTAGGATAAAATACTGATGATCTCAACACAATCCTGCATCTTCCATCCACGCAGGACCTCAGATCCAGATGGAGTTTGCCTGGGTGAAGCTTTGTCAGCTGTCTCTGCACAGTAACCACCATATCTTCATTGAGCCCCTTGAAAATCCAGCCGTTCATTTTGATGCAAAAATGACAACTGTGCTGTTCTGAAATGCTGATGCCTAAAGGAGAAGGATGTTCCTGGGCCCTGGGCCTGACAGGTGCATTTATCATCTTTTGGGGGTTTGGTTGGGGCCATGCTGGTGTCAGAAGGACTTCTGTGAACATGATCTCCCCACTCAAACTGTGCTCTCTCTTACCTTGCTCATCTGGATTTTGTGGTTCTATTTCATGTCAAACCCCTTTAATGCATTAAACAGTGTTGACTTGTGAGTCTTGTCACTTTACGAGGTGGAAAACAGTCACTGTCACCAACAAGTGAATAATAAGAGAGATGAAAAATTAGCCATGAAGAGCACGGCCTATACATTACTGTGCTAATTATAAACATTGGCACATTCATACATCAGAATTAATTTCTAATAGAAAATGGGCAATGCTCTGTTGCATTTATCACTGCAGTGAGGGATGTACAAGCAGGAAATCATCACCTACTGCTTTTTAAAAACAGCTGAGTAAATAAAGAGGTAAGCAGGAATTGGCTGCCATGAGGCAATCATCACTTTGGGCTGAGTCTGGAGCCAGAAACCCCAGCAGAGGGGAAACTGGGCAAAAACCCATTTTAAGTCATCCTTTCTCCAGATGATCAAAGCAGAGAAGTGTCTGCATCTGAAAGTTCTCACTCTGAGCAGGTTGGCAGGCTGGGGATGGGGAAGGGAATCTGAGCTTCAGCTCAACTCTTTCCACTTTCTAGCCAGGTTAAAAATACCTGAACCAACCTTGGTGAATGTTTTCAAGGTAAAGGGAGGGAGAGAGCAAAAGAGAATATAATATATAAAAATTTAAAAAGCCAGTTTCTACACTGGCAAAATGACTGCTTAGCCTTGGCATGCTGAAATGATGGTTTGCTTTGATACTGACCTAAATGTAACTTTTCCAAAGGTTTCAAGGGATACAGAAGCCTCCAACATGAACTGATTCATGTCAGCATAAACCCAACGTACTTGCTGATCTACCAGACACTGTTCTTGATGCTTCTCTCACTCCATCTAGAAGGTAAGCAACAGAACTGACATTTTGGATGTGCTTAAGATGAATGAGGGCTTCCTTGGGGCTGACCAAAGGACCAAACACGTGGTGATTGTCTGCTAGGTGAGATGGGATTCTAGCCTTTGAAAAGTCAGGCACTTCATTTAAATTGCCTGAGCTACACCAAGAGTGGATAGAAAGAAGGCAGCATTTCCACAGACTGACTGATCCATCTTCAGGCTGGAAGGAGGAATCAGGTGTGGAAGCTCTTGTTCTTCTCCATGGACCACCAGGAGGGTTGCAATGATGGGCCAAGCACAGGCTGCCAGCTCTTAGCTGGCTGTACCATGGAGACAGCAACCTACAGGTTCTGCCTTTTCCTGGCTGACACCTTAGGTAATAATCTAATCATTAATTTCTTCCAGAGGTTTTCTTCTTAGGACTTAAACAGATGTCTAAAGGTCAGGATTTGTCTTCTACATGAACATTGAGCCCACGTGGGATCACCAAGGTTATGCATGCTAAGGGGTGAAGGGCTGAGTGCAGGTCCCAGTTATCTCAGCTCAATCTCTGGGATCAGAAGAATGCTACAGTAATAAAAAAGATAAAACTCCTCTGAACCCTGAGTTTGACATCATTAGTGATTTTCTAGTGAGTGAGAGAAGTGAAACAAAAAAAGGAAGGGCATTAATGTGAACTGGTGCAGCTTTCCCTTTAGCTACAGGTAATCAAACAGACAAACCCTTTAAAGGTAATTACTGCAGCCAGCTGGAAATGTCTAATTGAAAATACATTCTGTATTTTTTGTTTGGAAAAAAAAAAAGCCTTAGACTTGATCAGCCTTTGCCACTTTCTCACATATCCTGAGGCAAACCTGTTCCCAACATGGGAATGGAGCCTTAAATCAGGGACTAGCTGCAATAACTGACACCCTTCACTCAAACAGGGATTCAGGACATACAAGCAAGCAGTGGAGAAAAAAGGAGAGGGAATTACAGGTGAGAGCTTGCCAGGCTCTGTTAACCACTTCTGTCTGACAGTAGAACTCAGGGTACTGCCATGATTTTCAGATCAGAGCCTGTGGGGTGGGTTTCTACCCCTTCTAGTGATACTGAAAATAATTCCATTGCACATAGCAGCCAGTAAAGTCTGGAGGGGTGTCTTTTATAATAACTGGAAAAATAGGACAGCCTGGATTCAGAAAGGGAAACATCTAATTGTCATTTGATATAATTCTAGCATTTCTCAAACATGCACCCATTTGTGTAGACACTCTGGGAAGGCTGCTTGAAAGAAACTGCCTTTATCCTTGATCCTGGGAAGAGAAACATGAGGGCAAACATCAGGGGAATCATAGAATTGTCAGGGTTGGAAGTTCATTAAAACCATACAAGTTTCATCTAACCTTGCAGTTTGGCCAGCTCAGAGCCAAAGGTTGGACCAGAGATCTCCAGTGGTTCCTTTCAACCTAAATAATTGAATGATTCCAAACAAAAATGTGTTGCAGTGTTCTACTTAAATGCAGTTGGAACCAAATTGAGTCCACCCATGGACCCAGGGCCTTCATCATTAAAGCAGCTGATCACCTCAGACTCAGCAGCCCATCTCTTTCATCCTGTATTTTTATAATTCTACTTTGGTGCTGATGCTTAAATGAGATCAAAGGGGAGTGAGAATCTCCCAGCTTCTCAGAGCTACTGTATTTCCTCTGCTTGCAGGCCCAGGCTGGCCTGTGGGTAGAGCATGGGCTGGAGATGATTTTCATCAGGAAGCTCTTGAGACAAAACAATGTGTTATGATGCCTCCCTGAGTCTGAGACAAGCTGGAACCTCATCCAGCAGTTGTTAGATTGAATGTTTTTTAGAACTGCACAGAGAAAGATGATGTGTCTTTGCGGGGAACTTTGGGTATTTCAAAAAATCTAATCTGTAAGGGTGAAAAAACTGAGGGTTTGATGCTCCCTGGATGAGGAAAATCAGCCCAGACCTAGATAGAAGACCTCAGCTGAAAGGCCCACGGATCTGATTTCAGCCCATCTACTGAACTCAGCAGATGGACTCCTCACCAGCAGTGAGGTCCAAGCATCCAGAAAGCCCAAGCAGCCCATCAGCTGGGGAGTGGTGAGATGGTTGTGAAAGGCAATGAACCAGCTGAGCAGCACTTTTATGTTGCAACAAATTGGCAGGTCCTTGCAGACATTTACTGAGGGGTTATTCTGGCCTAGGTCCAGTCCCAAAGCCCAGACTCAGTTTCAATCATGCAGCATCACTAGAACACTATGACTCAGCACTTGGTCCAAATCTCTCCCANCCTCTCCTCTCCTTCCCTTTTTTCCTTCCCTTCCCTCCCCTTTTTCCCTTCCCTTTCCCCAGGCTGCAGGAGTGCAGCTCTGGAAACATCACCTTAGAGCAGGAGGCTCTCATGGTATGAGAAGTCTGAACTTCCCCCTAAAAAAACCCTCTCATCATTACACTCTTGAGCAGACCCAGGAACAAGGAAAAACTCTGTATGAATATTCTGACAGGTAGCAGAAGGGCAAGATTGATGCTGCCTTCACCCTCCCTGGCTTCTCATCACCCGTGTAATTAACACTCACCACCCCATGATAGATGGGAAACTCAGTGCAAATTTTGAATACTAAACAGGGAGGGGGGGGTAGATGCCCCTTCCTCCCCCGAACTGACCTACTTAAAGGTATTCTCTGATGACCTGGGTAAGTGGGAGCTTCTGGAGTCAGAGACAGGATAATGAGCTATGTCTAAACAAGCTGTATCGATCGGTGCTGCCTGGGTAACCACAGAGCCCTGGTAAAAGCTTCAGATCCCCTCTCCCAGCATGCTGAGGAATGGAGAGAAAACTCAGAAGGGATTGTCTGCAGACAGCACCACCTCTGTTTAAAGATCAGGAATCTGCAGAAGTGTTTCAAATGGAAGGAAGCAGAGATGTAGAGCTCCTCCCAGGAGCTGTGCACTGGGAACGGAGCAAGAGGTGCAGGACAGGCTGTAATTCTGTGCAAAGCCCTCGGGGAAATCTCAGGGAGAAGAAGATTCCCCACGTAGAATAAGCCCAGCAAGTGGGCCAGGGCCCAGATGGCAGCCCAGAGCTGCTGGGCAGGCTTTGGATCCAAGCCATGGAGCAAAGGGCTTCAGGGTGGCAGCCCTGGCAGGCACTTTGCCCACCTTTCACTTTCTGGGGGGGTTTTTTCAGCTGTTTTTTTTCCTGCAAACATTCCAGACCAATGTTAAGATCTAGACAGAGTGTAGAAAGCTAGAGGTGAGTTGATCTTAGACTCTTTCAAAGTGCTCTGTAAGTAAGAACAACAAAAAATTTTTGGAAAGTAAAGCAAGAGGGATGAGAAAGATGCCATAACTTGTTAGCAGTGGGAATGATCAGCCAGAAAACAAACAGTGGGAAGTTCTCCATCTTCAGCAGATTCAAATGAAAATGTGGCAATTATGTGGAAGAAGCTAGACAAGCATCTGTCAGGTGTCCATTGTTTGGCCCAAATGGAGCTCTACAAGAGATCAGGCTTATTTCAAAGCCTGTGTTTCCATCACTACTTGATTTCAGTTTGTCTGGGAGCTCAGAAGTTTTTCTGAGCAATTTTGAAGACACAAGGACATAGAAATAGGGAATTGACTCACGGGTCTCCAAGCCTAGTTCCTCCATATGGGTTGTTCATGTGGGGCCCAGACCTTTTCTGCAGGCTGTGTCCTGGTGCCATCACAACTGAAAATGACAAAGTGTCAAGGCTAATTCAAGCTGTTATTGCTCGTCCAAGACATATTTTTACCCCTGGAAATGTGAATTTTTGCATAGCCATAGCAAACCATATGAAACCTCTAACAGATGTGAACTGATCAGGGTTCCAGCATCCTTCGTGGAGTGAGTCCCTTTGTACAAATTACAAAATGCTCCATCTGTGCTAACTGGATTGAAATGTCAGCCCCACGGTTGGGCTAAGCCTGGCAGAATTGGTGTTTAACAATTTCACAAGTGTATTAGATTAGCTATTATCCTGTTCTGGTTTTAAATTCTAATTCCACCTTTTTTCTTACTGCGGCAGGATGCAATATTCATGTACTGCTAAATCAAATACTCCATTAACAGCACCAGAGATAAATATTGAATTAATGGAATAATGCAGGTTAATAGTAGATTCATGGGATAATGCTGGAGAATACTGTGTATGAATTATGCTGGCAGCTGAATCACTGACCCTTGCTGTGCTCCCACTGCAGGTACAATAAAAATAGCCAAAAATGCTAAGCCATCTGAGATTTAAATATTTACTGCCAGGAGGTAATAGGTCATGGATGTGGACAGATGCTTAGATGAAGCTAGGACAAGCTGCCAACACTGAATTTTTCCAGCTCTCCCTTCCTGCTGAGAAGCAACAGAAACCACTGGTTGCTGCTGCTGAATAAATGCTCGTTTCCCACCCCAGAATCCTCGAGCCCAGTCCAGGGCTGAGGCACTCAGTTTGTGGTTCCTCACAAAGGCATCTCGTTAAGGCTGCATGAACCTCTGCAAAGCAGCAGACAGTCAAGAAACCCAGTATTTATAGCAAAAAACAGTAACAACCCACAAATCCCTTCAGAAGTGGCCCAGAGCAGAGACCTGCTGAAGCTCAGCAGAGCCCTTTGGCTGCCGGCTGGAGCAGAGCTCTTGTTGACTTCTGTGTGGTGGGTCCCAACCCATGCTAACGAAGGCTGGAGCAGAGGCTGGCCTGAAGGTCTGAGTGTGGCTGACATGCCAGATGAGTTTAATCCTCTCCTCCAACCAGCCAGACCTGCACAGCCCATCCACTTTCTGTGGCTGAGTGACTGGACAGACATAGCCCAGCTCTGAGGTGCTGACTCACTGACTGCACAGCATCGGGCATAGTCCAACCATTAACCCAGCCCTGCCAAGGCACCACTAACCCCTGGCCCTCAGCACCACATNTACCAGTAGCCTACCAGAACATGCTTTTTAAACAGTCCCCATGGCTCCGTCCTTAATTTTCTTTTTTGTCAAGCCTGTCTAGTCAGTTCCTATATTTTTATGCCTGGCTTCATGAATATTTCAAGTAGGAAGCTCATCCGAAATTTGTTTCTTTTTTGTCTTTTCTTCTAGCAAGTGTATGTGTGCAAACTCCCCTTAATTTATGTAAATTCGGGGGCGGGAGAGTTTCCCTTCATTGTTACAAATTAAAAGTTCCCTGACATTTCCAATTAGCTGGGGAGAAGAGCAATGTAACTATAAATACATCCCAGAGGCAGCCAGTCTGCTCTGGCCGAAACATCTCTCCCATCACCACACCCAGTGGTGAGGCTCCCACACGTGCTGCTTGCAGCCAAAAGGAATGGTGGCCCTTTGGTCTGGGAAGGTGGTAGAGAATTTGTGGCAGGGGATGGCTGCAAACTTGGGCACAAGGGCAAGGAAACTGCCATCAGGGCTAAACCTGACTCAGTGTTGTCTCTCTTGGCTGACCAAGCTGGGGAGAGGAGTATGTTTAGTAGATCAGCATGGTGATGTTTGACCTGGTGATGTTTGTCCTGGCTTCTGCAAGATAATGTTGGTGAAATGCCCTTTCCCATGACCTGCAAAGCTGCTGCTGTCAAGGTTGACCTCAGTGTAAACATCTCTGCCCATACACATAAGAGTGAGACAGGCAACTGCACTGGAGAGAGAGAATGGAGGTTGGAATGAGGGCAGGAATAGGACAGCTGCCTTTCCACAGGAACCCACCACCCCAGATTCATCCCTTCCTTGAAATACCATCTGCTCTGAACTAGGGATGCCCCAGAAAAGATGGGAAAGGTGGAAAAGTCTCTTTTGCCCTGTGGTCTCTCCATGCAGGAACCTGTCCTTAGCATGGAAGGAAGATACTGTAAGTTGGGGTGAGCCCAAGGGGTGGTGTAGCCCATGCTAACTGAGCTCTGGAGGAATTTATGAGACCTTCTCCACCCCAGAATAAAAAGGATGCAGGAGCCCTATTTGCACTGAGGGGTGACATAGGCTGCAGTTCTCCCTCTGCCCTCTTGCCTGAATGTCTTCTCCATGGGATCTTCCAGTATCTGAAGGGGGCTACGTAAAGGTGGGGGAAGGTCTGTTCAAAAGGGTTTGTAACAATAGGACCAGGAGTGATGGTTTTAAGCTGGGAAAGGAGAGATTTAGGCTGAATATTAGGAAAAAGTTCTTTAATCTGAGGATGATAGATCAATGGAATGGGCTGCCCAGAGAGGTGGTGGAGGCCCCATCTCTGGAGACATTCAAGGTCAGGCTTGATGGGGCTCTGAGCAACCTGCCCTAGGTAGAGATGTCCCTGCTTGTGTAGGGAGGTTGGACCAGATGACCTTTAGAGGTCCCTTCCAGCCTGAAACATTCTATGATTCTATCTGCCCACATCATCTGACTGTGAGAGGCACCACTATGGCTGGGGGGGGTCGGAGTAAAGTGGGCAACAAGCACAAGACTTGAGGTGAGCAGCATAAATCTAATCCTGTGTAATTTTGACTGCATTTAGACATTCTGAGATGGAAATGTGAGACATCTCACTCCTGGTTGCCCAGCTTGGAGGTCTCTCTGGCTTCCCCTGGGCTTTGGATGCCTCGGAATGGGCATTACAGTGCTTGGCACACCCCACCAATGCTCCTTCACATGCAACATCTCCATGCTGAGAGCTCAGTGTTCAGAGCTGACGTTGCTGCTGCCTCTGAGGCCGTTTCCCAGCGAAGGGCACCCTGGCTTTTGGTGGTGGATGGCTGAAATTCCAGCGGCATCATTTCCCACCTTACAAATCCATCAGCCTGCAGACACAGTCGGGTACAATGTGTTCAGACATTCAGTGCAAGGAAAACTAATAATAATACTGATGCTTTTTATTGGCTTCACACACCACAGCTTGTACTTCTCCTCCCCAGGGCCAGATAAAAGTTTTGTGTTGTTGTTTAAGAAAAAGCCCATTTTGGCACCGTGGCTGGCAGAAATATTGAGAGCTTCATTTCTTCCCCTTCCCCCTCTCTCACTCCTCTTGTAATCTTTGATAAAGCCAAAAGTGTTCTCCCAAAAAGGTATGCTAATTAACAATTAATTCTTTTATCTTATGGTGCCGAGACTGTAAGACCTGAAGAAGATGTAGAATAAAATTAGTGGTAATTAGCTTTTTAGAGCATTAAATAAACAGTGACATGAACGATGGAGAATTAATGTTATGCATTTATTTTTAACAATATTTATACAGGCAGTTTTTGAACAAGGCCCTCTGGCATTAGCTTTTACTAATACAGGGAAAACAGCAATGAGAAATAATTACATTTAGTCTGCATTAAGACAGCACTATGCAAATCAAAGGAATAATGAAGAGAAGCCTGTTAATAGGGGTTTTGGAGACTCTAGACTCGAACATAATATTTGGATTTTGTTATTCCTCTGAAGAATTTGGAAATTACCACCCTCCATCATTTCAAGCCACGGGCGTGTGGCTCTGTATAAATAGCACTGGCACAGATCAGAGCCACCAGCCAAGGTGCCAGTTTCCAAAGTGGTGGTTTGGGCTGTGCTGGTGGATCCAGGGAGCAGAGGAGGATGCTTGGCTGCATCTCCCACCTCTCCCTCCACAGCCCAGCCTCAGCCTGGCAGAGCGAGGCAGAACTTGGTGCTGAAGGGGAGACCTTATTGATCTCTACAGCTCCCTGAAAGGAGATTGAGGAGGTTATAGAGAGGTGGGTGTTGGTCTCTTCTCCCAAGTAACAAGTGATAGGACAAGAGGAAACAGCCTCAAGTTGCTCCAGGGGAGGTTTAGGTTGGATATTAGGAAAAATTCCTGTCCTGCAAGAGTGGTCAGGCACTGGAACAGGCTGGCCAGGGCAGTGGTGGAGTCACCATCCCTGGAGGGGTTCAAAAAACTTGTAGACGTGTCACTTCAGGACATGGTCTAGTGGTCATGGTAGTGTTGGGTTGATGGTTGGACTTGATCTTAGGGGTCTTTTCCGACCTTAATGATTCTATGAAACACCTGACTGAGGTACCCGCTGTAAGTGAAGCATGCAGAAAGGCTCAAGATGGTGTATTTCAGCACCAGCAAAGCCATTTTTCTGTGTTTATTCTTTGCTATTGCTGTTTTGGTGTTCTGAGGCACCTCTGGGAGCTGGTCTTCATCACACTAACACGCTCGGCATGTGCTAACTGCCACCCAAACGTGGTTAGAGAGCCCCTGCACGCACCTATCTCACTCCCAAGGGTTGTTGACACAGATGAAACCTCCCTCATCTGGACATTCATAACACCCGGGAAGAAAGGGACAGAGAAAACAAAAATCTGGCTCCTAATCAGCTGAAACACCCACGGACCATCCATCTTCTGTTATCGCTCCAGTAAACGTGGAAGAAAATAGGAAGATCTGTGAAACCTTGTTTGTGTTACACAGTTTTACTGCTAATAGGGTGTGCTAATTAAGAAAGGAGCCTCAGCAGATAAAGCCTTGAAACAGTTTTTAATTAACACTCTCTCCAAAGTCAGAACAAGAGGGGAGCAGGGGGAAGGGTCCTCCTCTGGCTCCCCCAGCCCAGCACCCCCAGCAGGAACCCAGAGCTGCTGGGTCCATGTGCTGCCTTCCAGAGCACCCGCTGTAATTAACAGAGAAAAGCATCAGTGACAGTCCTCAATCAGGCATTTAATGAAGAGCTGACAGGGTGCTTAATGCAATCAGGCCATTGGCATGTCAGGGAAGTGACAGCAGGATGCACATTGGTACCATAACCTCTGCTTCTGAGCCCTGGTGGGGAATGCTGAAACCTCCCATCAAGGTTCTGCAGGGCTTGGTCACCACCCTCTGCTCTGTACCAGGTGGAAGGCACAGGGTTTGAGTCATGGCAGCTTCTGGGTGACCCACACCAGGGCAGGGACACCCCTGAGGGACTGTGGCTGTGGGTAACCAACATTTGAGTGGAGGAAAACCACTAACAAGCAAAGAGCAACATAACCCTCACTGACTTAGGGAGGAGATGGGAAAAGAGTGTGGTTCTAGCTGAGCCCTGGGGAATGGGATGTAATGTGTTTTCTTCAGAGTTTTTTAATTATCTTATCTTTTTTTCTCTCTCTCTCAATACCCAATATGCTTCAGAAGTTGGTGTTAATTGGTAAGAAATTAAATTAAGCAAAAATTCCCTAAGTTGAGGCTGTGTTGCCTGCAGCATGCTGTCATGGAGTGTGTGCTGGGCTGTTGGGCTGTCCTCCATCCCACACAGTCCTTCCTCTTCCCTGGGCTATCAGCTCATGTGCACAGGGTGGGAGCTGCTTGTTCCCACTCTATTAACCTGTTTGCACCTTTGTTTCTCATGCTGGGGTTGTTCTTGGGCTCCTGGGCTTGCCCATGTAGGTGGGATTAGAAGGCAACGATTAAAGTTGTAATGTCTGACAGTGGTTTCTGTGCATAATCACACCTTCCAAAGCTGAGCACTCCTGTTAGTGTTTAACTCTTCAGTGTAACCATTGGGCTGTGTGGTAGCAAGAAGGATTGGGATTGGGTCCAACTAACACCCCCCACCCATCTCTCCATCCAGAGACCACAGCAGGAGCCAAGTCTGAGTTACATCCTTCCTTGCACCAGGGAAACCAAGAGTTTTTAAAATAATCAGAACTTTCTTGGGGTGGGAAGACAGCAAAATAAGAACTCAGGGTGACTGCATTTATATGTTAAGAACCCCGCTTGAGATGTTTCTCCACTCGCCTTTTCTTGGAGGGGGAATTTTATTCCCTGATGGACAGCCTGGGAGATGATGATACTCCCCTTGCAGAATGATTGCAAGGTAGACAATGACAGTTCAAACCCTTGCCTTGCTCTGCTACTCTCTTGACAGCACTAATGGGACTGCCAAGAGGACATGAGAGTGTTATTTTCTCTCCACAGTCCATTCAGAGCCAGCCTTCCTGTGGAGACAGCCCCAGAGTCCTAGTTAGGCTCTAGTGGTTGTGATGACTGTGGTGTGGCTGCTTGTCCTTTATCTTCAGACCCACCTGTCTCACTCCCATCTGGGTCATTCGGTGGTAATTACAGTCCTGTGACCTGTTAGGCTCTTGGGAGATAAAAAGACCCATTCCCACCAACAAGGTACAGCTCACAAAACACCGAAATCATGTTCATTTGTGGGGTCATTCAGGGAAACAGAGCTGTAGGTGAGGCTCTGAGATATCAAAATTGAAATCAGACGGCCAAAACCAGGCAGAGCAGCTTTTGCAATGCCCTCTTCTTGGGAGAAATGCTCAGAGAATCACTGGGTGCCACTTAGGCCCTTGAACTGAATCAACTCTGTGTGGTTTTTAACAGCCACAGCCTGAGGAGAAAATGAAAATGGTGCGTCCAGTCCTGATCCTGAGCAGCCACATCCAGCAATATCAGATAGAAGCTACTGTGGAGGGGAGGCTGGAAACCACTGTGCTCCCACCCACAGGTAAGTCAGGCTGAAATATCCAGAGAGGAAAATCTTTCCTGAACCCACTTTCCTGCAAAATTCTTAAATTTCTCTTACTGTATTTTTCTGATAGACTCTTTCTTTCTTCCTGCATATTTCAGTTTACTTCCTACCTCCCACCTGCAGCTGAGTGGCTGCACTTCTGCCAAGACCACACATAAAACAGAATTAGGGAAGGAGAGATCAGCTAATAAGCAGTTACTATTCATTATGGGAAATTACAGCTTTCGTGTCTTTGTGGAGTAAACGTCTGTCAGCTCCAAACCACAGACCTGTTGTGTCTAAATACCTTGCTTAAGTGGGTGGATAGGCTTAAATGTGCTCCAAATCATTCCTTTTTTCTACCAGAAATTGCTGCTGTTGTCCTTGGTGTCTGGGGACATAAAATTGGTACAGGCAGGGGGGACAGGACACACTCTCCTCTCTTCTTTGTGCTTCCCACGTGACCCTCAGAGCCTGGTCATGGGAGCTTGTCTGGCAGCACAAAGAAGTGGCTTTATCATAGAGTCATTCTGGTTGGAAGAGACCTTCAAGAACATTGAGTCCAACCATTCCCCCATCCCTGCCAGGGCACCACTAACCCCTGGCCCTCAGCACCACATCTCCACACCTTGGAAACCCCTCCAGGGATGGGGACTCCACCACTGCCCTGCCCAGCCTGCCACAGCCACAACAACCCCAAACAGCAACAAATTGTTCCTCAGCTCCAACCTCAACCTCCCCTGGCACAACTTGAGGCCTTTTCCTCTCTTCCAAGAGACAGACTCCTACCTGGCTCCAACCTCTTTTCAGGAAGTTGTCAAGAAGGTCTCCCCTGAGCTTCCTTTTCTCCAGGCTCAACAACCCCAGCTCCTTCAGCTTCTCTGGACATGCTCCAGCCCTTCAGTGTCCTTCTTGGAGTGAGGGGCCCAAAAATGATCCCAATATTCAAGGGGCAGCCTCCCCAGTGCTTTGAGCTTCTCTTTTATATGTGAGGGAGGGATGGGTACCAGTGCTGTAGATACTCACCAGGGGACAATAGAGCAGAAAGTACAAATGAGATAACTCCAAAGTTCATATAACCTCAACCAGCAATGGAACAAATCCCCAAGAGCTCCAGAGCACACAGCTCAGATCTGGGGAGAGCTGAACACTGAGGCCACAATTTCTCCCCAGCCATAGAGATCACCCCCACTGCAGACATGGCTGCAGGACACAGATCCAAGCACAGCATGAGATAATTCCCAACCAGTGAAGCCTCCCAGTCTGGCCAGACGTCTGCACGCTTGGCTTCCCACACCAGGCAAGGACACATGATCACAGCTCTTGGCCAGCATCTCCAGTTCACACAATGGAGCAGAAATAAACAGAACGTTGTCCAAACCAAAGCCCCAAGTGANCTCTTCCAGTAAAGAACTTCTTCCTAATGTCCAATCTAAACCTCCCCTGGGCTCCAGTGCAGACATTGAAGAGGCCCTAGGGAGCCCTTAGCCTTTTGACCTCGGTAACAGTTACCAAAAAAACCCCAGCCTGGTCTTTGATTATGGGGATATCAGGCCCTGTTTACTATTGCTGACCAAAAAGAAAGAGGTATTGTAGGTCTAGGAAATTTTTGCTTCATGAAAAGATGCATTCCCTCAAAAAAAACAGGCTTGAACCAACTTAGATTTCCAACAAGAACCGTGGCTTTGTCCACACTGTCCACTGCTCTAGAGCTTCCTATGAGGGCAGGGGATTTGTGCATCTGAGGCAATGTAAAAGCTGCTCATAGTCATGACACCAGAGAGTGGCTTTTTTGGTGGAAATAACTTACATCTNTCCAGCCTGAACAACCCCAACTCTCTCAGTCTGTCCTCGTAGCAGAGGTGCTCCAGTAATGGGTGGGTTCATTGTGTAGGTCACTAGGTAGGGAGGGAATTGAAGATGCCACTTGGGAGGGGATGACTCTGGTATTTTACAAAAGGCATCTTGGCATCACTCAGCACCTCATCACCAGAGTCAGAAGCTGCCTCCCCACATCTGTGCCCTTCCATGAGCTGACAAACCTACATCCCAAGACTCCCCTTTCCAAAACCTGCCTTCTAAAAGGTTGGCACTGGGATAAGCCAGTTATGGAGTCTCCCTTCACTTCTACACCTCACCCAGCTCATGAGTAGGTGGCATGAGTGACCTTGTATGGAGATTGCACAGCAAGGGGCTTTCTCCAATTCCATGTAGGTATTTGCAGTGCAGGCCCCTCTGAGACAGCTCCTGTTGGCTCTGCCTGGGGTGTGTTTTATCTCCTCTTGAAATAGATGTCTCCACTGGTTAGAAGAATTGCTCCTCACAGTGCCTGTCTCTCTTCACTGCCTTTGAAAGGAGTCTGGAGGGTCTCTTTCAGCTGCAGCCTCACACTTCACTGACTTCTATCTAAATGAGATGAATCCTGTCCTGAACTGAAGTGCCACCTTTAATTTTTTTAATATCTAAAGTAACATCTTAGCGCTGAGGCAAACATGGAAAACCCACCATTTGACCTCAGTTGTTGACTTCAGCAATACCATTGACTTTGGAAACTTTGGGGGACTAAGTAGGTTCCAGCATTTTGAGAAAAGCCAGATGAGGGTGGCCAGAGTTAGTGATGGGCTAAGAATTAGGGACTGATTTGCAGAGTGTCACCTCCCACAGCTTGGTGCAAAAGGCAGCTCAGCAAAGCCCTCCTTGCTCCAGCAATGAGACATGGAACTCCTCACAACACCTCCAAGAAGACAGAGAGTGCCTTGCCCACTGCTTGGCATCAATAATGTAATCGTTTATTAATTCTGCAGCAGCAGAAGTTAATTGGCTGGGGATAAATTATGAAGGCAGCAGGAGGCAGGGGAGGTCTGTGTTCCTCTCGCTCACAATAAATGAAATTGAGTATTATTAATACATAGCAAGATTAAAGCAATTTCCATCTGATTCATGGCTCCTAAAGACAAGGGAGGTGGACAGAATTGTCTGTTTCTGCTTTCAAGTTTCAAGTATTCCCAGCAAATTTGCACTTGACTTTCTGTCCTAATGAAGAGAGGACAAAGAGTTTGTGCTGCCACCAAAACCCAGCTAGAGATGGGGAGACACTGGCCCAGGTTGGCCAGAGAGGTGCTGGAAGCCCCATCCCTGGACATTTGGAAGGCGAGGCTGGCTGGGGATGTGAGCAACTGATGGAGTGGGAGGTGTCCCTGCCCATGGCAGGGGGGTTGGAATGAGATGACCTTTAAGGTCTCTTCCAACCCTGACAATTCTATGAAAAGCAGGAATTCCCCTCAGCAATTGCAGCATTTTATGAAAAATTGCTCTAACACTTTGTCTTAATTGATCTGCTTTTATCAAAGGGTATATAAGAAGTTAAAATTTCTTGTGGTAGCTTTTTAGATAATATAGATCTTAGAAAAAGTTAAAAAAAAGAAAAATAACTGACTTAAGGACCGAATAAAAGAGTTCTGGTGCTGGTTTACACCCTGCGCTGGCATTGAAATGCTAAATAACCTGCAGACCAGCAGCACTTCCAAGATACCCTACTAAGAGGGGTCATTAGCCCTTTTCAGACATAAAAGGAGCAATTCGGTTTGCAAACAAGCTAGAAAAGCTGCAAAGCAGAAGACCAGGAGATCACAGGGGAAGCCAACAAACAACTGCAGTCCCCTGTTCTGTGAGGAATGCATCATATGGGGAGGAACCGCCTTTTAAGTAGGGAAAAGATGACAGTAGAAGAGAAAAGTTGGGTTTTCAGCCTTGTAAAAATGCCAAATTATTCAGGCTTCCCAGAATAATCCAGGGCTTCTAGAGCAGTGGAGGTGGTGGGGGATCAACTGCAGATGGAAGCAGGTGTGAGGAGTGCAGGGACTGCTGCTCCTTCAGCTCCATCAAGGGTCCTTCCTCCTGGGTTTGATGCTAATGCATTCATGTTGCTCATTATTTGAGAGATATTAGGGACAGGCTGCCACGGATTAGGTGGCCCTGGCTTGGAGAGTGTGGCAATGTCTCCCTCCCCTGGCAAGGAGAATTGCCTCCGACTTGCTGGTTTCGATTAAGTGACTTTTCCATTTCCCTGTAAACAGAGAACACTGGCTTCACCCCGAGGATACTGGAGTTGATTCATAGTGCCTATACATCTCCTGTATGGCTCACTGCACCCATGGATCTCTGGCTGCAGTGCATAACAATGTGTAACAGCAGGGCTGCCCACCCAAGGAAAAATGTACCTTGTGTGAGAGCAATCAGGATCCAGCTCTATCTGTCCTCAGCTTCTTGTCATCATTTACATTAGTGAACAGGGGAGCCAGGGGAATGTGAGTCATTCCACTCTGATTCAGGAGCATTTTAGACCCTGCCTGCATGAATGGAGATGCCCCAGAAGAGTATCAAGACAACAGAAGGTCTACCAGCCAGCCCACCAGCCATACTAATTGGTATGTCAGGTTGTCTCTCCAGGTACTTTTTGTAATGCTTCACCCCAATTTTCCCTTTTCATAGCTCTGCTATGACTGGGTGCTCAAACAGTAGTCATTTTTTCCCCTCAATGATGCAGTTGTTCTAATAGAAGCTATTACCTCTCCCTGCAAACCTTCCCTGCGTGGAATCCTTAGCCCATCATGGTCAAAGCACTGCTACCATGCTCCCCTCCTGCACATCCATCTCATTAGCACTCTTCCATCACTCAGGTGCCTCACCAGGAGACTTCCAGCAGCCCTTATGCTGCAGCCCTGTCTGCTCCTGCTTTCATTCTATGTATCATTCCCTGCCACATTTCTCTCCTCAATAGCCCATGAAAAGAGTTGGATGTATGGCCATGGGTACAACGCTGCTCCCATACCTGTGGTCTCTCTTTCCCTCCCTGCCCTCCTGCCTTCCCCCCTGGATTCCCTTGGTGCCTGTCACAGGCTGCAGTCTCTACACCAAGGAGACCCAGGTGTGACAACATTTCTTTGGGTTTGCATTTTTCTTTAATCTCCCAGCAGCAAAGAATGTGCTTTGAGACATGAGATCCAAGGTCCAACTACTAACACAAACAGAGGAGCTGCTACAGTCAAATTCAAAGACTCCTGCCCGTGCTCAACACATGAGTTTGTTTTATTTTTCTTCTAAAACCAGGAATCAGAGCACTTTATGTTCCTCTGCAGAACTGTAAATTGAAACTAAAGAGGAGATTGAAAAGAAGTCGCTTGTACTGTATAACCAGTGACCTTCCTGAAGAACTCTAATGCCTGAAACATCCTAAAATTTGTTTTGAATCAATTCAGTATCACCTCAGCACAAGGCAATCTCTATATCTGAGAAAGGCTGCGAGGAGGAACAGGCTGGCTAAGCCAGACTGGCAGAGTTGCAGGTAGGATTTTGATTACAGGAGCGTAGATACCACTTCTCCTTAATGGGATTGATTAAAAGCTTCAACTGTATTATCCTTTATATGGGGTCACTTTTATCTTGGGGTATGTGCTTTTTTTTTCTCCTCACAGGTGCAGGTTCATCACTTCAGCTGATGCTAATGGAAATCACACATCCTTGCTGGCAAAAGGGCCACAGCAAGTTACACAAATCCTTTTACCCTCGAGTCAAGTTGGAAATGGCTTCCTCTGGAGTAATAGAGAGTGTGTGTCAGACACTGCCCCGATTTAAAGAGGGTCTTGCAGTGTGCTGCAGAGAACGCTGTGCTGAAGAGGCCTGTGGTGATTTAGGGTGAGTCATGTACTCTTTGAATTGCAGGGTTTTTATCTGTAAAAGCAGGACAAAAGCCCTTTTTCCTGACCCTGTTTTCCTCTTAGCCATTTGTACTCTTCTCAACAGGAGTCAGCTCTCGCCAGCGATTTGAATCATACCTAATGCAGATCTGGGTCTTCCCAGCATCTCCACCCTCCAAGAACAAGCAGGTCTCTTTGGAGTCTGACAGCACAGACCAGTGCTTGGTTACACCTTCTCAGGCCATAGAATCATAGAATTGTCAGGGTTGGAAGGGACCTTAAAGATCATCCAGTTCCAACCCTGCCATGGGCAGGGACACCTCCCACTCCATCAGTTGCTCACAGCCCCAGCCAGCCTGGCCTTCCAAATGTCCAGGGATGGGGCTTCCAGCACCTCTCTGGGCAACCTGGGCCAGTGTCTCCCCACCTTCATGGTGACCAGACACCACTATTGCACAGTGCCCTGAATGGAAGCTGTGTCAGTTGTGCTGATGCCCAGGTAAAATTCCCAGCATATGTAGCCAGCAACAAGGCTTTCCATAGCCTGTACCAATGGTTGCAGAATGCCATGATGTACACGAACCCTAAACTTGCTCCCCAGGAGTTGGTGGCCCCCAAGGAGAAGCCTTGGAAAGAGAGCAGAGTTGCAACAGCAGGACAGATAGATCAGTGATAGATCAGTGGAATGGGCTGCCCAGAGAGGTGGTGGAGGCCCCATCCCTGGAGACATTCAAGGTCAGGCTTGATGGGGCTCTGAGCAGCCTGCCCTAGGTAGAGATGTCCCTGCTTGTGTAGGGAGGTTGGACCAGATGACCTCTAGAGGTCCCTTCCAGCCTGAAACATTCTATGATCCTATGACAATGCTCTTGTGGTCCTCAAAGTAAAGCATCACAATAAGATAACACAGGGATGGGAGATGAATCACCTCCTAACCAGGGGGATGGGAGAAGGGGAAGTGGGATCTCCTGATGGTAACTTAAAGTAACCTAAGACTAATCAGCATGGTAGAAATCACATCCCTAGGAGAAGACCCTACATGCTAATGTCAGACCACCTCTGTATAATGAACTAGCCACTAATGAGCAGGCTCAGAAAGGCATTGTTTTGATAACCAAAAGGTGACCAAAGAACAAGCATCATGCAACTTTTCTTTTCTTTACAAAACCCTACAACCCTCTGAGGAGGTGTGTGAGCTTTGCTGACACCCCTTTCTGTACAGAACCTCATTAAAGGTTAGAAGGTGGATCTCCACTCTGTGTGCTCTTTGGCTCCTGCACACCAGGCATGAACCTAAACCTCAGTTGAGGGACAACATCCTCTTGCTGGTTCTCCTATCCTTGGCCCATGGGTGCTCCTGGTGGTATGGGGATCCTGGGCCCTGGCTCATGGGTATCCTGATCCTGCTGCCACTCTGCACTGGAGGTATTCCCATTCTGATACATCTCACAGCTGCTTGGTTTCTGAGGGTATAAATTATGTCCCTGATAGGCCAGGGAGAAGCTGATGCTTTGCAGCTGAGCCCGCTGGCTTGTCAAAGAAATCTCAAAAAAACCAAAAAACCAACCAAACAAAATAAAAACCAAGAAAAGAAGTAGAAAAAACTGAAAAGGGGTAGGAATCCTGAGGTGTGCCAGCCTGGGAGCAGGCAGCAGCTGCTGCTGGCCACCACTGACAGCAGCAAAAAGAGCTGACAGCCTGAGGTCACCAGGAGTGCTGCAGGTGGCCAGTGCCTGGTGTCCCAGACGTCACTTATCCTGGTCACTGGGGACCCAGCAGCATCTGCAGACTCGGGCAATTACTGTAAGAGTGGCCCACGGCTGCAAGCTGCAGAAATCACCTCCACTTTGGAGCTGACATGGTTCTGGTTTGTGCTTGTCAGCAGAGGCATGGTGCTGAAGCAGCCCGGGAGCATGGACAGCCCGTCCTGCCCCTGGCTCAGGGCTCACTGGGCCAGGGCTGTGTGAAAGCCTGGGCTGAGGTGGCTGATGCTGGACTCCCCAGTACCCTCTGGGCTACGTTGCCTATGGCAAGGATTTGAAAATTTGAAGCTGATTCTTACTGGTCTCAGCTGGGCAGCTGTACCCCGTGAGGAATACATGGCTGTATGGGCTGCCTGAGTTCTGGGAATGACTGATCCCTGGTGTCAGCCACCAGTCACCACTGCAAACCCAGCTGAGATCCACCCCTCTCATTTTCCTTTGCAAAGACAACCTCATTTTATCTGTTTTGCTGGCAGTAAACTGCAGCTGGTTTTCCTCCTGTGCCAGGTAACATTAGGAGATGTTTGATTGCTGACCTTGCCCATGCCTGGATGATTTGCTCTTCCCTTGTACCTCCTGACAGCTCCCTCTTTGTGAGTCTGCTCCTGCCCTAGGCTGTGCTCTCCCCTCGGGCACCTCAGCATTGAGAGGTGATGGGTCTGGAATCGTTGATGACTGAACAGATCAGTATGAACAACACTCCCCTTGCCTTGTCCTCACCTCAGATCGCCCCATAGCTCTCACCCCATGAGCCAGGCACCCTCCATTGGCAGGCAGGCCTGAGCTCTGGGAGATGGATCACGGAATCACAGAATGTCAGGGGTTGGAAGGCACCTCAAGAGATCATCCAGTCCAACCCCCCAGCCAGAGCAGGATCACCCAGAGCAGGTCACACAGGAACACGTCCAGGAGGGTTTGAAACATCTCCAGAGAAGGAGACTCCACAACCTCCCTGGGCAGCCTGGGCCAGTGTCTGGCACCCTCACCAGGAAGAAGTTTCTTCTCCTATTGATGTGGAACCTCCTCTGTTCCNTCAGGCAGCTGATCCAAGGCTGGTGGGAGCCCTGTCAAATTGAGAGCCTGGTATTTGGGGCTCCTCCACAGGTAGGCTCCCCAAGCAGGCGGGCAGGCAGGCTGCCCCCAGGATGGGTGATGCTGGGCGGTGCAGATGAGAGGGGGGAATTTGATTAATAAAAGCAGCAATTCCTCCTCCCCCGCTCTCCTCTCATTACTGGCATTTGAGAGGCAGGCTGCACAGCTCCTCGGAGCTCTGGTGCTGGGTACAGATGTGAAACTGTTGTCTCCTGGGAGTGCTTCCACCAGCAGAATTCAGATGGGAGGAAATGGGCTGGTGACACCCAGCAGACAATAATCTATTGGAAAGTATCCTCTGCAGATGTGCTTCCTCTTCATCAGCACTTATTATTATCAATGAGATTCCTTCCCTTCTGCCCCACGCTAAAACGGGACTGGTATTTTATCTTGGGTTTCTTCCAGAAGGATGAAACAAATGAGTGAAAGAAAAGCAAGAGAAGCAAGAAAAAGTATCCGTTCTGGGTGGGAGCAACTCCCATGCAGGAAGATGAATGAGGCTTCTGGGTGACAGTAGTTCCACTGAAGCCTAGACACCAGCTTTGCTAGGCAACATCTCTAGATCAAGATGTGATCCTTAGGTTTAACTGTGACATGCCCTGTGCTCGCTTTCACCCC
The DNA here is from genome assembly GCA_013401335.1 of Brachypteracias leptosomus. Classification (NCBI taxonomy): domain Eukaryota; kingdom Metazoa; phylum Chordata; class Aves; order Coraciiformes; family Brachypteraciidae; genus Brachypteracias; species Brachypteracias leptosomus. Next base: position 97,754 of record VYZX01017660.1, read on the forward strand.
CTCAATAAAAGCATAGAACATTTATTTTTCCATCAGAAGCTTCTCCTGGGTAGGCTACAGGACCTTGAAGGTCACAGTAGCCTTGTGGACCATTGGTTTTTAGCAAGGTGAGTGTGTGACAGGTCAATCATCCTGCTGTGAACACACAGTTGTGTTTTATCACTCAGCTGAGTTCTTTGGACACCTCTCTCTGTCCTGTCAGAGGGCAGCACCCAGTTCACCAGCACCTGAACTCAGTTGGGTGCTGAGTGGCTAACCCATCAGTGTAGGTGTTCAGCCTGCTAGAGATGGCCTCATACAGCTGGGACCTGGGGGGTTATTGTGAGCATTACCCATCAGTGATGCTGTTGGGCCTTGTGACTGCTGATTCATAGATTCATAGATTGGGTTGGGTTGAAAGGGACCTCAAAGATCATCTAGTTCCAACCCCCCTGCCAGGGCAGGGACCCCTCCCACTAGACCAGGTTGCTCAAGGCTCCATCCAACCTGATCTTGAACACCTCCAGGGATGGAGCATCCACAACCCCTATGGGCAACCTGTGCCAGTGTCTCACCACCCTTGGAGTGAAGAATCTCTTCCTCACATCTGCTCTAAACCTGCCCTCCTCTAGCTTGAACCCATTACCCCTTGTCCTACCCCTACAAGCCCTTGCAAACAGCCCCTTCCCCACTTTCCTGTAGGTCCCCCTTGATGCCTCTCACTCTTGCAGGTGTCAGGGATGCTGCAGAGCTGGGGTGGGTAAAATAGTTTAGGACCTACTGCAGATGAGTGTGAAAGGAGAAGAGCTGGTGCTGTCTGCAACTGCAACGTGATGAGCTGAGACTGGGAAGGGATGTGTAGAATTGAAGATTATCAGCATTTCAGAGGTCCTGCAGCAGGAGACCTTAATTTAGTAGGAATTCATGGTGCTCTTCTCTGCAAACAGCTGCTCCTGATTGCCAGGAGGTGTAAAAGGCAGAGGTCTGCTGACCCTGGAGAACTTGGGTCATCACAGGGCTCCTCAGGAAGCCAACACCCTTCCCTCAGGAAATGAGGTAGGAGAAGCTTTGGTTGGAAATGTTTCAAGTGAGGGGGATTATTTTGTTATGCTATATTTCATATTTTATTTTTTTTCTGGGGGGAAAGTGAAACCCTGGGGAAAAAACCCCAAACAAACCTCCCCAAAACCCTGAAATGAAAACTATTGGCTGTGTTTCAACACACTGAATTGATCCTGTTTGTTTATTTTCAACCTAACCTGTGAATCTTGGGGTTTTTGGGGGGTATTTTTAAGCAAAAGCCATTATTCTATGCTAATGTCTTGGTGTGTGGCCTCTCTCCCTGCTGTCTTGCATTTACTGTATTTTTGTCTGTAAAAAACCCCCTGCTCTTCTGGTTCCCAAATCCCAAACAAAGCATAATGTCACATTAATTTGAATCCAGAGTTATTTTCTCCATTTTTTTTTCCCAGTTCTTTTTGGAAAGTTTTTTTTTTTTTTCCCTTCTTCTTTTGTAGTAGAGTTCAAATATTTTCACAGAAAAACAATGGCAAAAATTCAATGTTAATAGGGAAAGCTTTTATCTAAATACTTCATTGAAGGAACAGGTCCAGTGTGCTTTTATTTCACTGTATCTAATTTAATGTATTAAACCTTTTGAGCATTGGCTTTCATTTGAATGACCCTTTTTCTTTATGTGATTCAGGGAGGGTTAGTGGAAAAAATCAGATTTTTTTTTTGAGGGAACAACTGCAGGAAAAGATTTCTTTCTTGAGCAGAATGAAAATGAGAATTTGAATGCTCTCTGCCACCCTGGGAGCTCTGGAAGTGCTTTAAAAACAAAACAAAAAGAGCTGACCTCAAACAGTTGTTTCTATTTGAAAGTGTTTGCTTGGGTTGTGTTGTTCCCCCTGGAACAATAGGAAGCCCCTGGCTGCCCAGGCTGCTGGGACAGTCCTCATGATTACAGCACACCCGGCCTGCCTGGGACTCCTGGGAGCTCCAGGAATCTGGGAAGACCATGAGGATGCTTGTTTGGAGCCATCCGAGAGGTCCTGGAGAGGAGCAAAGGGAAGGGATGCTCCTGCTCCAGCCCAGGGAGCTTGGACACCCTGGGGGTGCTGGTGATACCTTGGGTGCCACGGTCTCTTGGGTACCACACTTCTTGCTTGGGAGAAGTTGGGCTTTAAACAGGAACCACCCCAGGCTCTGGGTCCATAGCCTCAACCTTTCATCATGGTTTTTGCCTCTGGCTCAATCAGCTGAGAGCAGGTCTCTGAGCTCTGGGCTTGGTACTTGTGAGCGTGTCCAGAGAAGGGCAATGAAGCTGGGGAAGGGTCTAGGGCAGGAGTGTGGTGAGGAGCAGCTGGGGGGGCTGAGGCTGGAGCACAGGAGGCTCAGGGGAGACCTTCTGGCTCTGCACAAGGCCCTGTAAGGAGGGTGGAGCCAGGTGGGGCCGGGCTCTTCTCCCAAGGAACAAGGGACAGGACAAGAAGAAAGAGCCTCAAGTTGCCCCAGGAGAGGTTGAGGTAGGAGCTGAGGAACAATTTGTTGGTGTTTGGGGTTGTTGTGGCTGTGCCAGGCTGGGCAGGCCAGTGGTGGAGTCCCCATCCCTGGAGGGGGTTCCAAGGGGTGGAGATGTGGTGCTGAGGGCCAGGGGTTAGTGGTGCCCTGGCAGGGCTGGGGGAATGGTTGGACTTGATCTTGAAGATCTCTTGATTCTGTGATCTTGATTCTGTGATCTCTTCCAACCAAAATGATTCTATGGTACCATACAGGCCACCAGACAGAAACCATGTATCTGGGACCCCATTTCAAGTGGTGCGTGTGTGCAAGACAGAGAAGCTGGATTTACTTTTCAAGCCTGTCTTTCTCCTCCTCTAAATCACTTCACTCCTCTCCTCATCCCTCCCAGCCTAAGACACTCGGGTGGATGTTTCTACCCAGGACCAAGCAGATGATCCCTGGCAAGCTGGGCTCTAGCTTTGCCACCACGTAATCCCTATCTCCGAGCCAGGCACAGCTGGGTGACCTGGAGGTGAAGGAATCTGCACAAACCCAGGGTGCCGAGGAGCTCTCTCTTTAATATCAATATTTTCCTACTTCTCTCGCTGCTCTGGACAAAACAAAACAACAACAGAAAACTGAGCCAAGCTGCTTGATTTCTGCAATCTCCATAGATGTCGGAGGCAGAGACGGGCATGGAATAAAGATATCCTGTTCAGAGGAAATAAATAAGATGTTGATTGGCAAGCTAAATCCTCCACAGTGTCGCTGCCCGTATGACTGGAATCCCAAATGAGCCCAACTGCAACATGTTTTATGCTGTTTCCGCACTCCAAATGCATTTTTCAATCTATTTCCTTAAGCCTGCAGGACTGCTGTCTCCAATTCCACTTCCCATCTCTCCACTTGGACAGAGGCACTAAATAAGAGCTCTCCTTAGCGACAGCACCTTTCATTTCCTCTCTCAGATTTCCAGGCACATCCAAGGGGTTAGCATGTGTTAACAGAGCCATTGTCATGAGATAATGGCCTCCTATTAGAGCATCTTTTTTTTATTGTTTTTTTTCCTTTAGCCTTCTGATGGCTGTGGGCCAGTTTGCTGTGATGTGAGAAATGTCTTGCAGTTCCTGGACATATTATGGGATCAGCCTTGTCACACAGCCCAATCGCTTCTGTGATCTCTCTTTTTGAGAGAGAGAAAGAAGGAGAATATCCCCCCTGGGACATTCTCTGCTAGCATCACAAAATCAGGCTGCTCAAGAGTGGAATAGCTGATCCCAGGCTGAAGAAACCCTGAGCCTGAAGATCAACAACTCTGCAAAAGCAGGTGGGGAGGTTGGGCATGGAGTCACCCTCAGCCTGTCTCCAAGGGAAATAGAGCTACTTGTCCTGCCCTGCACAGCCTGGAGAAATGGAGAGCATCAGCCTAAGCAGATAAATGTTGAGGTCAAAGTCGAAGGATTTAGCAGCTCTGGCAATGGTGTCCACTTGCCTCTCCTTAAGGAAATAAAGCAGCTTAAATGACCTGGAAATATTAAGTCTGAGATAAGCAGCCAGGTACAACAAGATAGAGGAGCTGGAAAGAGGAGTATGGATGGCAGGGGATAGCTTGGAGGTGCCACAAGGCCTGTCCACAGCCAGCTTCTGCTGGAGGACCAGCTCAGCTTCCTACATCACCATCCTTGACTGGGAACCAGCCCACCTTGGGCAAAGATGTTCTGACTGTCCCCTGAGTATGGGATCAGGGAAGGAGGTTGTCTCTATGGAGAAAAGATCCTGTCTACCCAAGGCATCCAACCTCTTCCCATGAGGTCTCACTTACACACTGCAGACAGGGAGATGGGGGGAGATCACTTCTGAGCCCTCCTGAAACCTGAGAGATGATCTGGTTTGGGACTTCTTGTTTCAGGCTTTAGGTCAGGACATAGCAGCTGCAGAGGATGCTCTGATGACATTAATCTTCTTGCAAGGTCTTGTGTGCAGCGTTGCAGAGTGATGGCAGCTCACTGGGTAACATCAGGATCCAGGCAGCAGCAGCCAAGCTACAGGCTCATGTGAAGAGAGGCCAGGAAGGGGTCTGGAGGGGAGATGTTGGGCCATGGAGCTGTATGGGTGGAAAGGGACCTCTGGAGGTCTCCATTTCTTCACTTTGCTCTGACCAAGGCAAACAGAGCAGGTTGCTCAAGGCTGTGTCCAGTTGATCTCTGACCACTTCCAGTGCTGAACCGCTGAAAATCTCCCATCCACCCTTCACCTGTGGCCAGTTCGTGCTGCTTAGTTTGACTCCCTCCTTCCCTGGTATGGGCTCACTCTGTCTCTGGCCATCCTTGTCTCCTACCTCCAGCACAGCTCCCTGGATTTGAGGCATTCACATCACCTCTGTGCCTTCCTTTTCCCTCACCTGGAGCTACTGGCAAGTGACTGGACAACCCTGATCAACCTCAGGGTTAATTCACAGAATTGTCTAAATTGCAAAAGACCTTCAAGATCATCCAGTCCAATCATCAACCTCGCACTGACAAGTCCTTGACTAAACCACATCCCCAAGCACTACTTCTGTATGTCTGAAACCCCTCCAGGGATGGGGGCTCCACCACTGCCCTGGGCAACACCTTCCAATGCCTGAGAACCCTTTCAGTAAAGGAATTCTTCCCAATATCCAATTTAAACTTCCCTTGGCACAACTTGTGGCTGTTTCCTCTTGTCCTATCACTTGTTACTTGGTTGAACAGACCGATCCCCACCTCTCTACAACCTCCTTACAAGCAGTTGTAGAGAGTCAGAAGGTCTCCCCTGAACCCCAGGTCCCTCAGCTTCTCCTCATAAGACTTTAGGCCTTTCACCAGCTTGAATTAATGCACTTGGGATGAAAAGTGAGATGGGAGCCATGGTTTTTGCCAGTCCTGGCTCTGCAGCACCAGATCAGGAAGGAACCAGCATCTTTTTCCTTCCTGTTCCTCCCAGGAACGAGGATGAGGAGGCAGCACAGAGGAAGAGTTTCATTAGGTGATGTACAAAGGGTGCAGGATATGAACAGGGGGCATCAAACTGGGGCCAAGGAGCCATCATGGCCTTGGTGCAACCCCCCCATGGCCCCACGTTCCCATGGCTGTGGTGGTGCGGATTCCTCCTCCAGTGGTGCACACCCTGCAGAGCTGCTTGGTTGTTTATTTAACTTTATTTTTTTTGGATGCAAAGGTTAAACAAATCAAACATTACTGATGCAGTGCGAATGACAGGAGGCTAAGTGGTGTTATCTTTAATTACTGTCAGTGTCAAGGAGAACAAGCGGGGAGCGGTGCGGGGGTGTAGGGCTGGGATGGGTTGGGGGTTTTTTTTGGGGAGGGGGGGAGGTTGCAGGTTGACATTTGTATTCAGATGGGGACATCTAGTGACCATGGTGACATATTGCAAGGATTGACCATCCCACCGCTGTGTAAGGGAGGAGGCAAGCTTGGCCCTCTTGGAAAGTAGCTTTTGCATTGTACTGCTCCCCCCACCTCACCTTCAGCTGCCCTGCAGAGAATCCTCCAGAGGGTGACCCCAGGGACATCTTGCTGGCCTAACCCTGCTGTCCTCAGAAGTGCTGTGGGGTTTTGTGTGTCTTGCTGTGGTGCAGAGTTTCCCCAAAGCCAAGTCACCACCATGGATTCCCTACCAGACTCTACCAGTGCTGTGTGGGGCAGGGGATGTGCCCTGTGAGTGGAGCCTGGCACAAGCATTGGGCTCCTCTGGGTGCCCAGGGAGGTCCATGGTGACAGGAGATGTCCTGGGGGTCTGTGCTGTGTGAACCTCCTCTGTGCACACCGGGGAAGGGATGGGGTCCCAATGCTCCCAGTTCAATTCATGTGGCACTGGGCAATCACAGAACCACAGACTGTAGGGGGTTGGAAGGGACCTCTGGAGATGATCCAGCAGCTCCCCCAGAGCAGGGGGCCCAGCAGCGTGTCCAGGCCCCTTTGGGATCTCTCCACACAAGGAGACGCCACAACCTCTCTGGGCAGCCTGGGCCAGGCTCCAACACCCTCACACCAAACAACTTTCTCCTCCTGCTCACATGGAACCTCCTGGGTTTCAGTTGGTGCCCAGTGCCCCTTGTCCTGTCCCTGGGCACCACTGACAAGAGTCTGGCCCCAGCTTCTTGCCCCCACCCTTTAGCTCTTGCTCAGCATTCTCTTGTGCAGCTCAGCAGCCCCAGACAGCTGCTCCTAGTCCCCTCTCCACCTCTGGATCCACCTTATGGGCTGTTAGAGAAGCCAGCCTGGCTCCTGCTCTGCGTGTGCCTCATTCAGAGCTGTTTCTTCATTCAGCTCATGGCCAAGGCTGTGGGTGTCACCTGGAGCCAGGTTCCCCGCAGGGCAGTTCTGCATCTGCCCCCCTGGCTGCATTCACATGGCTTGGGGGCCTTTGATCCCAGCAGCTGCTCTGCTGAGCGGGTGTCTCCAGCCCCTCACTGCTGTAGCAGTTGTCCCAAATGTCCTCTGCTCAGGAAAACTTACCTGAATATATCAAGGACAGCTTTTTTTTTCTTTTATTCATGCTCCAAGGCAGAAAGCCTCCTCCAGGCCAGGGAGCCATATGCCTCCTAAAGCAAAGATCCCTCTCACATCTATCACACTCCCTTTTTCACTCCCAGCCAACTCTCTGCCTGTTTTCTGAGCACCTGCTGCTCTGAGGCTTTCCAAAATAGGCTGGAGATGTGGGGAGATGGAGGTTGTAGTAAAAAATGTGGCCCAGTATGATCTGGTGTAACCCAGACCTGCTCCCAAAGCCTCCACTGCCCATCTCAAGGAGTTCTTGGCTCTCTGAGCCTCACCACTCGGAGCGGGCAGCGTAGTGAGAGGAGAAGCATCCTCGTCCTCTTTGTACACCCTGGGACTGGGATGACACAGTCTTGATCCTGCCTCAGCCAAGTTGCCAACAGCCCAGCACTTGGGGGTCTGCCACGTGTCATCTCAGATGGTCCATGTTCAGCAGGTGGAGTTTTGTTGGCTTAACGCCAGTCTCCTCTCACTCCTCCCTCCCCCATAATTCTGGTCCTGGGGGCAGGCCCCTGAAAAGTGAGAAAAAATAACCTTCCCATCACTACCTTCTCTCTGTGAGTTTTCTCACCACGTTCAGTTATTATGAGAGGGAAGTGGCCTGTGGGTTTGAGAAGTTTCCATTGCTGTCCTACATGCTAAAAAGACTGCACTAAGGCTCCAAATACACCTCCACTTCTACTCTTGTATCTCCCTTCCCACATTTATGTCAACCTTAAATTTTCTTTCCCCTTTACACCTGCTTTTATCAAGATCTCCTACATACATATTTGAAATTAATCCTTTATTTCCCCAAGTAGCCCTTGCTATCAGCTCCAGCTGTAGCCCCAGTAATTACTTTCTTCCTATTAGCTGGTGAGACACTGTGGCTAATTTGTGGGTACACTGATAAAACCCAGAAGTGTCAGGTGATTACACCGTAGTTTCACTGCATGAAAGGTCAGGAAATTATTTCCCCCATGTAGGTGGTTTATTAATTTTATGCCTTTCTGAAAGGTCTGGCAACAGAGTCCCTGAGACTCCAGGGAGCCCTGGCACACTGCAATGCTCATTTGTGCTCCTGCTCCCTGCAGAGGTGTCTACATGTTAGTTGAGCAGGAGCTCTGGGGCAGGACATGCCCACCCCAGCTCCCTGCTGGCACCCTGACCCACGTTGGGTTGTGCTGTGGTGTCAAAGTCCCTGTCTCCAGCTGACTGATGGATGGGGAGAATCATAGAATCATTTAGGTTGGAAAAGACCTTCAAGTCCAACGTCTCCTTGACCCCTAGACCAGGCAACCAGAAGTTGCTCCTTTCTAACTCCTACATTCACTGTATCTGGAGTGCTCCCTTGTAAGGCAACGAGAAAGAACTGGCTGAGGTATGGACCTGCAAGCATTCTCTGCTGCAAAGTTCTTCTCCAACCACATGAACAGGCTTCTTACCCTTCTCTCTGTCTCCAAAACATGGACCTTTTCATCAAGAGGAGGTTACACCAGTTTCATAGAATCATAGA
>VYZX01017664.1:1314-33305 GCA_013401335.1 Brachypteracias leptosomus
CCAGCCTGGCCTTCCAAATGTCCAGGGATGGGGCTTCCACCACCTCTCTGGCCAACCTCTGCCAGTGTCTCCCCACCCTCCTGGGGAAGAACTTCTTCCTAACATCTCATCTGAATCTCCCCACCTCTAGTTTTGATCCATTCCCCCCAGTCCTACCACTACCCAACATCCTAAAAAGTCCCTCCCCAGCTTTCTTGTAGCCCCCTTCAGATCCTGGAAGGCCACAATAAGGTCCCTTTGGAGCCTTCTCTTCTCCAGACTGCACAACCCCAACTCTCTCAGTCTCTCCTCGTAGGAGAGGTGCTCCAGCCTCTGATCATCCTCGTGGCCCTCCTTTGGACACGTTCCAGCATGTCCATCTCTTTCTTGTAATAGGGGCTCCAGAAATGTCACTATGCTTTAGCCACCATCATTGTGGTGGCTTGATTAAAAGTGGGGGGCAGGTAGAGTTTGGTCTAGTGGAAAGTGCTCTGAAGAGAACATTGGCAGTGAAGGGAAAGGAGCAAATTAAATTGTGTTTTCACAGGAAGGGGACTCTGATGTTCTCACTATTATATAGAACTGGGATTTCAACTTTAATTCAGGTTTAATAGACCTTATTTACACACATCTAAGGGAGGATGAGATGCAGTCGTCGTTTATAACAACCTAATGTGTTTGCCTACTGTTAACTGCACTGAATACTGTAAATACGATTTATTCCTCTAACACATTATCTGAAGAGGACATCCTCTCATCAGTAAAATGCAATTATTTAACAAAGCAATAACCTTACTTGATTTTTGCTGCATCTTCTCTGCCACTTCAACTTCCAAGCAGCAAAGTTCACGACACTGTAAGAGACAGAGAATGGGAATCTATGAGATCTGGTACCAGAGGAAAGCGCTGTCTGGTTGTATGTGTGTGTCAAAATATAGGACAAATGGGGAATAATAGGATATCATCAATGAACAGAGCAATAAAACAGCCCATTCTCAAAGCATCTAAATGAGAAAGAGAAAAGAAAGAGAAAGAACTGGCCTACTGTTTTCTCTAACCTTCATCATCCCTTCCCCTTTATATACTGTCCCCTTTATATAATCATCCCTGCCCATGGCAGGGGGGTTGGAACTAGATGATCTTTAAGGTGCCTTCCAACCCTGACAATTCTATGATTCTATGAATTCTATGATTCTATTAGGTCCCGACTTAGGAAAAAAAAAATATTGGGGAAAAAGACACATACCACCAGGACTCCGTTGGTAGCAATGGATTCATGAGGACCAGAACTGGGAAACAAAATGTAAAACAGATTTTTTAGATCAAATTCCCACTCAAGGTGTTGCCCTTTCTCCCCTTTTAGAAGAACGATGGCCAGAGGGCCCCCAGCAGATATTTAACAAGCTCCTTTCCATGCTTGCTTGACCTGACCACTGCTCTGAGGGGACTTGTCTCTGTACCAAAGCTCAGCAATGTCTATCACAGCTACTTTTTGCAGGGCAATCTCATCATCATGTAAAATGATGCAGTTAGTCAAATTCTTCTCACTAGCACATGTATTTCAGCAGTTACATGCCAATACACCACCCATTGGGAAACCCAGTGCTGTGTATTTGCTGGGATGTAAATACAATCAAAGGGCAGTGGTCAATCAAATATAATCCAGGGTAGTGGGTGCCCATTACATGGGTAAAAAAAACCCACAAAACACCTTTTCTAGGTCATTCAGATGAAGTCAGGCTGGTCTTGGCTCCCTACTTAGGGCTGACCTTGGGCTGGTCATTTTATTTCTGCTGTGCCTTCATTACCTTGGGGCAACACAGAGGCAAAAATACTGATTCAGATGGATGGCAGGTTGACCATGCTGGATGAAAAGCCCTGCACTAGAGCTTCCAACACTTTCTGCTGGACAGAATGACCAAGAAAACAGAATTACAGGGACCAAAATGAGGGAAAAACCAAAGGAGTCAGAGATGCACTGGATGGTTCAATGCTGGGAGTCTAACACATAAGCTGAAGAGGCATGGAAAGGTTGATATGCACATGCACACACCCCCAGAAAGTCTTCTGAAATGTTCCCAGGTAGACAAATTGGACATTATGCTGGAAGGTGCATCTTTGAAAGCCACAGAACTTCAGAACAAGCTGACTGGAGGAATCATCCAGACATTTGAGACTGATGGAGAAGTCTTTTTCACAGAAGTCCCCAAAAGCATGGCTTGCAATGCTATTTATTTGGGTTATCATTCAATGATATTTGAATTTTGAAATAATCTGTATAGCACTTACGCAGCCTCCAGTTTGAATTCAACCTCCAGCTCATCCTTGGCCTGAAAACAAGAACAAGAAATTAAAAGTAGATGCTCTATAATGTTTTCTCCCTTGTCTAAGCCCAGTAGTTTGCAATATTGAAGTAGTTGGTTGAAATGCACAGCCTGGGATAAATATTTCAAGACTGGAAGACCTGAAACAACACTTCGAACCAGATAGTTCAACAATTCTTTCCTCCTTCAAGGTATCCCCAAAACAACCTGTACTCTCATCTCAAAGTGTGAAGCTGCTGCAGAAAGACAATTTGCAACTTGCTTTATCTTCTGAATTCTATCTTTTTCTCACAACTATTCCTGGCACTGTCCTATCCTATTTGGAACTAGATGATCTTTAAGGTCCCTTCCAACCCTGACGATTCTATCGTGACTTACTGTACTTGCTAGTAGCTTGGAAATTAAAGATATTTTCCACCCACTACATTAACATAATGAACAGAGACTGATATTATTGAGTGATTCAGAGTCACAGTTGTGCAACCCCCTCTAAGGCAGTGCTGATATGTTGAGCTACTTGTGAGTGACCCAGTTTGGGGACCAGCATCAATCTGCAAGAAGTTGCAATGCAAGATTTTTCACTGATTTCATCTATTTCACCATTCACCATTTCAGTCATATGCTCTTTAATAATGTATTAAAATATCAGGAGGGGCTCAGGCTCTCAAATCCCATTTTTTACCTTATTTTTGCATTTGCATTGTGGATTTTTACCCATATACCATTATTGAGATAAGTCATTCATGATGGATTCAGAAAGTTCACTTCAATATTTTAAATGTATTATATAAAACACTCCAGGGGTTTCTTAGTTGCTTTATTTTTTTGTTCTCACCTCTGGGCTGGGCTTAAAATACAGGACCACTGTTCTGTCAATTGGAAGTTTAGCAGTGTCAAAGAGTGTGCAGAGGAGATGATCATCTGGAGTAGCAAAATCCTCATCATACACTGTCAGCTCCAGCACGTTCTGGGAAAAGAGGGAAAAGGGGGTTTTAGAGTTTCTAAAGTCTGGACATCAACAGCTCTAGGGAAGGAGGAGTGTTGGGAATGTGCTTAAGAAGAAAATGGGAGAAATTAAGTATCATCCCCCTTTGGAAAAAACAGTGTAAATCATTATTCCCTGGTTCAGTTTGATTGCTGTAAGTTGAGGGATATATTGACTATACCTACATGACAGCTTAATTAACTCCCAAATTCTGTATCCAGCTTGCACTGATCTGTATGAGTCTCTAGTTTCCCTAAAACTTCAATACTGAGCTCAGTTTCTGACCCTCCTGAACAGCACCATGGACCAGGGATGGGAACAGAGTCATCTCTGCTGTCAAACAATTTGAACACTGCCTGAGCTTGTGCCATCTCTTAAACTGTTCCTGGACACAGCTCAGGAGATGTACAGGAGCCACCATACAGAAAGATCTCCAGGATTGCTTCAAGCAGACAACTTTACTGTGTCCAATTCTGGAGCCCCTAGTACAAGAAAGATCTGGACGTGTCCAAAGGAGGGTCACAAGGATGATCAGAGGGCTGGAGCACCTCTCCTACGAGGATAGACTGAGAGAGTTGGGGTTGTGTAGTCTGGAGAAGAGAAGGCTCCAAAGGGACCTTATTGTGGCCTTCCAGGATCTGAAGGGGGCTACAAGAAAGCTGGGGAGGGACTTTTTAGGATGTCGGGTAGTGGTAGGACTGGGGGGAATGGGTCAAAACTGGAGGTGGGGAGATTCAGATGAGACATTAGGAAGTTCTTGCCCATGAGGGTGGGGAGACATTGGCACAGGTTGGCCAGAGAGGTGGTGGAAGCCCCATCCCTGGACATTTTGAAGGCCAGGCTGGCTGGGGCTGTGAGCAACTGATGTAGTGGGAGGTGTCCCTGCCCATGGCAGGGGGGTTGGAACGAGATGATCTTTAAGGTTCCTTCCAACCCTGACAATTCTGATTCTATAACTTGGTCTCCTTACCTTGACCCGACTCTGGATCCTGAAGTAGAAGGTTTCATTCCAGACGGGGTTGTTGGAGTTTCTCACAGTCTTGGTGCGGGACCTTTCACAGGAGGCCGTCGGCAGCCACAGCGACACGTAGCAATCGGCCTCACTAACTGGGCAGGGGAAAAAACCAACAAACAGTTGTTCCTGGTGCTACCTGACACTGAAAAGGTGACCTCATGGTACCAACAGCAAGTATGAGTTACTTATAAGCAGAAACACCTGATGTAAAGTCATTCTTGTGACGATCTCCTAGAGGAACAAAGCGCAGCCCATAAGATGACCTAGAAGAGGAGGTGGTTTCCATCCTTCCTCGCATGAGTTAGACACAAGAGCAATGTTGGGTATAAAAGAGGGTGAGAATTTCCTCTTCTAGGCAGCCACTTTCTTCAGTTTCTCAGCCAACAAGCTCTCCTGTGCCTGCACACACACACTAACCCTCAGCTGCTGTCTCATGAGAGGGACCTGGGAGCTCCTCCAGCTTTTGATCACTGCTAAACGTCTCCATCTCTGCCTTGCTCACTAAATTAGACATTGGATCATAACTAATTGCCCCCTCCTGGAAGAGAGGGACCAAGTCTCCTTCCAGAAATGCACCAGGAGGTGGTTAGTGAAGGGTATTCCACCCCATTTCTCAAAGGTCCTAAATTAAAGTGTATCCCATACAACCACAGCCAAATATGCCATGCACTGTGTGCCAGAGGTATACAACATTTCTTCACCCAGGTTACACAATTAATTCAGCACCTTGAAGATCTCTTTCACATAGTTCAGCACCTCATTGCTCTCTACAGCTCCCTGAGGAGGGGAGGTGGAGAGGAAGGTGCTGAGATCCACTGGTAGGACACATGGAAACAGTTCAAAGCTGCACCTGGGGAGGTTCAACCTGGACATTAGGAAGCATTTCCTACTGAGAGGCTGCTCTTCTTCTGTCTTAAGATACCACTTTTAACTGCCTACCACTTGTCAAATTCCACCATTTCCAGGAAGCATATTTGTCTTGGACCAGGTATTTTGGGAAAGTCTCATCTGGAAGAGTTCAGTTTTTTTCCAAGCATGAGAGGGAAGTAAAAGAAAAAAGACTTTTGAAGCTGCAAAAATAGGTATTCAAATATTTTTGGAGATCCTAGAGGTAATGACACTGATTTTAAAAGGTATTTAAAGTAAATATAGTATGACTACTACATGGCTCCGGGTTTATCAGCGGAGATCAATGACTGTTGGTTGTTTGGCTGGCAAAGAGCAATGTTCTACTGATGTGATTCATCACTCTTGTATCTCAACTGTACTTGGAGATACAAAGCATATCAAACACTCCTTAATTAAAACGAGTAGATGCAGGCAAACTAGTCAGCTGTGTATTTAATGCAAAATATTGCTTTAGCTCTGCTTGCACAACCTCTTTCTACAACCTTGTTTGTGATTTCCTCTTGACACGCAGAAGATCCAAGATGAATCCTTGCTGAAGCCTTTCTGTGCCATTGCATCACCACACATGGGCCAGGAGGGAGGTGAAGAGAGTGCAACCCAATGATATGACCTAAGAGACAGCTGGTATATCCCTCACACAGAGAAGTCCTTCCAGATACCTTCCAGAAAAACATGTGGCAACCACAGGGGAAGATGGGAATGGTGCTGAGTGGTAAATCCAGATCTTTATCTTGTGGAACATCTTCCCTGACTCTTCCTGTGCCACAGAGTATAGTGCCCATCACTGCTGCTCACAGTGGAACAGGAGAATCACAGAATGTATCAGGCTGCAAGGGACCTCTAGAGGTCATCTGGTCCAACCTCCCTACAGAAGTAGGGACATCTCTACCTAGGGCAGGCTGATCAAGGGAGATTTTTGTGTTCCACCATTTCCCTTCACCCTAGAGCTGGTTTCAGCATCCTTCCAAAGGTGCTCCCGTGGCTGTGTTGATTCAAAACAAACATTTAACTTGTCTATTTTGTATGAAACCCTTCTCCTCAGTGTACATGTGGGTAGCCCATGTCCTTTACCTAAACAATGGGATTTTCCTTCCCTGCTCACTCCCTTCCCACCACTTTCCTGCCCAGTGACTCACATGCTTGCACAACTGCTGCAGGAGTGTTAGAAGGGACAGGGCATCCAGCCCTCACTCAGCAGGGTTTTTGACAGTCATTTCAGGGTAATTAATAATGGCATTAGCCTGGTGGTAATGAGTTTAGAAGGTATTTTTCATTTCTTCTGTGTCAGAACCAAGACTGGAGGGGGATGAAAAAGTTTGCTCCTCCCAGCCATGGTTCCCAAGATGCTACAACCCAACAGCAAAATTACCACTTGCTTCTGAAAAGGGTTTTTTCCATCCACCTGTGTCAGAAACTCTCCTCTCTTTGGGAGAAAGTCCTTATCCTCATAACTACATTCAAGTCTTAAAACCAACCAGGAAGCACAGGGATAGCACTCAATGAAACAACAGCAAGCAACAAGGACTCACCTGATTTCTCACAATTAGCCTCCACAAACACTGAGTTATTTCAGAAACAGGTTGTGAGACAATTATAAAGGAAAACTTGTTGCCCATGTCCTGAGAGGTCTCCAAAAAATGAGTAGATGTGGAGCTTCAAGACATGGTTGAGGGGTCAGGGGGATGTTGGGACAAAATTTGGGCTTGATGGTCCTAGAGGTCTTTTCCAACCTGAATGATTGGACTAAGAATGGAGGTACTTACAAGTGTCCACTCGCTGGACATTTCTCATCCGGATGATCCTGACGGTCAGCAGGTAGCAAGGAGAGGATTCTATCTGGAGGAGAATGGTACAAAAATGGGAAAAAGTGTTGAATGTTCAAACTGAGTGACACAGAACAATCATACAGTCGATAAAAATTGTGTAAACCATCTCACTATCCTGCAGATGAAAGTCTACAACCAACTTCTGCTATAAAAGAAGTCTTGGTTTAATGTCTCACACATTTCACTGTCTTTTTGCTGTGTTACTCAGAGTCTGGATTGCTCATCATAGCAGAAGAGGGATAAATCCTGTCAACTGACACTGCTTGCTCTGAAATGACAGAGTTTAGCTCTAACACAGCTACAAGAAGTCCCTTGAACAGTGAATGCACTGGTGAGCATCATGGTGGAGCTGCCAAAACACCAGCGCTCTTACCCAAACTTACAGCCAATCTCCATGAGGTCCCATTGCCTTGAAAAGAACCCTGTGGAGAACCATCTGTTGTTGCTGGGTCTCATGGGCTAAACCCAATGCACCACTCTCAGAGAATCAGAGAATTGTCAGGGTTGGAAGGGTCCTTAAAGATCATCTGGTTCCAACCCCCCTGCCATGGGCAGGGACACCTCCCACTAGAGCAGGTTACTCTCAGCCCCATCCAGCCTGGCCTTCAAAATGTCCAGGGATGGGGCTTCCACCACCTCAAAAGTCCCCAGATTTCTCTTTTTGCCCTTTCCCATTGTAGGGGAAAACCAGTTAGAATAATCTGAGCTTTTGCAAATGACAACTCTGAGATACACCAATGGCTGTGAACAGTTTCCAGAGGATTTAGGGGGATAAAGAATTAGGGATGAGTTGTCTTTGGGGGAAAAATAAATAAAGACCAACACTCTTTAAGATGGAAAGTGCTTAACTGTCTTTGAATGTCTTAGCCATAACCTTCTATACAAGTCCCTCCAGATTTTGTGGCTGCAGAGACCTCTTCCTATTTATTATCAGAGGATAATGTGATTTCCTTCTTCTAAGGAAGGTGGTTTCCTGCTGGCTCACCCCATAAAGCTGTCTCTGGCCCAGACCTGTCTGTGAAAGGCTGCTCTGAGCAAGCCAATAAATCAATCAGCATTTCCTCTGGCTGTGACACAGTCATTTCCTCACACTCCTAGAAACATTTCCACCTGCACAAGTGGTTGGAGCAGAGGCCTCCAAATCATTCTTTTCGACAGCTGCTATTTTTGTCAACCGATTTCCTCTCATTTAGGAGCATCCTTCTATTTCTATAGCACTTCAGAGACTTCCTAGAACGACTATAAACAGACAAAATAGATGCTAAGGCAGATAAAGAGAAGCTGGAAGAGCCTCACTTAAAACAATAAGTGTAATGCTGCCAATTCTTATTTTTTTTTGAGAACAGAGTAAAAAAAAACCCTTTTTTTCAGATGGGAAGACAATTAGTCCTCCTTTGCCACGACAGATTAGAGATTTAAGTTCCTCTCTTCTCTCTCCTAAGACATCATGTTATGTTAAAATATTTTTGCTGAGAAAAAAGGTCCCTCCTTTCACATCTCCTGCATGTGCCTCAGGAATGCTTCATTTTCTTCCTTTTTTTAGCACTTCATGAAACTCACCCTCGGAATTCCACCCACCTTCTGTTTCAAGGGTTCTCAAAGGAGAAAAAAAAGCCCAAGAGAAGCTGCAGACTTTGCAAACAACTGATGTGGAGGGGGGAGGAGGGATGTCCTCAGAGCTACCCCATGCAAGGACACGGATTCCCAGTTCAGAACCAGCAGAGCCGTATTAAGACAGTTCTCCACCCACTTAATTAACCCTTCTCCTCAGCTGGGTAATTAGCAAAGGTGGGATCAACACACTCACATGTCAGGAATGAGCTTGGGCACCTCAGCTCATGCCCTAGAAGGTAGAAACTCATTGTTTGGTAGGATCTGCATAAGCACGGGACAATTCTTGCAGCCATTTATCTCCAGAGGTTGCACAAGGTGCTGCCAGCTCCTGGACCAGCTCCAGCTACACTTCCAAATGGCATTGCCTGAGTGAGAAACCCTCCATGGATTCAATATCTGCAAAGCAGGTTGAGATTCCTAGATAGGAGTCGTTAAGGACATGTGGTGAGTTGGGTTTTTTAGGATTATTAGATGGTTTCAGCCACCTGATCACTCATCTGCTGGTTCCCATGAAATGACTTTCCAATGCGGTGGCCAAATTTCCCCCATCTGGCATGGGAGAGATTAATTCTCAGAGATATGAATAAAAAAAGATTTTTTTTCATAGGGTTTCACAAAGAGACTTTCTGAAATTTCCTATAAAAGAAAAAATCAGTGGCTTCAACAGAAGCTCCAGAAATCAGCAGCTGTGTGCTTGCACTGGGGGAGAAGCAGATGCCACCAGCCACTTACTGGAGGAAGAGGCAGTGGGAAGGTGTTGGCCACTAGTTCTGCTGCTCCCCAGAGGATTTCTTTTAATTAATTCCAGTAACACATTAAAGAAAAGAAATGTTTTTAAATAGCAACTGTGGCAACCATAACATTATGTAGTAGGGTTTAGTTGTACAAAGAAAATAGCAGCTATGCAGAACAGAAGTCCTGTTATTCTGTTTACTTCAAACCTATTATGATCTCCTCAACAACCAAAAAAAAAGGCTTTTTTTGGGTGATATTGCACATATGGAGAGGTTTCCACCACAGCCTTGAGCGGTGGAAGATCTCTCTTTCATATTTCCACCACTTCCCATTAAAAATGAATAACCTGGTATCATACTCAGCACCAAGTTCCTGTGGTGGTGGAAGGAAAGGGTCCCTCTGCCATGTTTGGCCCATTCTCAGTGATTCCAAGAATCCATAAACTGAAATTTCTCTGTCGTGAGTGCTCTGGAGATGCAGGTTGGCTGCATTCCTGGAACATTTGTGCCTCTCTTGGTCTATCCCAGCCCTCTTTAAGGTCACACTTACACTCAGCTGTAGGTATGTGTGGCATGCATCTATCTCAAGAGACACTGCTGTGAATTACTTCACTCGTTGAGCTGTATAATACATCCTGTCACCTCACAAGTGGCTGTGGAGCTCCAAAACTCTCTCCACCATGAGACCAGAGACCTTTTTTAACTTGCTTTTCCCTCAGTACCTTTCTTCAGCCTTGGGCCTCTTCATCTAACAGACCCTTCCAGCACAGGCTGTTGCTAGCAGGACCTTTCCAGGTTGCAGTATCAATATGTGGATGTCCATCACTCCACCATACCTACTATAAATTACTTCCACAACAGTCATATGTATGCTGAGTCACTGCATATTTTGTTTTTTTTGTTTGTTTTGGCTCCTTGTTTTACCATAGACGTTCCATTGAGTAGCAGAATATTGTAGCTGCCTTCCCAACATGGAGAGCAGTCATCCAACAATATTGATCCCAAGAAGAGAATTTACTCTTGAGCCTCTGGTGGCAGCCAACACATTCTCTGTCTTGATTGCTGCTCTTTTTAGGTTGGTATTTACTCCAAAACAACCACCAACTAGCAGGCAAATAATGCAGAGATCCTGAAAATCATCTATTACCTACTGCAGAGCAACCACACTATTCCACCAACCATCCTGCAAGATTTAAAAACACCTTGAGGACAATCAGTTGACTCTTCCAACAGTTGAAAAGGTCGTTTCTACAGCCCAACCTCAAAAAAACCCCCTGTGTTATCTATGAAAGCCATGAGAAGAGCTTCCTCTCCACCCACACATTTATCCTGCAGCCACCCAATAATAATGTCTCTATCCATTCCTATGTCATCTCCTGGCACAGCATCCCTTCTTGGCAAGGAGAGCTTCCCTGCATTGACTAAGATCTCCTTCCATTCCTGGCCTGGAGAAGCATTCTGCTGGGATGAAATCATGCACAGGATGTCACCAGGGCACTCCTTTCTTCATCTCTAGGTGCTCATTTAACTAGATGGTAACCAGGGACCAAATCCAAACAACTAAAACACTTTGCTGCTGGATCTGGAGCCTGCTAGAGCCCAACTGCTGTGGGATGTGCCAGGGGACACCTCTGTGGGACGCTGTCTGGACTCAACATGGTCATGCTGCTGCATTTGGCCATGTCTCTGAATCATAGAATCATCAGGATTGGAAGGGACCTTAAAGATCATCTCGTTCCACCCCCCCTGCCATGGGCAGGGACACCTCCCACTAGACCAGGTTACTCACAGCCCCATCCAGCCTGGCCTTCCAAATGTCCAGGGATGGGGCTTCCACTACCTCTCTGGGCAACCTGGGCCAGTGTCTCCCCACCCTCATGAGGAAGAACTTCTTCCTAACATCTCATCTGAATCTCCCCACCTCTAGTTTTGACCCATTCCCCCCAGTCCTACCACCACCCGACATCCTAAAAAGTCCCTCCCCAGCTTTCTTGTAGCTCCCTTCAGATACTGTTAGGCCACAATGAGGTCCCTTTGGAGCCTTCTTTTCTCCAGACTGAAGCTCTTCCTCGTTCTTGACAGTCTGAGGCTCCACACTGGAGAAGCAGCCACTCTAATTGCTTGTTTCCTTCACCTCCTCCAGGCTTTGGGGCTGTGGCACCTTCATCAATGGCTGCAAGGCTGCCCAGGAGCTGGGAGGTGCTGAGGACCATTGCTGGCACCAGCTGGTTGTCACAAGCTGTGTGTTTCATGGGTTTCATTAGAAATGTAACTTCTAATCAGGCCACTGCTTCACCAGAATTAGCAGAAGTCTTGGTTAGGTGCCACTGAATTAAAAACCTCCCACAGCTGGATGGAAACACCCTTTTCATGCCACAGTAACCCTGGTTTCAGCAAGGAAAGCTTCTGGGCATCCATAGGAGCATGATGGGTACATGTAAGGCCACAAGACTTGTGTCCTTCAGATCATTGTCTCCTCATATATATATCTCCATCCATCATGGGACTCTGAACACTTTGGAGCAATAAGACCACACACATGATGCTGTCCTTGAAACATACTCCCAAAAAGCAGAACTTCAAATATTGGTCACCACAACATGACCATTCTCAGTTCACCATGATCCCAACTTCTGCAGAGATTGATTATTTGACCCAGGTTGGTTGCATAGTCCTGTCAACATTGTCCTCCAGCTTTTAGACTTTCCAGATGTTTAACAAGCAGATTTTTTTCCTGATTTTGAAAAAAATAGCTCCATTTGCAAACAGACAGCATTCAACTGCACGTTCAGCATCATCTCCAGGGTAATAGGATAGTCCATTTGTGAAGAGACAGGGTCCTCTTCTACTGCTTGGCCCTTCCCAAGAAGAACAAATAGGAGAGGAAGAAACCAGACTGCACATTAACCATCTGAGGGTTGAGATTCATCACATCTCATTCCAGCTAGTTGTAAAATAGGTGTTTACCTCTGTGAGGCATTTCAAGAGTCTCATCCTGAGGTAGACATGACCACAGGGCATGCATCATGCTCTGAAAATCCCTATTTCTGATTCTCAAGGGAATCTAGAGCTCTATCCCAGAGACACATGGTTTAAATTCTTTATGTCAAGTGTGGATGACACAAACCATATTGCAAAGTCATGAGGTGATGGGAAGTGGCCTCCTTGGACTTGGCAAGGTTAATTTTTGAAGCAGGAGGGATGTTGGAACATGTTATTTGAGCAGTCTGTAGTTTGGCCATCCTCACGCCACCACTCAGGGTGGCAGGGGAGGCACCTGGGTGTGGAGCCTCTGCTGGTGCCACACTCATGCATGCATCAGGGGGCTGGAGGTGGCTCTAGAGTGGTTGCCTCTTGCCTTTCCAGTTGCTGTTGAGCTGCTCCCAACAGCAGGTTGTTCTCCTTGTGGGAGACAGGGACCTGACACCAGCAGGGACCCAGCTCCTGGGTCACATTACAGAGTCACAGAATGTCAGGGATTGGAAGGGACCTCAAAAGATCATCCAGTCCAATCCCCCCACTAGAGCAGGATCACCTAGACCAAGTCACACAGGAACACGTCCAGGTGGGCTTTAAATATCTCCAGAGAAGGAGACTCCACAACCTCCCTGGGCAGCCTGGTCCAGGGTCTCTCACCTTCACTGGGAAGAAGTTTCTTCTCATATTTATGTGGAACCTCCTCTGTTCCAGCTTACATCCATTGCCCCTTGTCCTATCATTGGATGTCACCAAAAAGAGTCTAGCTCCATCCTCCTGACACTCTCCCTTAATCTATTTATAAACATTAATAAGGTCCACCTCTATCAGAATCAGCAGCAACCTCCTGACCTCACCATGCACTGTGGCAGTTCCCCACTCTTTCCATCATCTCAGGAGCTCCTTCCAGCTTCCAAAACCCAGCAGAAGCCAGAGCTCCTGCTGCCCCTCTTCATTAAAGGGCTGCTGTCCTCCCAGCTGCACAAACCCTACAAGAAGAAGGAGCCCTTTCCTGGCAAGGAAATGAGGTACCAGTTGACCTGAGGGATGAAGCACCTTACCCTTAAGACATGGCTCGTGCTGAATTCAGAGCTAGGCATCCATTTTTTCCCTCTTCCTCTTCCCTCACATTAATTATTGTAGGAGACCTGCTGCAATCCTTAAATACTTTAACACAAGCCCTGATGTCTGAAATACCAGAGCTGGCCCTTCCTGCTGCTTCAGCATGGTGGAAAATAGCAGCCAAGACCTAAATAATATAGATTTTATTAATGCAGATAATATAGATTTCTTAATGCAGATAATATAGACTTCTTAATGCAGGTAAAAATCATCATGTTGACATAAAAGCTGATGTAGCTGCTGGGATTTGCTGCATGGGGTGGGACTAGATGACCTCTGATGGTCCCTTCCAACCCAATGTTTCTATATTTCTAACAGATGATCCCTCTCAGAAGGCAGAGACCCTCCCATTGAAGTCTTCTGGTAGTTTCAGTGATGAAAAAATTTGCATTTGAGGAAAACTGAGCAGAAGATAAGAGCATAGATGTGTCCTTCACATGATTGCTGCACCATATCATGTGTTTAAGTCAAGATCATGCAAGTGCATGGATAGAATTATATGTTTTGATCAGAGAAAAAAAATAAATCAGTGACTATAACAAGATGCAAGAGCAACAACTGAGTCCATCCTCAACAGATTGCCATGAATTTTCTGGATTGAAATGTGAAAAACAAATCCCAGGGACAACATAGTGCCCTAGAAGGTGGTTATGGTCCCATACACCTAAGATGATTCTTTTGGTCTCCTCCTGTCACATTTGCCCCCTCAAAATTTCACAACCCTTCAATGTCTCTGATGTAAGCCAATAACCTGAGCAGAAAATGGGAAAACAAGCACATTACTGGGTGGGATTAAGAAATAGAGACAAGAAGTTACTTGTCATGTGTATAATTAACCTAATTACAAACCAGGAGTTCATATCTTTTTGCTTTCTCTCATCATGATTTTAGGTTCCTTACACCTTGTAAGGAGCAGATGTCACACCAAAGATTAATCAACTCATTGTTTTTCAGCCTGTTTTTGCTATCTACAAAATTCTTCATCCTATGCAGAACTTCAGGATGTCCACAGGTTAAAGATATCAAGTATTGCAAGCTAAATATTTAACATGTGAAATGCTGCAAAGACCCAAGACTGATTAAATATATCCTGAGAAAATACATTATAATCATATAATGCCACTGATTTATTTTTAAAAAATCCTAATACTGGGCAAATGCCAAAGCTAAAATGTGAAAAAGTAAAAATATTGCAAATCTGAAAAAGAAATTGTTTTCATTTATTGATGACTAAATTGTGCCAGGACTACCCAGTAACAAGCTTATCACACAGCTCACTGGTCCACCTGTTTATAGTATTATTTCAACTTCCAGATAAAGCTCCTTCTCAGCTTCATTTTGTCTCAGTATAATTTGTCTGCCTGAATTATAATGCAAATTCCCATGGAATTATCTGGCTCAGGCTCTTCTTGGGACAACATTGTTCTATGAGTCACATTTAAACTCCTCTAATCCTGACAGACTGGAAACCATCCCTGTGCTTACTGCACAATGAGAACCCTTATCAGAACCAGTGATATCTAACAAAAATAAACCTACAGCTCATCTCCAAACACAAGAAATAATTCTAGCACACTTAAGCATCACTCCTTCCACAGAACCCCACCACAGCTTTTTCTGGTGGAGCACCAAAGCAGTGAAAATTCAAGATTCAATAACCCAGGAGTCCCCCAGAAACTTCTAGGATGCCAAAACCATGACAGCAGAACATCTGTCCCTGTTACTTTTATCCCTTCCAGTTAGAAAAACCATCGTGGAACAGAAAGTTCACCAGGGGATTTCTTTAGAAGGAAGCAAGGGATTAAACCAGTAGACTTCATGCATGCTCCCAATAGAACATAACAGAGAAAACCAGCAAGAAATCCTGAAAATCATCATCATAAATTGAATAAAATGCTCCAAGCAAGAAATTTAAGGGTGTTTTGAGCAAAACAAAACCCTCAGCCCTCTTTGGTTTGAAATTCTCTTGCTCATCATACCTTGAAATCACCTTGACCTGGTACAATCCCCCCTTGATTTCCATCTTGTGGTCCACCACCTCCCAAAGAATCAAAATCTGAGTCTCCATCCTGAAGGAAGAAAGAAAAGAGATGATAAATGATAATGTTAAAACAACAACAGCAGCATTATCAGGGTAGATAATTAATTCCTCCTTGCAATATAGTGTGTGCTGAAACCCCAATTAGAAGAGCTGTGGGTTACACCCAACTGTGTTACAGCAGAATGAACAAACCACCATGTGGTACAAAAATCCATGTCAGGGGTACCCTTCCAATGAAAAAAGAGCCATCTCAGCTGGGAGATACCCAAACAGTGCCTCTATATTTATTCCTTGAATAAAAATTTGCTTTTGGTCTTGCCTGGGATGTTTTGGTGCTTATTAAATCTCATTTTCAAGAATTCTCAGAGTCTCTTCCCAGGGTTTGAACCCAGAGCATGAAACGTTGCAAATTGCAAAATTTTAAGCCTAACATTTCATTTTTTTCCAGGAAACAGAAGTCCCAAAACACTTCTACAATGTAGTGTGTCCTATTTTAAAACCCTTTTTTAGGAAAACACCATTAAAGGACAGTTTCTGTAATAATAAAACCAAAAATCTGAAGTATTCTGTTCTTGTTCCTTGAAGCAACGTGCCTTGGTCCAGCCAAAGAGCACACAGAACGTTGTATAACATACTACACTTAAAATTAAATGCAAGTCTTGAAATGACCCAGAGAATGCAAAGCAAACTGGAAAATTCTGAGCAAAATTGGGCATGTGGAAATAAATTCCCTACCCCTATTCTCTATCCTGGCCTTATCCCATTTCCAATGACAACAAATAGGGTTGTCACCTTAATACACACATCAAAATGTTGCTTTGATACAGAACTTTTAAGTTTTTAAATAAAAGCAGCACTTATTTTTGGAATAAAATATATTTTTTAAGTCTGGATTCAGGCTGATAATTCAGTCCCCTAAAAATTGTTCCCTTCCCTCTTCATTTTTTCTACTTTCTCTCCTTTTCCTGCTATGCCAACTTCTCTCATTTTTCCTATGAAGCTGAGACTTTTGCCTCAAGAGAACTTTGGCCACCGATAGCCATGAAAAGAACATTTCACCTTGAGTTCCTTCAGGCAGAGACATTGTTGTCCCATCAGACAATAAGTTTGTAGAGTAACTTGTATGTAAACACCCTCATAAAGCAGGATTTTGGTTTCTCTCAAACGCAGGGGACCTTAAACCAGATTTTCAAGCTGTCTCCTTACCTGTAGTGCTCTCAGATATGGTGGTATGGTGGCCTTCCCTGGGTACATGTAGTAGAGGGCTTCTGGCACCTCCACGGGCAGCACTTCCCGAGACATGTTTGCAGGATGTAGTCCTGTGGGAGGCAATGACAAGTTATTTTATAAAATGACCTGAGGCTCCACCCATCTCATCTCTATAAGTAAAGGCCTCCCCTCCCATCGCTGGAGATGGTGGAGCGTGCTCCAGGGAAGGTTCTTATAGGGCAAGAACGTCAGTCAAAAGGGATGTGGTACCTTCCTCTGGTTGGGAACTTCTCCCATTCTGTGCTTGCTTCTTGAGTCCTGCACTGCTGCCACCCTTTGTGTGGTGAGCACAATCCTGACAAGCAGAGAAGCACCAAGGGTACCACCTCTGAAGGCTGCTCCTTCAAACCCAGCTCTTCCCCACCTGTGTCACAGGGACCTTCCTGAGTGGAGAAGGCCAAGGCGTTGACATGGGGGTGGGTCTCCAGTTTGCAGAGGTGAGCTGTAGGTAGGCATGGAGCAGCAGGACTAGATGGTGTGCAAGAAGACAGCAGAGGAGAAAGAGGTGGACATCTGCAGGGGGTGGCAGAGACCTTGAGATCAACGTCTATGGCTACAAACATTACCTAGGACCACTACTGCATCTGGCAGCACCTTAAATTCAACCAAAAAAAGCACAAGGAAACCTAGAACAGATAACAGTTCTGCTTCCACACATTTCCCAGAGAAAGGCAATTGAGCTTCACAAGGCAACTGCAAGAAACTCATCAAGATGAATGGAATATTGTACCCAGTGGTTTGGTTTTATTAGTTTTGTTTTGCAGAGATTCTGTTCGACCAAAGAGCACGACCAAAGAGCACATGAACATCTCCAGGCATACCCAGTGGAAATTCCAGTCTTCAGACACATCAAAGCAAATGAATAACAACCTAGCAGCTCCAGTACCAGTAGGTTGTGTCATAGCATCTGCATTTCCAGCATGAAAAGTAGCTCTGCTCACGCTTAAGTACAAGAGCATCTTCTGGCTTTGGGTCGTGGACACCTTGAGCTGCATCCTGGAGAACTCCTCTTGCAGCTTAATTCAGGGAAAAATATTTTTTAGCCCATAGAAGACCTGCTTGATCTTGGAAGACCTTCCATGAGATACTAAAAATACCATTATACTTGTTATTAGTGCAGACCAGCTTTCCCAAGGCTGATTATTTCAGAGGAACACTAGAATAAGTGATGATATTCGCCTAGAAACCTCTCTAAAGGTGAAAAACCTCAAGAAAATGGCAATTCCCTGTCCTCAAAGAAATCCAAGCAGATTCTATGTGCAGACTCCTACATCTGCAGAGTTAATTCTCCACTATATGCCCACTCAGCCCTCTGGAATGACCTGCATGACCTTCAGCTCAATGAGATATTCTGCTTCCACCTGAGTCATGCCATAAAGAAAATTCCAAGGCTCTCCTTAAACAACTGGACTAGTGTTATCTCATTTAAAACCTGAATTTACAAAACTGGAGGGTCTCAATTTGGAGAATGAAAAGCAGAGATTTCAAGTTGAATGATCAACTTGTAGAAGCATCAATCACTTAGCAAAGGCATTTGTGTTACATCTGACTCCATGACAAACTCAACATTTTTCAACACGTCCAAACAGGGCTTTGTGATTTCTTCTATCACAGTCTTAGACCAGGCAAAATGAGTCTGGGGTTGCTCCAAGTTGGAAACATCACCAGGACTGGCTTTGCCCACCTCACTGTGCTCAGACAGATAGAATCATTAAGGTTGAAAAGACCTCTAAGATCATCAAGTGCAACTGTCAACCCAACTAGACCACGTCCTGAAGTGCCACATCTGCACATTTTTTGAACACCTCCAGGGATGGTGACTCCACCACTTCCCTGGGCAGCTTGTTCCAGTGCTTGACCACTCTTTCAGTCAAGAAATTTTTCCTAATAGCCAACTGGTGCAACTTGAGGCCACCTCCTCTTGTCCTATCGCTTGTTACTTGGGAGAAAAGACCAAACCCCACAGGAGGATTGGTATCTTAGACCATCACTTGTGCAGTCACTGAAGAAGGGAGATGTGGAGCAGGAGAGGAGACTTGCAGGAGGCAGGGACACTGCTGCTGTCTGTCATCTCACCACTGCCACAAGCCAGAAGGAATCTTCTGGGAAAATTAAGCAGTGATCATGGACCAGAGCTTAAGAGTGACCAGAAAAGGTACTTGGGTTAAGGATCTACAAAGGATTTTCTGAATAAGCTTCTGCCCATGGGACCAAAACATAGAAACTGTAGCAAGTTCTAGGGTATCATCTCATCTGTTAAAATCTCAAAAATAAACTACATAAAGTAGATATCAAACCCAAACAACTGCAGCTCAAGGAGGGATTTGGAGCATGGTTTGGTGTCAAGACTGGATGGATCAGTTTTGGACGTTGCAGAATTGCAAAATTAAAGAAAACTATCAATTGCTCAAGATTTAAAAGTAAAAGTGAATAGAATAGAGACTTACAGCTCCTTACCTGATAGTTATCAGCCTCTAAGGATGCTCCATGACTTCAGCAGAAGGAAAGAAATACTGCAATGATATCTTCAGAAGCTTCAAGTCTGAATGATGGAGGTTTGGCCATATTTGACACAAGCATGAATACTACAAGCATTAGGGCAGCTGGGATCAGGCCATGGCATTTAGGTGAGGTACTCAACTGCGTGGAGAAAAAGGGATAAGCAATAGGGGGGTGAAGGGAGTGCAAAGGAGACCTTGGGACCCAAGGAAGAAGGAACTGGAGTTGTAACAAAGCATCCCAGAGTTTTGATGTCAGGATGGGGAGTGCTGGGGAAATGTTTTATGAATGCTACAGGACCTCAGTGGTAACCCTGCAAGAGACACACTTTCAGGAGGAGCTCAAAGGTACCAAAGTTCAATGGCATGAAAGACACCCATTGCTACCTGTTGACCAGCACACCATGATCAAGGCATGAGGAAAACAGCCTTGGAAGAGATCTCAAAGATCATCTAGGTCCAAGCCCCCTGCCATGGACAGAGACACATTCCACGAGACCAGGTTGCTCAAGGCCCCATCCAACCTGACCTTGAACACCTCCAGGGATGGAGCACCCACAACTTCTCTAGGCAACCTGTGCCAGTGTCTCACCACCCTCACAGTGAAGAATTTCTTCCTTATCTCTGATCTAAATCTCCCCTCTTCCAGTTCAAAGCCATTCTGCCTTGTTCCATCACTGCACTGCTTGATGAAGAGACCTTCCAGCTTTCTTGTAGGCCCCCTTTAGGTACTGGAAGGCTGCAAGAAGGTCAAATGAGGCCCTGACAGTCTCCTCTAGTAAGACAGTGGGATATTGCACACACACAGCAGAGCTCTACATGTGAACAGGCTTTGATAAAGGCTTTCCCAGAAGGGAGCTGTGCTCTACCACCCACATTCTCCTGGATCTGCTGTGACAGGCACATTTCCCACCATTTCCATGGTGCAACCTGTAGCCTCACAAATGAAGAGCTCACTTCACTCAGGCTGTTTGCAATAATCTTTTTTGGGGCTACAGAGCAGTGTAACATGGTGCTGCCAACCATCCCTCCCTCGGTGGCACCCAACAGGACTGGCCAAGCCTTGCAAGGGGTTAAAAAAACCTCCCACTGCTGCTTTCCATAGGTTCCTGGGGGTTGACTCACCTCCCTGAGCTGCCCAGTGCTGGGATGCACCTTTGTGACAATCAGAAGGGTTGGGGCAAAGGTGCAATTGCATCCTAATCCCTTCACTTACCTGCAGATAATGAGTAGGTAAGGAGGAAAAAAACAGAGACAGAAAAGATACAGAACATGTTAATTACAATTAAGGAGGTCACCGTGTTGGTGCTTCCTATTGGCAGCTACCAAGAGTTCTGCCTTATTGAAATATCTGGGGAAAAATCATGCTAACTCCTGTCCTGGTAGAGCATGAGGCTGGAGTTTTGCAGGGCTTCCTTCCCCTAGGTTTGTTTCCTCCCTTGAAGGGATAATTCCATGAAATTGCTCCTGTTTCCTGTAAAAATGGACACTCCCAACCTGCAAACCCAAAAGGGCTTTTAAACACCAACATCTGCAGCTGTTACCTGCATTCCTTCAATACCTCAGTAGAGCCCTGAGGCTGAGGACTAGGAAGGACACCACATCATAAGCAGCTGAATCAGAACCAAAACCACCAGCAGACAAAGCCACACAAAGCCTCCACGCTGGTGGAGGACCTGATGACCTTCCTGCAAGTGTTCTGCTCAATTAATTAATAAATCTCATGATAAAAAAAGCAAACAAATTAACCAACCCCCTAAGCCACAACCAAGACACTAAACACGAACCAGGACTGCTGGCTAGAAGTGAGTCAGAAGAAGAGGCCACCACTGAGGAGCAGTCACCTGGAGACATCTTTACAATAGATTAGAGAAGGAGAAACCCAACTGCAGATGGCACAATGGGGTTGGTGTCCTTCCCCTCAGTTCAAGAACATCATCTATGGGGTTGCTATTCATCTCTGGGTGGAGTGTCCCAGGAAAAGAACAGCTGGATGGAGGATTAAACCAGATCTTTTTTAAGGTCTACATTAATGCAAGACATTTGGGTATTTTCAGGGTAACAGCAAGAACCTGGCCTCAGGTGGCTGTGAAATAAGAAATCATGGATGTTTGGGGATTGCAAAGGGGAGGATTGATAAGAAGATGAAGTTCTTGTCCAAGAGCTTTACCCAGACTGAAAGCACCACTAGGAGCTATCATCTGGACCTGGCCAGGCTGCCAGAAGGTGGGATTGGCAGGTCCAGCCTTAGTGGCACACTGGGAATAACTGGGGTTTCCCTCTGTTAAACCAACAAACAAAAAGCCAGCAAGGCAAGTAAAGGGGTGTAGTTAAAGGCAAGAATGAGAAGAGAGACACAGAGGACTTGAAATCTGGTGTCATCAAAGGTCTTAGGTGGGAACTCCATTTGCAAAGGTCTTGGGTGACAGGGGTGGGAACTCCATTTGCAGCTCTTGAAGATGCTCAAAACCCCAGCTGGAAGATGGGGTGGTGGGAGACGTACCAAACACGTGTGTCACCACAAATGGGGTGACCATAATGACAAACAGGGACCTAGAGCTGGGGCAGAGGCAGTGCCAGAAGGGACCTCGTGACTCAACAGCAGAGATCACAAAGAGAGGAGCCCTTGATGAGCACCAGCAAGTAAACAGCCATTGCAGCACACTGGGGGTTTGAACTGGAGGTGTGAGGACCTGGAAAAGCAGCTGGGACAAGGACACACCATCCCTAAGGGGGTTGAGGTCATTGGAGAAGAGTGTGGGACACTAGAGATGGGAAAGGCTAGAGGAAGGCAAGACACAGAGGGATGCTTGAAGAGAGACAGGTGGTGACAGCAAGAGGGAAGGGAAATTTTAAGCCTTCTAGAGGTTCACATTTCATTTTGAATTAGGAATTTCTTCTATTTTGGCCACGATTCATTATTCATAGCTCTGTGTTTGCCAGTCCCTGTTACTTCAGCACAGTCACTGGGTTCCATTTAAATTTGAAATAATTAAGGGCAGCTGATACTCACTGGAACATCATATCTTTTTTTAGATCCATATCTTCATGGTAACAAAACAGGTTTACAGCATATTCACATCATTAAAACCCTTCATAAAGCAAATAATAATTATTTTGGTCTTCATCTCCAACATGAGCAGCTTCAACTAATTGCCTTCTGCTATTTAGAGTAGTTTCATAGAGCCTGGGTTGCTTTATGCAGTCAGGGACTGACAAAGTTGGATAATTATCAGTTTAACACACTTAGCTTGCCTTCATACCACAAAAATCTGAATATCTCTCAGTTTTTGATGGTTTTATTCCATGAATATAACGAGAGATACTATTAAACCTATTGAAATTAATGGGATGTGGGTGCTAAATACCAGGAGTGTTGAGTGAAAAGCACAACCCCAGGTTAGATACTTACACACACACCAGAAGAGCTGATCCTGCCTTTGAAACACTCACTTCCAATGGATTTTCCAAGCCTAAATATTGCTGGTGTAATAAAACTGGTAAATTTAGAAGTATATAATATTTACCTTTTTCTCATTCAGGTTTTCTGTATCTTCTGTTTGGTTTTGCATGTTAGTTCTAAAAAATTTCTTGCTGATAAGAATATAGTTTTCTCTTTTCTCTGAATTCATCCACATTTGTTATATATTTTTCTTTGTTGCACTAGGTTTGGAATAAATTAAATATGTGAAGACAAACTGGCTATATATAACTCCTACTGGTGTAGTAAATTTTGAAATAATTTAACTCTAACTCTAATAATTGAACTCTCCCACATTCATGCATTATAAAAACTCATTGATAAGCCTCCTATTTCCTAACCTTTGATTTACTACATATACACGTATGTACTTCACCAGCAGTGAAATCCAGCTTAAATAAAGCACAAGACTGGTCATTATTTTGTTTGATTAGTTTATCTAGAAGAGGAACCACAGGCTGAGACAAATCCTTATATTTTTCCAAGCCCCTCATGCTCCTTCACAGGTATCTTGTATGGATGGAGGTATCTTGATGAAACTCAGGACAGGGTTTATTTCTTCTGCTGACGTTTCTGCTCTATGGCTGAACTCAAAGCCTGAAGGATCAGATGTTTGTTGTTCTGGATGTTGTAGCTGGTCAGTTCTATCAGCTTGTCAAACTCCTCCCCCGTGTAGGTGAAGCTGTGTAAGCAGTAGGGGGAGAAAATGCTGGAAACATCCACATCACCCTCGGCCATCTCAGCAGGGCTGCGCTCCACACCTGAGAGATAAAGAGAAGTCATTGATCAGAGAATTGTCAGGGTTGGAAGGGACCTTCAAGATCATCTCGTTCCAACCCCCCTGCCATGGGCAGGGACACCTCCCACTAGAGCAGTTGCTCACAGCCCCAGCCAGCCTGGCCTTCAAAATGTCCAGGGATGGGGCTTCAACCTGTGCCAGTGTCTCCCCTCCCGCCTGGGGAAGAACTTCTTCCTACCCTCTCATCTGAATCTCCCCACCTCTAGTTTTGACCCATTCCCCCCAGTCCTACCACTACCCCACATCCTACAAAGTCCCTCCCCAGCTTTCTTGTAGCCCCCTTCAGATACTGTTAGGCCACAATAAGGTCCCCTCGGAGCCTTCTTGACGGGCTGTAGATGTCCTGCTTTCCAGATAGGACTTGACATTGCTCCCTCAAAACCCCTCATTTCTCTCCCATGGGAGCTACAGCAAGGGAAGGAGGGGAGCATGCTTGACCATGTCTCCCATCCCAACACAAGGGATGGAGGGGAACATGCTGGACCATTTCTCCCATCCCAACACAGCCAGGTGGTGGCAGGACCATCTCTGTCCCAAACCTTACCAGGCTCTTTGTATTTTCTGAAGGTGTCATTCACCAGTGGGAAAAACACCACAATCGGTGCCTCTGGGGTCTCCTTGTCTTCAAAGATATAGCACTCCTTTAGATCTTTCTTTTCTTCTTCACTCAGGTGGATTTTGGGAAAGGGGATTCCCTGCTTTTGGAAGTACTTGGAGGCTTCTTCCAAGGGCTGCATTCAGACAGGAAAAAAAAAAAAGGAAAGGTCAGAAATTTTTGCCATCCTCCCAATTTTTCCTAATGCATTCACTCCATTTCTTCTAGTCTTTGTCTCCATTGTGAGATATTAAGTACTAGTTAAGAAAACAACAAGACCCAGCCTCCAACTTGCACTCCAGATTGTTATCTCACCTCCTCCTCCTCCTCAGCCTTTATCTGCAAGATAAATAAGAAGTTCATGGCTGCAGGCAAGGGTGGCCTTGCTGCTGAGGACACAGAAACGTGCCCCTTATTGGACTAAAATCCCACAATGAGCAGAACAAATGGGAATAAAGTGGGTTCAGAAAGGCACAAATATTTTGTTGACTGGGCAGGAAATATTTAAAAGTCTTTCTCTGTCTTAGATGCCTTAAGATGGTTGTGAAAAGTGATGCAGGCATCCGGGAGCAAACATCATCTTGACTGAAACATTCATTTAATCTTGCAGGTGTGCAAGTAATTTTGGAAAACAGGATTTTCTGGTTGGCAGGCATGAAAATTTCAGTCCTCAAGAACTTCTCTCTTATCCATATCTAGTAACAGGAATTATAGACCAGGTTATTAGCAAGTATTTGAAACAGCAGATATGGAGTCAAAGGATGATTCTTACCCACACTTAAGAACAAAAAGAATAGTCCATCTATTGTTATAAAGACAACTAGGCAAATTACTTCTGGTTCAACTGCACAAGGAGATCTTTGAAGGGATATCACCAGATAAATTAAATAGGTTCATCAGTGGTGGTGCTTGCTCCAGGGAAACACTCCCTATGGGGTGTAGCCTCAAGAGCCATATCAAGATCCCAGGAGCACACAGGTCTAGGAGATAAGACTTACCTATCAGAGGGTTATCTAGAAGAAAAGATTTAGAAAACAGATACTACTTCTGTTCTCCTTAGGGGATTTGCCATGGGATACCAGCATCATTTAGAGACCTAGGTGTCTTCAAAATGGGAGCTGTACACCAAGAATCCTCTTCTCCCAGAAACAGCTTCTTCTACATAAATTATCCTGACTCCTTGGGGGTTAAAAAGAGAGCTAAAAAGACAGCAGCCACCATCAAAGGAAAGAGAGTGGTAATCACACCCATGTCTGTGATCCAGAGGAGTAGTTTAGGTGTAGGACAACATCCACTTTCCTCTCTGGCCTCATGAGTGGGGGGTAGCTGATGTCAATGTATCCCGCCGTGTCTGCCATGCACATGAACTCTGCTCTTTCTGTCAGCTGGTTGGGGAAGTTCTCTAGCACAGTATCTAAAAGGAAATAATTATGGTGAATGATGCACTGAAGAAGTAACATAGCTGATGTTTGGGAGGAAAAAATGCCCAAATACCCTCTTGTCCCCCCAGTACTTTTGCTTTCCAAGACCTTGCTGTGCTAGGAGAGCTCAGCTTTGACACATAAAGACCTGTCCCAGGGAAAAAGACAGAGCTCCTTCACTTCTCATGCTGCTCTTCCATCCCTGATGAGCAGTAGTTGCCCTTCCCGGGAATCAAGGGACTTCTTGAAGCTGATTTGACTGGATGGAACTTAATTAGGTTCCTTCAAATTTTTGTTTCCGAAGTTTGGAAACAAAGTTCATCTTCTACCTTCTCTTCACTGATGAAAACACCAACTATCTAAGCAGAGAAAGATTTATATTCAGAGATGTTTACCTTTCCATATACAGAATCTTTTGCTCTGCAGGTATTCATTGTGCATCTGGAAGCCTTTCAGGAAGTTATAGAACCTGGAAACCATCATGCGCTCGGTCAGGATGTGCCGAATGATGCCCATGATGCCACATTCAGGGGGGACCAAGTAAGTCTCCAACTCCTGGCTCCTGGATGGTGTGGAAGGCTCATCTCCTTCTGAAGGGTAGAGGAGATGAACAAGTTGTTGTTTTAATACAGTTCTTTGCAATACTTCAAATGCCAAAATAATAATATAACATAATATTAGCTAGAGGAAAGAAGATCCTAATAAGACGTGGCAATATACAAGCAATTCAAAGTAGGAACAAGAAGAAAATCAATCTCCAATAAAGCATAAGTCAGAGTGGCAGCAAACTTCCTAAAGCTGGGAAAAAAAAGTGATTTACTGCATAGGTGGATTCCCTGTGTGAAGATCAGGGTAGTTTGAGGATCTGGACCAATTTATTACAAAATTACTCTAAACCAGCTTTTAAAAAAACAAATGTCAGGAAACTTAGAGACCCAGAAAAGAGCAGGGAAAAGGGCTATGCTAAATAGCATCTCATGAGATTGGGAAAGAGGGTCAATGACTTTTTATCACAAGCATTTATTGAGCTCAGGGTTCTGAGCTCATAGAGAAAGTGATGAAAAGCCCATCAAGCCAACTCACTAACCACACTGGAACACTGGGAGGGCAGCCAACACCTCCAAGGAGTTTACAAGATGAAAGGAAATGGAAATGGAGTTCTGTGTAATAGATATACCCAAGTTGTCAACAACAACATAGGAAAAGCATCATCTGCCAAGGCAGGCAGAGAACACAGCCCTCAGATGCTTGTCCCAACAGGCAGGTTCACTGAAAGGCCCCAGGCAAAGATGTTAAAAAACTTCAGCAGCTTTATATTTGATGGCAAATCATCTCTTGCAGAAATTCAGGCCCAGGGAGACCAACGGGAATAATGTTGCTATGAAGTCAGAGAGGAAATTAATTAGATATTGCTGCCAATATGACACCTCAAAAATAATAATTAAAAAAAAAAAAAGCAGTGAAGTATTAGCCTCAGTTTTCACAGATTTCACACGTTCTGCATCTGAATGTAGCATTCATTTCAAGACATAAGACAGAGAAACAGAAATATAACCCACCAACATCAACAGTGCTGTGTTGGGTGCACCTCAGGGAGCGTCTTCTTGTAGGATCTGAGGAATGCCAGGCATCCAAGAGGTTGTAGGAAAAGACATTGCTCCACAGGCCTGTGCAATGGTAGAGTAGAGGGAAACTGCTTTGGAGACATCTTAGTGGAAAATATCCCTTTAAAAAAATAACTCTTTAGCTTTCTAAGGGGTGTCAGAAACCCTCGAGGCTTCTACACTCTCACCAAAAACTGTGTGAAGTTCATTTGAGGCAACTCATGAGCTGTCCTCAAAGAGGAACCTAAAGAGTTTTAAATATTGTGCCACTGCAACATTTTCTGTCCTATAAATAACTGTCACCAGAGAGTAAACTCCTTCCATTGCCCATAAAATAAGGGTTTGGTCTACAAAGTACATCACATACAACCATATAATCAATTAAAGATTAGGAGGTTGCTCTCAATAGCCAAGATTCAAGTGGTTAGAGCACAGTTTGGGAGAGAAAACAGGACATCTTCACTCTCCCTTGTAAGATTTCTCTTCCCATGAGTTCTTTTGAGTAGGATTCCTCTCCCTCTCCTTCTTATTCTGATCCCCATAGTCCTTCTTCTGCTTTTGGCCTCCCACTTAACACCTAAAAACATCTCCCCAGTGCAGAAATATTTCTTCCTCCACAATATTTCTTCCTCCACAGCTCTGCCACAGGCTCTGAGGAGCTCTACCAGAGAAGAAGGCAGTGCTCAGCTTTGCCTTGAAAACCTCTACCATTGCAAAATGGGACTTGCTTGAGAAACATTAGAAGCATGTAATTAAGAAACCAGATATGAGCTCTCTGCCTTTACACTCAGCTGGCAACCAGAGTTAATTTGCAGATAATTAGTAGCAAGTTTCCCTCAACAGAACCTTCTCTTCCTGCAGCTTGAGAAGCTTCTGTCCAGGTCTACTAGGAGAAGAAAATTCATCTCATTCCTCCTGCCTTCACTTAGTGAATTCCCACTCCAAAATTCCTCCAGCCCCTCACGCCCCATGAGTTACACGCTGCTCCTGCATGTTAACACCTTCCAAACCCTGTTGTTCCCTCAGAACTTGGTGGTAATTAAACAGCAATGCTTTCCTAACCTCTTGCACTGAATTGTCATGGTTTCTACATTTGCTGGAGTCAGAACTATGAGGAGAGATGGTATCTGACCAGGTTGGCAGAGTAGGAAATAGCAGACCAGCTTTCATGCACCCCAGACTTTCTTCTGGAAACCTCAAGTTCTTGTACCCCCATAAGCTCATCCAATCTTTCCTCTTATAAAAGGCCTTATCTCCCCCTGCAATTGACACCTTCCTTTTATCCTCAAACTATCATACTGTAACTAACAGTACATTTTAATTGCAACCCATGAGGGCATTATAGGTTGCATCACTAGATGGCAACATTGCTTTAACTCTCCATCCTCTCTAAAGACACACCTATGGCTGTGGGGTCACCTGCCTAATTCAGGGGCTGAGGCTGAAGACACAGAGCTCAGGCTCTGTAGTCCCACCTAGATCTATCATCTACCTCCTACCTCTGGAGGTTAGCACAGAAGAATTGAAGAATACAAGAAAATGGAAGGTATGAAGACATCTCTTCTCCAGCATCTCAAGGTTCTGGATTTGGTACTTCTAGTGCTGGTGGCTCCATCTGAACTACTGGTGTTTCAGACACACTAGTGGGACTACCTTCCATGAACTTGTCCTCTTGGACCTTGTGTTATCTTCTGAGTCTTTTCCCTCAGCCACCTCTTTTCTTGACCATGACATCACTACAAGCTCTAGCAAAGCCATTAAAGCTATCACACTAGCAAAATTACAAAGGATTTAAAATATCATTAAACTTGCAAAAATACCAGTAACAGCTCAGAAAACTACTTCAAAATCGACATTTTATAACCACCTCAGTAACCATTCATGGACAAATTTTGTCCTCAAATTCTAGTTTCAAAATACAAATATTTCCCTTCATGGAACTCTGCTTGGTTCAAAACAAATCTAAACTCTTGAAGAAGCCCCAAAACTTCAGGGTCACCATTCAAGAGGAAAGCAACAGTGAATAGTGTTAGTTGAAATTTCCTCTAAGTATTTTTTAGCCCATCTCCAGTGTCTAAGGAATTGAGCCAGAGGTAAGAACATTTCACACTTGGCTTCAGCCCTGCGTGTTGAAGGCCACTGGTTGCAATATGTAGGGTGTATATTACATTAAAAATAAAGGACATTTTTATGCAATTCAAATTTTCACAACCTCACCTTTCATGAAGCAGATGCGGGACTCAGGGAGCTTCTTCATGAGGCGACCCATGAAGAACTTGCTGCCAAAATCCTCTGCACGGATGAAGGCGCCATATTTTAAGAACCCAACTTCATAAGGGGTGAACTCTACCCATTCTGCAGAGGGATAAAACAAGCTTTTAAAATCTCCATCCTGCCCTTCCCTCCCTGCAGGAAGGGCTCCGAAATAACACAGAAGCAGAAGCAAAGCAAACCCTATCAACAGCTTGATCATAGATTGAATGATTGATCCTTACTCTGAGGAAAGTCCACCAGTTTTAGCTGCTCACTCAGTAACATCTCCCAGACTTGCTCATTCAGAACTTTCCAGGTGGGACACAAGAGAAGTTTATATCAAAAGGGGTCACAGCCTAAGTTACCCCCAGGTGTGGAGCTAAAGCTTTGACTTGTGAGTACTTCGGCTGTCCTTAAGTAGCTCCCCCAGATTTCTCCTGCCCCATATAGGATGGGTTCCTACCAAAGTCTAGAAATGGAAGAGGAGGTTCAGGAGGAAAAGGAACTGTTGATGAATTATATGATTCGGCAGTGCAAGGGGCTGCAGGATATTCAGTAATTGATAATGCAGATCATTTAAACACCACCTGAGTCCATCACCTTTGAACTCTGAAAGGCTGTAGTCTTCCTTGATGTTGAGGACCATGTAGATAGGTAAAGGATTCTGACCCTGACTCAATGCCAGCCGCTCATCTGAGAGTTTGTGGTTGTTCTTCTGTGAATAGACCAGAAACAGAAAAGAGTAAAACCAAGGGACTTTCTTGGCATGGTGTATGGGCTTCCAAGATTACAGCCAAAGAAATACCTGTTTCCCTCTTCATTTCCTTGTTGTCTCCACTAATTTTGTGCCCAGACATTGTTTTAACCAAATCTAAACATTTATGCATCCACATAAACTTATCTAATTATAGATGAGCTGTAGGACACTGTGGTTCAATGGCCTCTCATTCTTCCCAGTAAATGCCCCCACTTTACATGGATCATTTACATTCTGACAGGGAGGAGCAGAGCAAAAGAAACCAAGAGCAGGACTCTGTTGGTAGGTGCTCAGATATTCATCCTGATAAAAAGAGACATAGGGTTTCTGCTCTACAGAATAAGCACATAAAGCTAATTATGTGAGAGATGTGGGGACAAATCCTCTTTGTTAGTCAGCAGAAATCATCTGACATGATCTCAAGCTAGCACCTGTCCCTGGAGCTTTGTTTTTCATTCAACAGTAGTTGTTAGGGAAAACATGGACACACTACCCCATCACTCAATGCTTTTTCCAGCAGAAGCCCCCAAAAATCAACACTAGAGATCTGGTATCCCTCTTGCTTCCTCAATTTTAGCTCCTTGTCATAGTACTTCAAGTTCTCCAGGGAAAAGCAGCTTAGCTTGCACTTGGTCATATGTCTGCGGACTTCACTGATGGGTCTGGACAGATCCTTGCGCGACCAGTCAACGCTCTGGTACAAATGTGACAAGGTCCTGGGGGAAAGAAAGGCAGAGAGTTGTCATCTGCTCAAGATTCTTTCAGTTTTTAGACTTGGTTTTAAGAATCTTGGTTTTAAGGAACTAGAAGTTCATTAAAAACATCTTTGGGGCTCAGTTTATTATTGAAGAGAAAAGATTTTTAGACTCTGTTTTAAGAATCACATCAAAGGAACTAGAGGTTAATTCAAAACATCTTTGGTGCTCAGTTTATTATTGAGGAGAAAAGATTTTTTTGTGTGTTTAGAGGAACTCTCCAACTAACTAGTGAAACCTGAGGACTTGCCCCTCTGTGCTATGGAGGTTTATGCACAAGGTTGTGTTTTACACCAGAGTCACTCATTGGGAAAGATCTTAGAGGTGAAACAAAGGGTCAAGGAAAATGTTGTTCCCTGTAAGCAGCACCTTGGCCATGTGCTCCTAATGCAGCACTAAAAAAGCTGGAGGCTGAAGTGGAACATCTTCCTTCACCAAAACAATGAGATTAAATCCCTCACAATAGACTAGAGAGGTGATGGTTGATGTCTTTGGTCAACATCTCCTTACCACGTTGAACCAGATGACCCAGTGATGTATGAAATGGCATCTAAGAGCTCCAGCTTCTGAAGACCCAACAAGTTGCCCAAGAGAGATGTGAGTGCCCGGGTGCCACCTCCTGTTGTCATGACTGCTACAACTGGTACCTGGTGAAACAGCAACCCAGCAGTGGTGAACAGCAGCTTAGGTTCACCAGCACATAGGAGCAGAGCTGGGTGAATTGCACCATTTCTGCCCTACAAGAAATTACAACATTTCCCCAAGCAGGAGAGAAAAATATAAAAACCTGGCATCTCACACAGGAAAAAACAAACAAAACACTGATTTTGATCAAAAAAGGCAAAATTAATCTATTTTCAGTATAAATAGTTACATGCTGCCTTATTAAAACAGCTCAAAACTTGTTGTTTCAAGGCATTTCAATATTAAACTGCATTTTGCTCAGGAAAATGTCATCTCATGAGAGTTTTTTTCTTTTGAGAACAAGCAGAGCTCATCCTCTTTTGTAAATCAAGTGTAATAACTCAATTACA
>VYZX01017664.1:35053-74059 GCA_013401335.1 Brachypteracias leptosomus
TTTCAGTCATGATTTTATGTCTTTTCAGTCATAGTTTTATGTCTTTTCCTTTCAGCCAGTTTTAAAACCCTTCACTTCTCCTAAGCCCCATGTTGGAACCACAAAGCCATAACAATCAGAAAATCCAGCCAATTGTTAAAGCTCTTCCAAGCCCTCTTTCTTTTCTTTAGATGGTTTTATATTAAAGAAGATCAATATATATTAATTATATATTATAGTAAAAATCAACACCAGCTCTGCAAGTGTGCCCCATCTTTCCTCAGTGTTTGATTCCCTCTGATCTCCATCCATCCCCCAGCTGGTCACAGAAATCCCTGTCAAATATTTGGCTGTGATTTCCAGTTCTACCCCATTCAGATGAAGATGTCCTGGTCCATAACCCTCTCTGGCCATGCAATGTAAGGAAGTTAAGGGCACTAGCAGTTATATATCCAAGTCCCTACTTCACACTGATCTAAATAACTCATGCCCATTGAATTTGGTCCATAGTTTCAGGTTTATTCACCTTTGTTACTGTCACTTTCTCCTCGAAGGGAAGCGAATCCAGAGGAATAGTGAGGGATGGGTGACAGTCTTTTCTCTCTTCATCTGAGGTACACTGAAAAATAAATTGCAATGGAGACAAATATTTAATATTTAACTACAAAAAAAGCCCTATCACCAACTTCTTTCAAATGGGGTCATCATCCAGCAGGTTCCAAGTTGGCATCTAATATTTAGGGGTCTTATGGGATATGGTTTGAATTAAAAATACAAATTTTTTCCATATGCCTCAGTCAAGTATGGAAAACCATGAGTTTACTGTGCTTATCCAAGCTAATGATGACATACCAAGCACAAAGGAGGTTTCTTCTCTGCTAGAGCCACTTGCAGCTCTGGAAGGTTGTACTTGATGTAGTGGAAGACCAAGGGCTCTGGAGGTTGCCAAGAAGAGCCCAGTGACAGGGTCTGGCTCTCTTCATATGACCCCTTCACTGAAAACAAGAAGTCTTTTTCTAGAAACAAAGAGATGAAAAGCAGACAGAGAAGTTATTCTTCTATTTCCGAGGTTATAGTCACTAACTGGTCATTCCAAAGTTGTCATTTTTATATACAAAATATTCAACACTGTTTAAAAGCTCCCAGGTTCCTTTCTCTTTTTATCCAACGAGGAAAAAACACAAAGAGAAGAGGAAAGAAGAGAGAAGAAAAGAATAAAAAAAGCTTATAAAACAGATATAGCTGTTTTAAACACTAAATTGGGCAAAATGTAAATTATTGAGATAGAAATACATCTTTAATTCTATTCTACAGCAGTAATAAGAGTCATTATCACTTTAATCACTCACTCTAATTTCAAAGTCCAGTTTTTATAGTTAGTTAGCACTAGAATGGCTGGATGTATGATCCCATATTATACTCCTAATTATCCTGTTCCTGTGCTCTAATTGTGAGAACAAAGCAGGAAAATTACCCGAGGAGAAAATTAGAAATTTTCAGTTTACTGTAAAATAAGATTTTTTTGGGTTTTACTTTAAAGCCCAACCTGAAGGTTCTTTCTTCATCTCTCTATTGTCCACCAGGACTTCCAAGCAGGAAATTTCACGAGACTATAGGAGGAATGAATGATCACAGTATTAAATATATAAAATATGATCTGGGTCACTTCACTGCTACCTGCCCCTGGTCACCTGGATCCCTGGGGTATGGAAAACCCTCCACCCAGTGTTGGTTAGGCTGGTAAGAGGAAGACTTTGGCCTTCTGAAGCTGTGCCAGGTTTCAGGTGAAGGAAAAATGGCTGTAGTGCTGCTGTCCATCCATGGAGATGGGATTGGGAAGGGACAGGGCTTTGGGTGACCCCAGTGTCTGTGTTCACCCTTTCCTAATTCCTCCTCCCCCAGGGAGCAGCACAAGAGGACAACTGACAATGTCTGACCCCCCATCTCCCTCCCCTTCAGAGGTATTGGGGCACTTGTCATTCACCACTCCCATCACTAGTGTGAAAATGAGCATAAAAGAGAAGTAGTTTGAAATTACCACTAATACACCATTAGTGACAAGCTTTTCAGGCAGAACTGGACTGAAAGAGAGGGAAAAAATTGCCATCAGAACTAATATGACCCAAATACATCCTTAAATGAGCACCAAGGAATAACACTTTCTATGTTATTGCCTTGTCCAGCACAGTCTCAAACACATCTTGGATTTTTAATTTTGGGTGACACCTGAAATGTGTCTTCCTAATTCTTTTAAGGATTATGATAGTAAAAAGCATGTTGGCTTTAGTTCTTACTATCCTCCTCCATCTTTCAGCAGATAATAGGATAAATTAGGATCCAGGATGACTCTTGGTAGATAAGGAACAGAGTGTTTTAGCCAATATGCAACTAGACTTGATAAACATCCACTTTTTCTGTGATTCTGAGCATTTGAAACTATATTATACTAAATACTAGAGTGTGTTTGACTACTTGCTTTAGCCAAGGACAGTTCTTTGGTCCCATATGTGCTTTACTCACATGCTCTCTGATGCAAATTCAACCTCCAGCATCTCTTGTGTCTGTAAAATATTAATTGGTTATATGCATTTGCATCCATTCTCTTTCTCACTAGCTATGCTGTCAATGACTATTCTGGAAAATCAAATTTCCCTCCTGCTCCAGGGTATATTCACATGAGAAACAATTTGAGTTAGAGGGATTTTGAAGAGTATTCTCCCTCCTTCATTAAGCTTCAGTTTCCACTCTGTCCATTTGGTGGTGGAGTAAAATGGCCACGTAGACAACCCCCAGTCCTAACCCTGCAAGAACTGTTGGCTTAAAACTATCTAAAGCCTTCTTCTTTCTGGGTAACATTATCAGAAGACTGATACTGTTGGATAGCAGAGGCCATTCTCAGTCCTTCTGATCAAGAGGACACCTATAACATGGGCAGTGCCTTGACCAGTCACCAGATAGACTACCTGCCAATATCACTTGTAGCATTGAATACCCTTACACACCCTATAAGAAAAGTCAGGGAAACAGCAAATCTATAAAAGTATCTAAATCAAACACCCAGATCCTATGCTGAAGTCACCATGTATACATTCAGGCCCACAAAATAATGAGGCAATTAGAGTAATTGGCCATCAAAGGGTTTTAGCACCTCAGCATGGATCTTTGTGTCACATTCAGGCATACACGAAATAATTACAGGGCAGAGCATCAGTTTTTAAATGAATACTCCAACATCTGCTCCAGAATATGCCCAAACTCACAAGTGCTGGTCCTGGGAAAAGAAATTCTAAGAGAGAAACTCTGTAAAACAGTGGTGAAGCCTTTTATCCCCAACAAACCCTATTTGAGCAACAGAGTTAAGAAAGGGATGTCAGGAAAAACCCTGCTAAGAGGTTTGAGGAGCTAGTCAAAACCTTCAGGATTACACCCAAGGTAGGGAGGTAAACCCTGTTGACTTTGCTGGAGAAGATTTGGGAGGTATTTTACAGGATACATGAAGTGCAAACCAATAGGAAACAAACCCTCCCACTTACAATTGCTTCACAAGTATTTAGGAGGTCAGATCAAAAATCTATTTCCTTCTTGTGGCCAAGGCAGGTTTATTCCTCACCTTTGGATTCAGATGAAAAGTCAAGCGGACGGTTTCTCCAAGCTGGATTTTAGCAACATCAAAGAGGACAGTGAAGAGGAGATCATCTTTAGGGACATCTTCATCATAGACTCTCAGCTCCAGAATATTCTGGGCACAGAAGAACAGGATTAGGAGCATCTCCAATTTGAGATCTTATGGATACATGAGATGACATGTTAAGGAAGACAGAGAAGGATGAGAAGAGCTGAAGAAAGATATTTGAATATTAACATAGTTGGGTTTGTTGCTTATTTTCCCCTGCAGAGTAATTTAAATGACAAAGGCTACT
Source organism: Brachypteracias leptosomus (assembly GCA_013401335.1). Taxonomy (NCBI): domain Eukaryota; kingdom Metazoa; phylum Chordata; class Aves; order Coraciiformes; family Brachypteraciidae; genus Brachypteracias; species Brachypteracias leptosomus. The sequence continues at coordinate 38,953 of VYZX01017664.1, forward strand.
AGAATCATTGAGTATGCAGCTCCTGTATTGAAAAACATATTTGACCTCTAATTTGGTTTAATGTCACCACTTTTCCCTGAGCCATCGAGTGGTCAGGACTTTATTGCTATTGGTGAAAATAAAAAATAAAATCCTTGGATAGAAGCACTGATTACATTAGGGAAATGCCATATAATTACTGCTTGGTTGCATAATTACAGCCTGTAAATTATTAAACAGGTCACATGGAGATAAATACTGTGGAACCTACAGAAAATGATGTGGTTTTGTTCAACTGGTGACAAAACACACAAAGCAGCAGGATAAAGGACTATTTGGTATATCCTACACCTCCCAATCTCCTCTTCCTTCCTCTCCCTGAAGGAATCTCCTCTTCTCCTCCTCTGTCACCTGCTCTTTTGGCTGGACAGGAGGGCTGGTTGCTCTGGGTGCACATGGGCTGGCTCAGAGGTGCCTCCCAGGCTGCTGAGCAAAATAACATTAATAACAATTAATAACATTCAGGGCTGTTTTCTCAGTGGGGAAACAATTCAGGCCTCTCTCCTCAGCAGCTAATTTCCACATATATTAAAGGGACCCCTTATCTCAGAGATTCTTTCTTATTCATCAATTTAAACAACCTTGATAGGAGGTTCTACGCTTATTAAAGACACGTAGATAAGCACATGGCCATGCACACAAAAAAGTGAGCACAGCAGCTTTGTTTCCTTGAAATCACTGGAAGATCCACAACTAAATCTGGTAAGGGGTTGAATATACAAATACATTGAAAGACAGATGATGCAGAACCCAAGAATTCAATTTTTTGAGTAAGAAACCAGCAAGTGAGAGCTGGCAAGCTGCAGGGAGCTGGAGTTTGCTGCCCTTTAAGGCCATATAAGTAAATGTGTTGATCACTGTGCTTCAGAAAAGCCAATTCTCTTTGGGGCTGAGAGGGTCCTGCCCACCATGCTTGCTAGGAGAAACATCCTGACAAGAAGCAGCCACTGCAACTTGATTTACAGCCTGGCCATAAATAGCCTGGGAAGGATTATGGAAGGTGGTGGAGTTGGATGTGCTTCAAAGCAATAATTTGCTGTCTGCAGACAGCAGGCTTGCCCTGAAGAGTTTTCCTAGCTGGGATACTCACACTGTCCTTATTTGGATATAATGGGAGACTTATTTTCTTAGTCACTGACTGAAGTTCCCCAGTTACTCCCAGCTGGGCACTGGGTGCTGGCTGGCTAAGGGACACCTCCAGCCTCACTGGTGGATGCTGTGTGGGTGCAACTGGGGCTCTCTGGGCAGCTCAAGGTTTCTATCTCCTCTTGAGAAAGGATAGAAGGGAACCAGGAGAGATGGGAACCAGCCTGACATAGCTGAACAAGCTTTTCTCTCACAGTGACAGTGATTAATTGATTTTTACTGAGGTCTGGCTCCCAGGATTTATGAAGGTGAATATCTCAATGATACACAAAACAGGCAAGGGGGAGATAACAGCAGACAAGGGTAATGAGCAGAGCAATTGCAGTGTAGGCAGAGAAACCTCTGAGCCCCTTAACTTGGTCTGTGACAGACACGTCAGAGAGTTTTTGGTTGTCCCAAATCCCCAGGACACATTTTGTGCAGCCCACACTGAGGCCACCACCACCACATTGCTGTTGTCAAACCACTGGGGCTCATGTCTTGTCTCCTTCTGCAAATTTACTGCAAAGTAAACATATTGTTCCAAAGAAATAGTAAAGAAGTGCAGCACTGGGGTATTTCCACTACTTAGTTCATGTGTGTCTTTTATGCTGTTCAATCTATCCTGAAATCCTCACATTTACTCATGAAAAGCATTGATTAAAAAAAAATAGAAGGAGAAGTGATAGAAAAGTATATAAATAGTTGTGAAATATTTTAGTAATGTGTCAGAAAATAATATTTAATTTTGCTGCTGCAACTCCCCTTACCCATATCCCTGTAGCCCCTCACACACATTTACTTTTATGGCACCCACAGAGCTCTGCCCCAAAATAAAAACAAATGCTCTCTGCAAACTTACTTTTACTTGGCTCTGGATCCTGAAGCAAAATGTTTCATTCCACACGGGATCTTTGCAGTTCTTGACAGTCCTGGTCCGGATGGTCTCAGAGGAAGCAGTGGGCAAGGACAGGCTCACATAGCAATCAGTTTGACTGACTGTATTTCAAAAGATATCAAACGGTATAAAACAAATTACTATAAATATCTTCATATATAACACTGTAGAGACAGCTGCAAAAGGAGATATTGCTCCTATTACTTCTCTTACAGGTCTTAATTCAATTGCACTGACTACTATTGGTTCTCTCCTGAAGGTGGGAGCTCTGGTCATTCATGGAGAGTCAAAGAAGCTACTGGGATAAAGACAAAAAAATATGCAGAGCTATTTTTACTCAACAAAAGCCATTGTTGATGTGTCCCTTGTTCGTTGGAAATCAACAGATTTCTATGATGAAGAAGAAAAAGGGTTACATTTTAAGAGAATTATAGAATGTTTTAGGCTGGAAGGGACCTCTAGAGGTCATCTGGTCCAACCTCCCTATACAAGTGGGACATCTCTACCTAGGGCAGGTTGCTCAGAGCCCCATCAAGCCTGACCTTGAATGACTCCAGGGATGGGGCCTCCACACCCTCCCTGGGCAGCCCATTCCAGAAACTTTTTAAAAGGTGAAATGTTTAACTCTTGGAGCATGTAGATAAGGGTCTAACTTTATCTTTTGCTCTTGAGAGGAAAACAGAGGAGCTAAAGAGGGTCTGAGTACAAAGGATGTTCCCTTTGTGCTCTGCTGCCCCCAAATAGCTGATGGGGCTTTTAGCAGGGAGCAGTGGTTGAGCACCCACTCCTAAGTGCATAAAAGAGTTGATGTCTCACAAACCTGTAGTAATCAACTAAGATCCTGAAGATACAGTGCTGAGTGGTGGGACCCTGTCGTTCACCCTTTCCAGCCTTTTTCCTTCTGGAAAAAGTCTCATGACACGTTGGCTCCAGTCCCAGCTCTGCTCAGTCACTCTGGCCAATTGCTTCCATTTACATTTATCTTCTCTATCTTTCCTGTCAATGAAATGGTGCTAATGATCCTTTCCTCTTTTGTCATCTGCTTTGACATCCCATGATTAAAAACATTATACAAAAAAAAAATTACTACTGTTATTAATCTTTCCACATGACCCACAAGTGCCTTATCAGTGTTATTCTTTCTCCACCAGCCTCTTGGTCCTCAGTCCACATTTTCTTTAAACTTGTGGTGTACACCACATGGCAATGAAGAGTTGTTGCTTAAAGCCATTTGTGCAACTGGATTAGATATGATTCACCTTTCAAACCTCCTGATACTGTCTGAACATGAAACATCTTCCAGTTTTTCAGCATGCATTTGATAGTTTCCATAGCAAAGAAGAAATCACTTTAATATCACCAGTGCAGAAGTCTATAATTCTTGCAAGTAATATTAGGATTTTTTTGGACTTATTACTGCAATGTTAAAATGCAGAATATGTGCAATGTACCTTTGGATAATTTATTGGTAAAGGAAATTATAAAAGAGTTTCTTTAGCTCTCTCCCCAACGATATTTCCTACAATTCTTCCATTGGTTGTAACATTTAAAAAACCATAATATTAACTTTGTACAGTTATTTCCTCAGATGGTGCCAGAGAAGCAGGTAAGGGTGAGAATATCTGTTTCTTCAGCAACTGTAGCTATCAGCTATAGACTGCAGATATGTCTGTGTTTTGGAGAATGGTTCATTTATGGCCTGGGATATCCCTTTGTTGTATATACTATGAAGCCTGATGTAGAAGGCAGGCGTTTGCTATTTTCAGATTACCAAAGAACCTCTAAACTTTTGACTTACAATCTTGTATCTAAGCTGTGGTGGGATCTCTGTTCAGTCTTTCATCCACTCTCAACACAAAGGACTTGTAGCCAACCTGAGAAGTTGATCCAATCTTTACAAGATAACCCAGTTCACCCTTAAGAAGAGCAAACCCAAAGTGCCACAACCTGATGATCCACATGTAACACCAGCTGGGTTAGCAACCAGCAAGGTCTCAGTCTCAGCATAGCCCAAGACAAGAATGCAGATAAAGACAAAGATATTTGAATTTGAAAACAAGCAATTACAGCCTGGCCACTGCATGAGGAAGAACAAATTATGCCACAGAACTATATAGTATATATAAATTATGAGATAAGTCCAGCAACAACACAGCTTTAGATTAATTTTGGACCAGATCCCAAACACACAATGAGAAATATAGGTGCAGGTGATGAGATCTCTTTGCATATACATAGAATCATAGAATGGTTTAGGCTGGAAGGGACCTCCTGAGGTCATCTTGACCAAACTCCCAGCCCTGGACAGACACAAGGGGATGCTGAATGTCTCCCATATTGTTATTCTCTTCCACTCTCTTCCTCCCTCCCCTGCAAAAGGCTTTAGTTGTCACCAGCTACTAAAATTAAACATGTCCAGATTAGAATCATAGAATATTTGAAGATTGACTTAGCCTGGCATATGAGAAAGAGCTACAAGAATTAAGTTTGGTAATTTAACAACAGCAAAAGAAAAGAAGAGTGTCAAATAACATGGAAATAGTCAGTTCTGTAATGCCCAAAGAGGACTCTGTGTGGGCAGAGCAAAATAAGCAAAGGCAAATATTAGGAAATCTGCTCCAGCTCTAAGAGTTTGCTCTATCATGAGAGATTTTATGGATTTTCTAGGGAACTCATTTCAGAGGGTATCAATATCCAGATATGAATAAGAGTGACAGGCAAGGTAAACTTGACCCTGCTTCAGGAAAAGAGGATGAGCTCAGATGAACCTACCAGATGTCCTAAGGAATTGCTGCCACATGATCCCCATGTTTATGTTATAAAGCAATAAACAGGATAATCATGTCAATTATATTACATGGAAACCAATTAAGCAATCTTCCCATCAGGGAAGGAAGTGATGGGATATCCTTACATTGCATGCCAGGCCAGGAGATCAATTCCCAGACCCCTGGGTGCTGGTAAATCTCCTTCTTTGACATGCCTGAAGAAAGACTAAGTTCAAGAGGGGTTAAATTCTATTGCTTAAGTGGCATTTGGGGTATGTGTAGCTGTTCTTGCAAGATTTGTACCTTCTGACAGAGACACGGAGGTCCAGAGATCACCTTAACAGATGCTCTCCTGGTAAAGTGGGACAACCCAAAGCTTGGAAAGATCAGTCACCACTTTGTGACTTAAATTTTGGACCTACAGGGCAGGTGGGGATTGCAGTTTGATTATTTGGGATTTATTTGTGAAGGAGAAAGTTAGTTCAGCCTGGATTAAAAGCTTATATTGCAGCAATGGCTCATTCTGACACAAATACCACAACTTGGGTGCGTTGCCAACGCGCACTTTGCTTTGGGCAGCCAAGTCTTCACATTTTCTACATCACCATCAGTGTCTTTCACATCAAAGCAAGCCACAGATGAACACGTAGCCTCCAGACTGTCTTTTATGACAAAGCTGCAACTAATCCTATTTCCACAGTAAATTTAAGTGAGCTTATTTTCTAGCTGAAGCCCTCCAGGTCTCACAACTGATCCATCAGCCTACAGCAACTTTCCTGGGAGTGAGAATGAATGAAAATATTAAGAATAGATCTGACTTCCAAGCAATACTTCTACTCAAGACCCTCTTTTGTCTAGTTTTCATGCTTGGGCTGAAAGGGAAGTCTTTATAAAAACATAGTCCTGAACAAAGAAGGAAAGATTAATACCTTTGCCAGGCAGACGTTCAAAAGGATTGTTAATTTTTAGCAGAATACAACACCAAGAGAGCACAGATGCATGAAACAAAACAGGTCCCTGCTCAGAGGGTATGGGAAAGAATTAATTACTGATTACAGGTATCAGCCACCCTGCTTAATGCATAACTCAGATGCTGCTCTCTTGATGAAACTGGAACAACTCGAGCAGATTCTGCAGGTTTTTAAACAGCGTTTATTGGGAATCTAGGAACAAAAATGCATTTAAATGTGGTTTTTATGATAAAATAGCAGAGATAAGTTGCACCTTCTTCTCTTCAAAGGAATACCTCCAAAATCCTAAAGTAATTCCTGCAATAAGTGTCTCTTGTCAATCTTCCTAAAGTAATTCCTGCAATAAGTGTCTCTCTTCAATCTTCCTAAAAGTAATTCCTGCAATAAGTGTCTCTTGTCAATCTTCCTAAAGTAATTCCTGCAATAAGTGTCTCTTGTCAATCTTCCTAAAGTGATTCCTGCAATAAGTGTCTCTTATGAATCTTCATATTATTTATGAACATCTTTAAATGTCCAAATAACTAATAGCACTGAGAACACAGATCTGCTGATACTCAATTTGTGGTTACTGTTTGGTGTCAAGTCAAATATATTTTGGTCTTTAGAAGTCAACACACAGCAAGTAGGATATAGAGTCAAATATGGTCCTTATCAAGGATGATCTAAACATCAAAGTGCAATGAGTTTGAAGAAAAAAATATGACACTGTGAGCACAGGACAAGGCACTAAGTGATGAGAAGGTGTTGCACAGCTCAGCCCAAGGAGATTTTTAAACATAGAAAACCTGTTCAGAGATCAAAGCATCATCATTATCTGTTGACAGCTGCTGGAGTTGTTTACATGTGCTAGTCTTGGGCTGTGTGATTTATTAGCACAGCACTGCATGAAACATCTCAGGTCTTGCAGAAACATCCATCCAAGTCTGTTGGAACTTTCCGAGTGCAATCTAGAAAGTCATATTCTGAGGAGGGTCCACCACTGCCTTCTAACTCTGCAAGCCAAAGGGCAGAGGAGAAATGAACCACTACATGGACCTATGTCCTCTCAAAGCACTGTGTGATTCTGCATTGCTGCAATTGTCACCTACTCGTTCCAGCCTCTCTTCTCCACCCAAGTTTTGAAACAGGTCTTGACACTTTAAAAAGTTATAAAATATTTCAAAATCTGTTTCAGCCACTTGTTATCTAGAAGCCTCCTCTAAACAAGAAGATAATGAAGTCTACTAGGAACATGTAGTACCATCATAAAAGACTTGAAAGATCAGCCCTGCTCAATGAGTTGCAATAGCACCTGTGTTGGGATGTGGTAGCTGCTCTTACCTTTGCCTTTGAGACAGACATGAGCCTAAAATTTACCTAAAGTTCTTTACTCCTTTTCCCAGCCCTTCAGCTGGTAATTGGTTCATCCTCCTCATGCCCTTGCTGAAGTCCTTGCTTTATACATGAGGAACTAAGGTCTTGAGGAAACTCCTCCTCTCCAAGGTTTCATCAAGAATCTGAAGGTATGGAGTAGACTTTTCATCTCCAATTCACTTCTATGTATACAATACAATACAATTGTATACACCACAATATGCTGTATATTCCTTCATGGCCATCAAAGACTTGAGAGAGAGAAAAACCTGGAAATCTCTCAGACTAGAGAACATAAAATGGGCAACCTGAGGGGAATGAGGTTTCCACATGTGTTTAGACAGTAGCAGTGAAAAGTGGGAGCAAGCTTGGATGACATGAGTAGGTGAAACCAAAAAGAAGATTGAATAGGAAGGAATAGAAGTTAAGAACTGCAGCTGTGACTAATTTGCACTGAGATTATCCATTGATTTGTTACTCGTATTATTAACTGTGGTTATGGCTTTATTATTACAAACATCAGTCAGGACCATTTTGAAAGGCACCTTAACAGTTATGCAATTAGATGTCAATCTTGATCTAGCCAGCTTACAATTACAGTAAGCAAAGCCCAACTTCAGGATATGACATCACAGGGAGGAGCTTCTGGTGATTAAAAGTTGCTTTTATACCTGTTCATTTCAGTTTCTTCACCAGTTAGGAAATCCTTGTTTACAGTCCTTGTTGCAACTTGGCAGCTCTCCACCCAACTACTTCTCTGTCCTTGTGCAGGCTCCTATTGCCAAGAATTTGTCCTGGGCTGTTTCTTGGATTTCTCTTCCTTAAGACAAAGGCTGAGCAGTCAGGGAAGTCATGAACTTCCATGGGATGTCCTCAAAGGACACCAATGCTCTTTTCCAAAGGACCACGTCCCAGGATTTCTCCCAACCACAGCCCTAGAATCATTTAGGTTGGAAAAGACCTCTAGGATCATCAAGTCCAACCTTCATCCAGCATCTCCCTGACCCCTAGATCATGTCTCAAAGCACCACATCTACTCATTTCTTGAATGCCTCCAGGGATGGTGACTCCACCACCTCCCTGCACAGCCTATTCCAACGTCCAACCACTTTTTCAGTAAAGAGGTCCTAGCTAGCCTGAGAAGGACCAGCTTTTCTCCAGTAGGCATTTCTGCTGCCCATGCAAGACCAAGAAGAGAAAAAGAAATGTCCATAACTATTTAATTCACAATATAAGTGTATAGACCTCCCCAAATAATAACATCCTGGAACTGGACTTGGTGTTCTCCTATGACACTGAGAAAGAGCACCTGGGTTCCTGTCCAGTTAGAATGGAGCTGAAAGGTATCAAAAGTAAAATCCCTTCGTGGCCTCCAAGTGTAGAGCATTTTGGACATGCCAAGTAAATGCAAACACTACTTTGAACTCGGGAGCCAGAACTCTGAGCCACAGACCTCATCAACCACAGAGATCTTGGGAGAGTGGGGCAGGGCAAAGCAGGCTTGGGTATTTGTCCTGCTCCAGAACATTTATTATAGGCCAATTCTGGGGACACACTGTTGATCCAGATGAAGCTTTGGACTGGTATCACTACTGTTATAACTTTTGACCAGGAAAATGTAGCCAGACTCCAACATGCCCAGCAGAAATGACACAGGGAATGATATGTACTACTCAGCTTATAGACACCTGATAACTCACATAATGTATCAGCAGATCCTTCTGATCCATGAGTAAGCCTTATTCCTATCAGATTTCAACACACATAAGTAGCTCAACTCTTGTTACTATGCTCACACCACGTACAAATACAACCCTTTGTCTGGCACAAAGGGAAAAGGTCAGGAGATCATCATTAGAGATGATTACAGCCATCCTATAATAAAACAAGTCCAATATGATATGACATGTGCAAGATCTGAGGCATAGATGCTGTGGGTTGTGGGTAGCACAAGGAGGACACGTTAGCTGTGCAGTGCCACAGCTGAAGAAAAGCAAAGTGTCCTCACCATTGACAGGTGGTCTTCCAAAACCACAGCTTGGTCTCATCAGACTCTGACCCCAACAAAGCACCAATGGGTCTTTGCAGTTTGAATTCGTTCTGTGACATCTTTCAACTCTCTGTCCTCATCTTTGTCTCTCCTCACTTTAAATTGTATAGAAATAGTGATTCGAGCAAATAAACCCGAGTGGGAAATCTAATCCTTGCCTAAAGTATATTTTGAGCCAAACATATTTCAAATATTTACAAATATTTGAATAAATACATTTGTTACATGACAAATACACTCCCACAAAAATATTTTAGAAACAAATCACTTTTGGGTCAAGACTAATCCTGGAAAAGCAAATATCTACAGAAGCACAGATATAGAGGCCTAACTAGTTAGATTTACTTTTGTCTTAGATCGTTGATATATTCAGGTGATTCTATTCACATGCAATGAAATGCATAGATGAGGATTTCCCAATTTTCTTCCAAAGTCTCCACTTGTCTCACTACCCATAAACACACTTAGAATTATAGAATGTTTCAGGCTGGAAGGGACCTTTAAAGGTCATCTTGTCCAACCTCCCTACACCAGCAGGGACATCTCTACCTAGGGCAGGCTGCTCAGAGCCCCTCCAAGCCTCATCTTGGATGACTCCAGGGATGGAACCTCCACCCCCTCTCTGGGCAGCCCATTCCACTGATCTATCACCCGCAGATTAAAGAGCTTTTTCCTAATATCCAATCTAAATCTCTCCTTTCCTAGCTTAAAACCATTGCTCCTGGTCCTATGATTACAAACCCTTTTGAATAGACCTTCCCCTGTCTTCATGTAGCCCCTTCAGATACTGGAAGGTCACTATAAGGTCCCCCCGGAGCCTGCTGACTACACCAGTTCTGTGCTGCTAGATCTCCAGTTTCCCTGGCCAGGAGAAAACTCAGCAACATCCCCTCAACATACCTTCATCCTTCACATATTCTTCATCTTTTTGCTCTTCTCCACTTCAAATCAGCCAAGGGAGGGCACACCACTGAGAGACAGCTCAGCAAGCTGAGACCTGACCCAACAAGAAGTTCCTCCAACAGGACCTCACTTCAACAAGAACTCTCTTCTCCAAGAACTCTTTTTGAACTGCTGAGTTCCTGGTTGATAGGTCTGGCCTCACCCATCACCCCAACCATGATCACCTGGGGGAAGGTGGGGCCTCACCCAGGTGGGTCTGGTTCTACCTTCTGGGGTCTGAAACCACTTGGGGAACAAAACATGTTGCTGGGTTGTGACTTTCCTCCACATCTGGCTTTGGAAGCACATCTCCAGTGATAGAGATGCAATCAGGCAGCCAAACGTCTGCTCAAGATGAAGATACAGGATAAAGACTAATAAAAGATAAAGAGCTAAGATAAAGAGCTGTGGATTTCTGCACGTTCCTTGGTCCTTAAAAATGGAAAGTCATTTCCAATCACTATAAAATGCTGAGAAACAAAGAACCACCCCCGATTTTAAGGCCAGAAACAGGGTATCAAGTTGTAGGTGGTCATCTTGATGCTATTGGCTCTCAGGGCGACTTGGGCACTCCCTTGGGCTGCTCTTATTCATGCCAGAAAACAATTCAGCTGAGATTAAGAAGACAGAGAGGGAACCAAACTTTCTTCTCTGAAGAAATCCTCTCCTACGAGGATAGACTGAGAGAGTGGGGTTTGTTCAGGCTGGAGAAGAGAAAGCTCTGAGGAGACCTTCTTGTGGCCTTCCAGGATCTGACGCGGGCTACAAGAAAGCTGGGGAGGGACTTTTAGGCTGTTGGGTCGTGGTAGGACTGGGGGGAATGGGGCAAAACTAGAGGTGGGGAGATTGAGATGAGATGTTAGGAAGAAGTTCTTCCCCAGGAGGGTGGGGAGACACTGGCAGAGGTTGGCCAGAGAGGTGGTGGAAGTCCCATCGCTGGACATTTTGAAGGCCAGGCTGGATGGGGCACCAAGTAACCTGCTCTAGTGGGAGGTGTCCCTGCCCATGGCAGGGGGGGGTGGAACGAGATGATCTTTAAGGTCCCTTCCAACCCTGACAATTCTATGATTCTAAGATGTGCTGCTTTCAAGAAAAGGCAATATTCCTGTGCTAGTCTCAACAGCAGAGAAGCAAGAATTTAATAATAATCACCATGGAGCCAAATGCTCTTGCTGACTTCACTTAATCTGCAAAGATTCATCTTCATTTCCCTTCCCTTGTCTTCTTTCTCTCTGAGGCACCTATTTGGGTTGACCTTCATCTCACTTTCTCCTACCTGAGTAATTGCTGAGATTTTTCTCTCTCCACTTCCACTTCCACCCATTCCACCAAGTCCTCAGAAACATTTCAATGGTATTGGGCTTGTCTGGATTTTTTAATAAATTTCAGTAGCCTTTTGACAGATATAAATTGTCTGACAATCAGACATATAACACTCCCCCCTTTATTAATTTTTTTTTTAAGATAATAGATATTTCTGCTGTCTGCAAAAACCAGATAGGGAGAGAAGATGGTACCAAAGCTCCCATCTTACCCCACAGGCTCTGGCAACCACTTGACATCATTTTTGGCATGAAGCAGAAGTGCATCAAAAACTACCACTGATAATTAACAGCTGAATTAGTTCTGCAAAACTCTGAAGCTTGTTGGTAATTAAGATACTTTACATTGCACCATGGTAGATGTTTGATATTTCCACTAATAGTAACATTATTTATGTGAGCTGAAAGGTATTATTTATGCAAAACTAAGAATAGTCCCCGTTCAAATACGCAGCAATATTTGAAACCATGGTGATGCTCCACACACAGACACAAATTACAGTGTTTGCTTATATTTTCTGCTTTCAGAACCAAACTACTGGGACCCACAAGGAAAAATTGTGATACTCACATAAATCTGCCTTTCTCAGATTCCTCATTCTGATGATTTTCACAGAGAGGGAGCAGCATGGGCATTCCTCACTCTGCGGAGAAATGGCAAAGTTATTACCTTTAAAATTAAAATTAATTTTAATTAGAATTTTTTAAAAAAGAGGTAGAAAAAGAGGAAATATTCCTGTATGTATATATGTCACTGCTGGAAGAAATAACAGCAAAGCAGATAACAGAGTAAAATGGTTTTAAATAAAATTAGTCCTTGCATTACATGATAGGACATTTTCATTTCAAAGAAATATTTAGAGACAATTAAGCTGGAAAAATAAGCTAGCGAAGACCAAGCTTGCATGAGAAGCACCTCCATTAAAAGTCTGTAGACAAAGATAAAATAAGTTTTATTCCCTTGAAATTTCACACAGAAAGCTGGTGTTTTCTTCAAATAATTTATTTAGCTAAAATTATTCAAGATCTTTATCAGGGGCTTTTCCCAGAAATGGTGAAGAACAAATCCATGAAAGGTTGGAAGGTGTTCAACTATTGTGGTCAGGATGAGGAGAATGAGGAGATACAAAGACCTGCTAGGAAAGAGGAAGAATCCAAGGTAAAATATACAATTACTATATGAATTCACTGGATTTCAATGTCTTATCCATGCTCAAAAGCATCATGACCCCCAAGGGAAAATGAAAACCAGCTTGGGAAGAGGTGTTAACGAAACTTCCCCACCCAAACCAGCTGCTGGTTGTTTGCAGGAAGGATCATTAGCTGCAAAGCCAAGCAGAGAATGAAAGACAAGTAACTAGACACAATCCAAACAAATTATTAATTGTTGATTTGCAGTTTTATTACCTGAAACAACTTCCAGTGAAGCAACACCTGATGTTACCTAATCCCTCTCCTACTCTCTGTTAGTAAAATGACTTCATTAAATCCCTTTAGAGGGATTGTGTCACTCTTCTTCTTCTTCCAGCTAGGAATTGACCCAGCTGAGAAGTTGGATACAAATTCCCCTATCACATTATGATAAGGTGACCTTGGCCCAGATTTTATGTTTCACTCCAAATCAGAAGGACATGGTTTAGTGTCTTGTTTCTGGATGGAATAATTCTCCTGCTCTCCCATCACCAAGAGGTCTCCACTTTTTTTTTTTTTATGAGGCTGTTAAGGGCACAGGGAAGCATGAAGAGGACACAAACTTTCCACACAAAGACTATTGCCACGTTCTATTCATTCCTCTCCCCTTCTTTCAACAGGATGAACCTGTAGATCCTTGGTGTTTTTTCAACCAGTTTGTTTGACATTCACACTTCTTATTTCTTAAGCCCATGGTGATTCCACATTTGAGGTCTCCAACCATTAACACATCCATGTTCTGGAGAGAAGCTCTATAGTCTCCATTTCACAACAGGGAAAGTGGGGCACAGAATGTTTAAATAACATGCTCATAGTCAAACAGCAGCTTGATATCAGAGCTGAGAAGAGGGCAGAGTATGTTGACTCCCTGGAACCCAACAAGTAGTTTTAGGGCTTTCCCTTCTGGTTCCATTCCACAAAAAAAGTAATAATAATAAAAAGTGTTCTCAGAGATTATGAACAAAGGCAGATTGTGATGTTTTAGGGTGTCAGTCATGCACAAATATCAAGCTAGGACCATCTTTGAGTCCATGATTAGTTACTGGGTTTAGTCAATGACCTTCCAATCCACCCCACTACCAGGTGGCTGCTAGCACAGGTACCTGGGCACAGCAGGTGACCATACCCATAGCAGATACTGTGCTCTACAACAGCCCATCTTGCATCCAACCACAGATTCACCCCAAATCCACAGCAAGCTCCTGTGAGGCATCTCAGACTGCTCCCCAGATTCCCCATGGATAAACCCACCACGGCTGAACTTCACCACCAGTAGCAGCCAACATCAGCAAAGCTCAGAGTCATCTTGACAGAAATAAGTAAATACATACATGAATTTGGCCAAACAACTCCCAAGTCCTCTTCTGGACAGCAGAACCCCAGCCACAAACCCACCACAGGTCATCTTCAGCTTCTAAAGAAGGAAGGGCTGAAATTTCCTACTCTTACCTCACGAGCACTCCAGTAGGATCCCATGGTGCTCCCAGCTGCATAAAAGTCAGCTACAGGTGTCACTTCACTGTTGGAGGCAACAGCTGGAAGTGACTCACAAGGTATCTCTGCAAACTTTAAGGAGGCACCTGCTGAGGAGCAAGTGGCTCATCCATGCTCCACCTTCCTCGTTGCATGAAAGGGAAAGTATCAAGAGGAGGGGAGGGGATTTGCCGAGTTGATGTGATAGCTGAACACCAGAGGTGTGTGTGCACCCCAAGGTGCCAAGAGATATTAGCAACTCAAGATAAGGCAGTGATAACACACTTAAGCATGGATATCTATGACCTGGAAGTCTAAGCAATGCCCACATCAGGGTAGATAGATGAGAGCAGCCACCTGTAGGCTGGAGGAAAACAAAACTCTAGAGCACCCCACTCAACAACCCAAAGCACTGTGGATGAAATAATTTTACAAGACCTTTTATTTCAACCAAATGATCTTTATTTTCCTTTTCTTGGAGGGGGTTTGCTTGCTGAGAGATGTTTACCCAATTTCATTCAAATACTTTTCCTGGTTTCAGAGCCCTTCCACAAACACAAAACTCCTGAAGAAACCAAGGCAAAAAGAAGAAATTCTCCTCGAAACTAAGACATATGTTGATCCATCATAAGTGCTAATATCTAGATGGTTTAAACAGTGCAGTGGCATCAAATTATGGTATAAAAATGGCACAAAACTTGCTCCTGCTTTCAATTTTCTGGCAGAAAACTGTGCAGCAGGAGATACACAGGGAATCTGATATGAAATGACCACTGGAGAAGTGCAGGAGGTGACACTGTACACTCCCAGCAACCACAAATCATCATCTTCTCCAGACACACATCAGGAAAATGCACAATAGACTCAATTCTGGCCTTACAATTTTCCACTGTATGAAAAGTACTTCAGTCATCAACCATTTTAGGATTAGGAAACTCCTCCAGTTAAAGTGATGAGAAATGACACAAGGTAAAATTCTCATTAACATTGTGTTCAATAAAAGAAGACCCACAATAGACAAGCAGCCCTGGCTATTTATCCCAAAATTAAGAAAATTGATCTGAAAGTGCCTAAACCTGGACTATTTTATTGGCTTCTGTAGTGGCTGAATGGATGTTTCCTGAGTCAAGTTTGACTTGGAGATGGAGGGTTATGGTAGCACCAACACCGTGGAAGATCATGTCTGGACACAGTTTAAAAAAACCCCAAACAAACAAAACCAAAACAAGCAAAAAAATAGCCCAAACCTCAAGAAAACCCAACTCTAAACAACACTGAGGACCTGTGGTGGTTTGACCTTGGCTGGACACCAGGCACCCACCAAAGCTGCTCCATCACCTGCCATCCTCAGCTGGACAGGTGAGAGAAAATATAATAAATGATAAGGACAGGGAGAGATCATTCATCAATTACCTTCATGGGTAAACCAGCCTTGACTTGGGGAAATTAGTTATTACCCATCAAATCAGAGTAGGACAAGGAGAAATTAAAAACTAAATCTTAGAAGCCTTTCACCCCACCCCTCAACTTCTTCTTGGGCTTCATGTCACTCCCTTTCAGTGGTGTAGAGGGATGGGAAATAGGGGTTGTGGTCAGTTCATCACACATTGTTTCTGCTGTTCCTTCCTCCTCAGGGCAAGGACTCCTCACACTGTTCCTGTGTTTGGTCCCTCCCATGGGAGACAGCTCTCCACAAACTCCTCCAACGTGAGTTGTCCCTTCACAAAGTGCTCCAGCGTGGGCCCCTTCATAGGGGGCACCCTTTAGGAACAGACTGCTCCAATGTGGGTCCCCCTTGGGGTCAGACGTCCTGCCACCAAACCTCTTAGACCATAGGTTCCTCTCTCCATGGATCCACAGGTCCTGCAGGAGGACTCTGACAAATACGACGACACCCTCCCTACCACAATGCCCATTTTGACAGGTCAGGGAGCTTGGTTTGAGTTCATCAGTGGCTTGCTTCTCAGATAAAACAGTGGACAGGAGTTTAGAAGACAAGGTTGACATTTTCTATGACTTTGTTGGGAAATTTGGGGAGAGAAAGAACTCTTCTACATCTCTTGCCTGCTTCTTCTAGGCCAGGCTACAGGAGGAGGTGAGGAACTCCTGGAAGTCTCATCCTGGCTGGCCTTGGACAAAGTCCAAGCTGCCAGCACCTACATTCCTTTCACAAGAAAGACTGTGACCAAAAAGACATCAAAACCCAACTTCCCCCAGTAACTCACCTCTGAGGAAGAATTCATGCTAGAAACAGAAGCCACACGTGTCTCTCTGCCAGACCTTTCTTGATCTTGCAGATTCCTTTCTCCTCAAAACACCCATTTTTTTTTAATCCAAGCAGTTAATATTTTTTCATAACATCTGGTCCAAAGGGGCAGAGGATTTACTTATGAACTGTCTCATCAGCTGAAGAGGAAGAAATGCAAGATATTTCTTCTGCTGCATATCCACACTCAGGTTTGCAATGATGGTTGATCAGCCTCCATGCTTTGGTGCAAGACTCCTGCTTCTTGGAGGTGACACACTCTTGTTTCCTGCATTACAAACCATTCTTCTGGAGAGCTTGAAGAGAAATGCTGCTTTTTGATAAGAGATTGTTCATCAGATGTGTCCACACATCATTTAGTGCATTCCCAGGGTGGTCACTTCTTCTCTGGCAACTCCACTGGTGTTCAAGAGCTCTTATGTTTGTGTGTATAAATCAGCATTTCACTGAACTTCAATGGACTTGTCAAATAACTAGTTAGACTGTGGCAATCATATCATCTTTATTTTTTACCAGCAGCCTTATTTTACATTTTATGGGTAGTAACTGTGATGCAGCAAACAGAATATTTCTATCTTACTCCGTTCCTGCAGTGTGATTCTGTGGGTGGAATTACCACACATCCCACACCCCCCCTCACCTGCTCTTTCAGTAATATTTCCATTCATCACATTGAACAAGAAAAAAAATTGCATTTGGGGGGCACACCTGCAGCACACACATGATATGAGACAGAACACAGCTGGTTACGTGGCAGGGGGGTTGGAACTAGATGATCTTTGAGGTCCCTTCCAACCTTAACAATTCTACGATTGTGAAAGGAATCAGCAAAGGTCCTTCAAAACAAATTCATAAGTTTGATTTAATTGATAAGAAGAGATGTCATCAAAGACCTACAAGGCCACCCATCTGTACATTCATTACCCAACACAAGTCTGAAAAAAATCAAATATCCTTCATAAGGTAGATATATTTCACAACAGTTCATGACAATAAAGCACCTGGGAAACAAAACTCTTAGAAGGTAGAACACCATTTAATTCAAGTTATTAAAACCAAGTAGAACTATTTAAATTGATACTGCATGGTCAGCTCATGTCTACGAAGACAGGCTGGGAGATTTGGGGTTGTTCAGCCTGGAGAAGAGAAGGCACCAGGGGGACCTTACAGTGACCTTCCAATACCTGAAAGGGGCCTATAGGAAGGCAGGGGAAGATCTGTTCTCCAGGGTTTGTAGTGACAGGACAAGGGGTGATGGTTTTAAGCTAGAAAAGGGTAGATGTAGATCAGATATTAGGAAAAAGTTCCTTAATATGGGGGTGGCTGATCACTGGAAGAGGTTTCCCTGAGGGGTGTGCTGGAGGCCCCATCCCTGGAGATATTCAAGGTGAGGCTTGACGGGGTTCTGAGCACCCTGACCTAGGTAGAGATGTCCCTGCTTATTGTAGGGGGGTTGGACTAGATGACCTCTAGAGGTGCCTTCCAATCTAATACATTCTATGGTCACCACTTGAAGAGGTCTTTATGGATGTCTGTCAATGGTTCCAATGAAATGCCAGAATATTTTGCAGATTAAAAGAAATACTAGCAACTGACCACCAAGAAAATAAGAGGATGCAGAGACAGAGCTAAAACTGGTTCCTTATCACACACAGCTCAACTTTTGCCCCTGGAGCACCACAGTGAGATGGTGTTAACACCACAGACTCCAGATCAAAAACCAACTACTGCTGAGTCAACCAACCCACGTGGGCTTTGAAACAAATCCTTCAAGTTTCCTTTTCTGAGAAGTTGACTTCTAAAGAGATGGCACCTGCCAAGAAGAGTGAAGTAGCTATTGAATATGTGCTAAATATTTAGCAAGGGAGAGGAAAGAGGTGGTCAAGCAGAGGACTGGGCTTGTGATGGTGGCTGGCTCAGGGCTTGCTTCTTCCGTGCCACAGCCGTGCGCAAGGCCTGGAGGATCATGTTCTCATTGTTCATGATGTTGTAATTAGTCAGCTTCAGGAGCTTGTTGAAATCTTCTGCCTTCAGTGAGACCTCCCTCGTGGAGTATGGAGAGCAGAAGCTGGAGATGTCAACCTTGCCCTGCTCCATCTCGGCAGCGCTTCGTGCCATGCCTGTAGGGGAGAAATGGGAAGGTTCTGGGGATTACAGAACTCTGAGAGTCTATATCAAGGATAATTTAGAGAGATCACACATCTATGAAGAAAGGTGCAGTGCTATGATCTCTGAAAAATCTGCTACTGGAATTAATAACAATAAATAGTGTCACCAAACACCAGAACATTGCAACCAGCACCTTCTACTGGCCACCTCGTGGCACATCATTGTATGTGGTCAGGTGCTCAAGTCTTACCCTGCAACATCTTGAGTGAAATACATGCTAAAAGGAATAAAGAAATATATAATACAGGAGAAAGCAGAATATTAGTAGCCTTGGAAATGACCATAAAAACAAAGCCTGAACCTCAAATACTAGCCCAAAAGGACACGGTGACTGTACTAGGGTTTGTATTATTGCTTTGATCTTCCAGCGTGTACAACCAACACATGAAACAGTCCAAGAAGAAAGCACAGTGGTCCTCCATAGAACCACTCTATACTGTACAGATAATTCTCCCTAATATCTGACTGCCATAAAAATCTGAGAAATAGGTGCTTTTTTTTAAGCAAACTTTTACAGACTACAAGAAGAAACTTGAAGAACACGTTTCTTCTTTCACTGAGTTGCACCAAGATTCAGACTAAAGTTGTGTCCAAGATTTCACCTGGTTTGTGTCATCCCATTTTGCAATAGTAGGAACAAGCAAGCAAAGGATTTTTGTGTTGGGATGAGGAGAAAACACCCAGGGAGAAAGTTCCTTGGGTCAATACAATTTGTTGAATGCAATTAACTTACCAGGTGCTACATATCTTTGGAAGGTGTCATTCACTAATGGGAAATAAAGCAGCAGAGGAGCTCCTGGGGTGTCTGCACCATCAAACACGTAGCACTCCTTGAGGTTCTTCTCATCATCCTTCAGTGTAATGCTGGGAAATGGAATCCCCTGCTCCGAGAAGTATCTACAAGCCTGTTCCAGGGGCTGCTCATGGCCCAACAGCAACACCATAAGGAATGGAAAAGACACCCCAAGATCAGGCTGCTGCCAAAGCCCAGGAATTCATGTCAAGCTGCACAAAAAGACTGTCAATAATACAAGCACCTCAGGGACCCCTTTTCTTTTGCCTGAGGAGCTGTTTGGAAACAGTCTTATAGGAAAACACCAAATATCAAGATGGGAAAAGGGGGTTTAAACATGTACCAAGGCTCATCTCTAAAATAACAACACCATTTAGGGATAGATTAATTCAAAGCATGTTCTAGAGCATCGTTGGTTAAAGAAGAACTAAGTCAGAAAACTAAATTTGTGGTCCAAGACAGTAAGATTCAATCACATTATCTAATTATATAGCAGTAGAACTTGTAAGTTGACCTCAATAGATTTTAGCAGCATTTTGAGAGCAATTTAATTATTTCTATAACTTTGAATTTTAGAAAAATAGGAGATTTCAAGGTGACATATTTAAGATCTCAAAATATAGCACTAAAGGCATCCATCAGAAAGCTCATTTGTGATGACTTTGTGAAATTATCTGAAAAACTCTGAAATGCCACCTCAGTTTGTTTGGATTAAATATTTCCCAAAGACTTCAGCATACAAGAAAGAAAATTAGTGCAATTTATTACTTATTATTGCTATAATTACTTATTACTATTATTACTAATTATTATTATTTAGAGCAAAGTTCTTTTTCAGATGCAGTGCAAAGACAAACATTTTTTATATGGCATCACAGTATAAAAGCTCTAAAATATCTTCCACTTGAAAAAATGACAGGATTTTAACCAGTGAACTTTGTGTTTTCTGTGGTGACCTTCAGGGACAGGTTTAAATTTACAAGTCTACACTTGGAAGTCTAAACCCACCTTTTTATATGGTGAATATAAAGATCTATGTAAGCAAATCAGATTTCTGCAAACATAATAAATGCATTTGATACCTTGCTTCAAGCCCACTATTTAAAGAGAAAAATTGATTTATAAAAAGAGATAAAGATGAAGAAATTCTTCACTCGTTAGGTCGCTCTTGAGCTGCTAGGTAATCACATAATAAAATTAAAAGACAAATAAAACCTTATAGGTTTTATTCAAAAAATTCAGCTATGCAGAATCAATTTCCAGCTGTATTTGTGCTATTAAATCTTACATATTATTGCGATAGAAGTTGCAGGTCAACCATCATAGTGTCACTTATTGTGGCCTTCCAGTGTCTTAAGGGGGCTACAAGAAAGCTGGGGAGGGACTTTTTAGGTTGTCGGGTAGTGGTAGGACTGGGGGGAATGGGTCAAAACTAGAGGTGGGGAGATTCAGATGAGATGTTAGGAAGAAGTTCTTGCCCAGGAGGGTGGGGAGACACTGGCCCAGGTTGTCCAGAGAGGGGGTGGAAGCCCCATCCCTGGACATTTGGAAGGCCAGGCTGGATGGGGCTGGGAGCAACTGATGTAGTGGGAGGTGTCCCTGCCCATGGTGGGGAGGTTGGAACTAGATGATCTTTAAGGTCCCTTCCAACCCAAACCACTCTATGATTCACTGTGTTGCTCTGTATTCCATTGGTGGAATGTTTAGGGCTAGTTCAAATGTAGTTTGGGAAAAATGGAGACATTTTCCCCTCTGGAAATTTCCTTTCTCCCTCTACGTTTTGGAAGCACCACGTCACTAAATTCCATGTTTTGCATGTTACTAAACCAAGGCACTTTTGAGGCTTCTCACCAAGGTCTGTGATCCACCAGTGTAATTCAAGTGTATGATGACATCCACTTTCCTCTCTGGTCTCATGAGGGGTGGGCAGCTGGTTTCAAAGAAGAAAGCTGCATCCACCAGCTCCAGGTGCTCAGAGTTGCCTCTCAGGTCATTAGGAGAGGTGTCCAGCAAAGTGTCTGAAGAGCAAAAGATTTAACAGCTATTAGTAAGATGTCTGTCAAGTTAGGAAGCAAAAGGAAGGTGAGTTTCCCTCCCATCCAGGATTTTCCCTTTGCTCTAGGATGGTGTGCAATCCTAAACCTCCCTTCAAACCCTCCTCTCATGTTTTGGTGCTTCCAAACCCATGAACTCCACCAAAACCTAGGCAGGTGGTTCCATATGTGGAACCCCACCCCAGTGGGGGGCTATTTTCAACCCAGTGAGAACTTCCAGTACTGCAGAACCCAAAAACTGAATAATTGTGTTCCTGGAAGTTAAAGATGTGGGGAGTTACTTTATTCTTATTATTGGGGGATTGGACTAGATGATCTTTCGAGGTCCCTTCCAATCCCTAACATTCCATGACTCTCTCTCCTCTCCTCTCCAACAACTACCCACAAACCCCACTCAGATCTCCTCAGGATGTCCAAAACCCCCTCAGTAGATCCCCAGAGGCACCCCTGAGGCACAGAAGAGTTCTCTCCACACCTTTCCACTGTGTGAAATGCTCCTGCTGGATGTACTCGTTGTGCATCTGGAAGCCCCTGAGGAAGTTGTGGTACTTGGAGACAGCAGGACGGTCCGTCAGGATGTCCCGGAGGGACGTGGAGAGGCCGCTCGTAGGAGTGAACATGGATGTGGCCATCTCATAGGGCTTCTCGGGCAGGTCTGGTTGTTCCTCTAGAGAGAGATGACATAAAAAGGGAATTGCTTGAGAGAGTCCAAAACTTACTTTAGTTTTTGTTGCACAAAACAATATGGTTTTGGTACACTTCACTTTTCCAAGCAAACAGGGAAAAAATATTTCTATATTTGAGGGGTTTTTAGATTCCATGTAGGTCAAATATGAAATTGGAACCTTATTTTGAAAAGAACAGAAAAAAATCGTACGTTTTCAACTAAATATTTTTACTTTAAAAAAACAGTTCAGGTGTGGTCAGCTGAATTCAACAGAAACTTGCAAATAATTTATATAAACTCATATGTAAGAGGTTTGAGTGGTTTGGTTTGGGGTTTTTTTCCAAAATAAACTCCACAGAAATATGACCCAAGTGTGTTCACCATGAAAATTCAAGTAAAGCCAGTGATTCCACATGAAGATGTTCATGAGTCTTTCAGTAAGGAGCTGCCTCTCTTGGCTGGTGTAATAGAGCTCCAATATATTGACATTTCTTTGATCACCACCAAATCTTTCCACTCAGCCTTTGAGGGAGGGATGCTCTGAGCAAAGCAAATCCCTACTGGAAAGGAAACACTCAAACTTCTCTCTGACTAAGAAATAGTTGACATGAGGCTGGTCAGAGGTTCTTCTTTCCAAGCCTTTTAAACCCAACACTTTGGGGACCACGTAATGGATCCATCTATCTCCTTTCCATCAAAGTCTGGCTGATGATGGCTTTTCTTCACTGTTTAAGCAAATAACTTGATTTTCCCTGTGCCTCCCATACCCTAAAGGCTGAGAGCTCCAGGATGACAGAAAAACTCAAAAATCCCAAGAAATTTGAGCACAGTTAATCAGAGGGGCCTGGAGGATGGAGGCCATAAGTTAAAGGGTATTTGAGACTTACCTATTTCAGTCACTTTGTCTTGAGTCCACCTGTGCCAGAAGTCCTCTGAGTTGTCAGCTGCATGCCAGGCATCCAAGAGGTTCTTGGAGAAGATGCTGCTCCACATTCCTGGGAAGTGAGAGGGGTACAGTAAGTAGGGCTGAGCTAAACACAAGGGACTTCTTTTTAAAACTGCTTTCTGCTCCTTCCACTACTCTTCTTTAATTTTTTTTGTATTTCTATCCAATTTTTGCCTAAGTCCAGACATCTATTTTCAGTGCTAGAGATGCCTCAGAAGGCAAACTTATTCCAGAAGAAATTTCAAAGTATTTTCCCTTCTGCCACGTTTTACCTGAAACTTTCTTTTGAGAAATTTTTCCTATTTTCATTCCCTTTTTCCCTTGATACAGGAATATTTTCAGCCAGCTCCTTCTCTGATTCCCCTTTCTAGCACCATTTATTTCATCTCAACATTTCCTTCAGCTCCCACCAAGTCTCATAGATTTCCAATTTTCAAAATCTTCTGCAAGCTATGGGAAAAGGTGATGATCCAGAAGCACTCATGAAGGTCTACAACAACTTATTTGTTGGTTTAGTTTCATTTTATCTTAGTCCAAATGACAAAACCACCTTTCTAGTTGAGTGAGTTTCATGCTGAGTTCCAGCTGGCAGACCCAGTCCTTCTGCTGGCACATGCAGAACAGGTTTCTGGGGACTAATTTCCAGTATCATTAGTGTTTGTATTAAAATCCTGTCATGAGTCACCTTGCATGAAGCAGATCCTGGACTCTGGGAGCTTCTTCATCAGACGACCCATGAAGAACTCGCTGCCAAAATCCTCTGCACGGATGAAGGCCCCATACTTGAGGAATCCCACCTCGTAGGGCGTGAACTCCACCCACTCTGCCAACACACACACCCCAATGTTAGCACAGACCCCAAGCAAACCCTGCTGAAAATTTAAATTCTTAGAATCATAGAACAGTCAGGGTTGGAAGGGACCTCNTTTCTCATGGAAGGTGGACTAGAACACAGGTTGACTACTGTTGCTCCAACCATGAAAAGCATCCATTAAGCAAACTGAAAGCTCCAGTGAATGACTTCTTTAAGAGTTCATAGCATTTCTGAGACAGCGTCACAGATCTAGGTGGTGTTCCTGGTCTGTAGCTAACATCTGAGCATGCACATCTGCATGCCAAGAGTGTGTATTCAAAATATTGAACAGTCGCTGCCTGTCCTGTGGCTACCCAGTTATTCTTTACATCCCTGAACAGGATTTCTCCTGGCTTGGAGTGAGAATTTAAGCCAATCCATCATTATTTACAGTATCCCTAATGCTGTATCTCCCCAGGTAAAAAACACACCTCGTGGCTCTTTCCCAGAACCAAAACATTACCTCTAAAATCCTTGGTGGCAACTCTGTCCTTGACGTTGAGGGCAAGGTAGATGGGCAGGGGGTTCTGCCCCCGATTCACTGCCCGACGTTGATCAGAAAGTCTGTGGTGGCATTTCTGGGGTTTGAAAAAAAATAAATGAAAAATCAGTTCCTTACAGTTTATAAAGTCTGAAAAACAAGATATCACTTTCCTGAATTTCTCCTGAATTTACTTTCATGTTCTTGAATAACAGAGGGTAAGAAAATAATGGGAATAGGTGTAATTATTGTCAACATAACCAACCATGTTTTACATTCAGTGTAATGAGCTGCCTCACATGCTATTCTAACTTTGCATTGCTAAATATAAGTGAAAAAACAGGGCAGATGAAGGTAATTGAGCTGTTATCACATAATTCATGTTGGACATATGAGTTCTTCAAGGTAGCATGTTAATGACCCTTTTAGTAAAGATTATTTTTAAAACCATATTGACAGTTAATATCCACAGAGGAAAAAAAATCCTTGAGCAGTCTAACAACTCACACATGAAATCAAGATTTTGAGTGCACTTCAGCCAAATTAAATTAGAGCAAATTTTGCTGTGTAGCACTGAAACACAATTTGAAATATAAGGAATGAGAGGACTTTGGTTTATGTTTTACCTAGACTAAACATAAACCATATTTACAGGATTTAAAAATAAAAGGGTTGTTAGTTGACATGGAAAGTTTTGCTTGTTCTGCCTACATCCCAAGTACAGTGTTATTGGCCAGGTGTCTCTTCCTAGGGTTTTAATGTCTTGGAATGCTCATAAAGATCAAGTCACTAACTTCATGAGAAGAAAGATGTCCAGACTTACCCCGTCGTTCAACATGGATTCAATCATGAGCCCCCACAGATCAATAAAAGAGGTTTTATGTCCTGCTTGGGTCTTTTGGCTCAGCTCTCTGTAGTAATTCCTGAGACTTCTCAAGCTAAAAGCCCCCATCTTGCACTTGGCTGCTTGTTTCCGAGCTTCAATAATGACTTCTCCAAGATCTTTACGTGACCAATCAGCATCTTCATACAGCTTGGTCATTGTCCTGCAGGTGGAAAACATGATGGAAAGTGGAAAGAAATCAGGAAGAGACTTTTGGAACTCATAGGATGCATTTTTCTTTGGTTTATCTTTAGGATACTCTCCTCTTTGAGGTTAGTTTGAGCAGAAATGTGAGTCTAGAGGCCACCAGTCAAAAACCACTTGATCTGGGATGGCAGCTCCACCAGCTGTCTAGGCTATTTCTGTGCAACACTAAACAGCCAGAGAGGATCATTTGCATAGGATTAAGGATGTTTGCACTTCCAATAAAGTCTCCTCTTTTGGTTAGGGATAAGCTACTTTGGTGACACTGAAGGTCTGATGCACAGCAGGCCTTTCATGGGTGACCCTGGCATCCACAGACCAAAGATGTAGCTCACTTAGACCCCTTTTATCCTCACCAAGATCTAAAACCCTGGACAGAACATGGGTTTTGCTCAACAGAAGTTCCAAACAGCAGCATCAAAATGACTCCTCACCACGTTGTGCCAGAGGAGCCACTGATGTATGAGATGCAATCCAGAACACGCAGCTTCTGAAGACCCAAAATGCTGCCATACATGGCAGTGAGAGCTCTTATCCCACAGCCTGCTGTGGTCACAGCCACGATAGGCACCTGTTCAACACAAAAAAAGGACAGAAATCATAGATAGAAACGTAGCATTAAGGCACATCCATGTCAAAAGGCAACAGACTGTACAAGCAACATCCAGACACTAGTGAAATAAAACACAGATTGGAGATAAAGCAACATTGCTCTGAGTTATAAATAATGCAAGTTGTTGGACATCCCCATGTGGGATATGTTAGAAGATCTCAGCACTTCAGGAAAGATTTTTAAGCTGGGTGGATCAAACCTATTGGTTTGAAGCTCCTTCAAACGATTCACTTGAAAGCCAAGTGGAAATAGAGATTTTGCCCAGACTGTTGAGCTGTCCAGCTGAGATCACCCTGGAGAAGAAGCTACTGCCAGAGTTCCTTACTCCTTATCCAGATGGAGCTGAGAAATCACTCCTCATCTCCAAGCTTGAGGGAAAAGGAGAGAGAAAAACCCCTCAGCAGCACCTTTCCTGGTTACCTCATGCTCTTGCAGATCTTCCTCCAGATGAAGAACATCCTTCAGTGCAGCAGCAACCACCTTCCTCCGGTTCTGCAGGAAATTCTGTTCATCTGTGCAGAGGTCAAACCCCAGGCGGGCATCGAGGTTTCTGGGCCTGAAACACAGACCCTGAGTCCTGAGACCAGGGCACAAATATTATATTATTATAATATTGTTTATTGTGGTCAACTCCAGCTATGCTTTTGTGTGTCTACAGACCCGTTTGTGGACAGTGTGATGGAATAAATGAGCAAGAATGCAAATGGGAAGGCAGAGCAGAACATGACATGGTGTCCTGGTATGGGAACAAGGTTCCTACAACACACTTCTGGTCAGGTTTGATGGGGCTCTGAGCAGCCTGCCCTAGGTAGAGATGTCCCTACTTGTGTAGGGAGGTTGGACCAGATGACCTCTAGAGGTCCCTTCCAGCCTCAAACATTCTATGATTCTGGATTTATTGGCTCATATAATTAATTTTTCAAGTTTCAGTATGTGCCTGTAACTAGATAATGGCTGTCAACAGGCACTGCAGGGGATTAGGGCAACAGTCTTGGTGTTATTTTCTTTGTATAATACAGAAATATGATTTCTTTGTGGAGCTGCTCTCTCCAGCTCCATCTGCAGGCAAAATAGTGCACTCAAATTGAGACCTACTGCTTGGAAACTTGGAAGAAAGGGGACCCAGTATTTCATTCTCCATCACTGAAGAAGGACAATGTGGCAAATAAAATCCTGCATCCCAAAGATGAACACACCTCACAACTGAGCCTGCATGGACCTCTGCTGATGTCATAGGTGCAAATGTCTCCCCCTTAGAAGATCAGGTCTTTTGGGGGGCTCACTTACCATTCATTTGCCTTCGTGTACAAGTCAATTGTCCTGTCCTGAAAATCACAATACAAACAGTGTAAGTATGCTCATTAATCATTAATCATTAATCCTGCACCTTCCTCCACCACTCCACCTACGGGCTGAGACTCTACAGTCAAGCAAGGCAGCTGCAGAACCTGCCCAGCAATGGTCTGGGTTGTGAGAGATACAACAACTCCAGTGCAGTTGGAGTTGAAGAGAAATGGACCATTTTTGTTAAGAAAGAGTTAAGTTCTCACCTCTGCTATTGTTATTTTCTCTTGTATAGGAAGAGAGGTCAGAGCTAGAGTCACAGAGCTGTTCATGTCCCTCTCGTTTTGACTTGATATAGACTAGAAAAAAATGGTTAAAAATAAAAATTATAGTTAGCTATTATACAATAAAGAGGGGGGAAGAGGTAAAGGCAATTTCCCTGCCTCACTTATCAATTATACTCATCAATTACACTTATCAATACACTTATCAATTCCCTACATACACAGCCCTACACACACCCTCAGGTCTTAGAGGACCCCAAAGGAATACACAGCAAAGAGCCAGCTACATGTCTGGAGAAGAGAAGCCTCTGAGGGGACCTTATTGTGGCCTTCCAGGATCTGAAGGGGGCTACAAGAAAGCTGGGGCGGGACTTTTTAGGATGTGGGGTAGTGGTAGGACTGGGGGGAATGGATCAAAACTAGAGGTGGGGAGATTCAGATGAGATGTTAGGAAGAAGTTCTTCCCCAGGAGGGTGGGGAGACACTGGCAGAGGTTGCCCAGAGAGGTGGTGGAAGCCCCATCCCTGGACATTTGGAAGGCCAGGCTGGCTGGGGCTGTGAGCAACTGCTCTAGTGGGAGGTGTCCCTGCCCATGGTGGGGAGGTTGGAACTAGATGCTCTTGAAGGTCCCTTCCAACCCTGACAATTCCATGATTCCATGTTAGCAGTGACCACACGTACCCTGCTGAGCCTCCTCCTCCGTGGTAGAGCCACGGTCAGTGCTGACTGGTTGTACTTGATGTAGTGGAACCTGGCTGGAGAGGTCGGGCAGAGGCAGGAGCTCAATGTGTGGGTCTGGGTTCCTTCATATGATCCCTCCACGGTCAATGCAAACTTTCTCTCTGGAGCAAAGGAGTTTCAAACTTAAGCTCTTCAAAAAAAATGTGAATAACTTGCTCACACAACAATGTTTTTCTCAAGTAATGACTTCATTTTGGTACCCAAATCATAGGAGAAATAAATGGACTCACTTATCTCAGCCATAAAACAGTATGGTTTCTATTTTTACCCTAAAATATTACTCTGGTATAATAGTATTTTGGAAATTTCTTTGGGAAGAAACATTTTTTTTCTACCAGAGTAGATGTGGCACTTCAAGACATGGTCTAGGGATCAGGGAGATGTTGGACTTGACGATCCTAGAGGTCCTTCCAACCTAAATAATTCTATAAGGTGCTGTGGAACCAGTAAAATCTCAATCCCTCTATCACATTTCCCTTTAATTCAAACCTGAAATGTTTCTTGGGAGATAATTTCTAGCACTTAGAGCAATAATAACTCATATAATAAGCCTTAGATACATCTTTTCAAGTAATTGAAAAATGGTCCTTATATAGAATGGAATCAACCCAGGGTCAAGGTAGAATATACTCTATAAATCCACACACACACATATATATATGTGTCTTGTGTTTCACTTAGTGACATGTTCTATATTGTCATACCTGAAGAAATTTTGTGAACCTAAATTGATAAAGAGCCCCAGTCCTCATTCTGCACATTGTTTTTTATCTCTGAATCCAGAAACAACAGGAGTTAGCTCCTGTTAAGGGTCAAAAAAATTCAACTCCCTGCACAAATACTTTGGAAAATTAGAAGCATCTGCCAAGATGTTATTAGAGAGGGAAGTATTTTATGGGGGAAAACAGATCAGATGCTCATCACACCACGTTTTGCAATAATCTGGGTATTTTTGACCAACTAGGTCACTGGCAACAGTGAGATTTTTGGCTTGCATCTTAAATAGCTTTAAATCAGAGTGTTCAAGGGTAAAACATTGAGTGCTTTCTCCATCATGTGGCATCCAGATTTGATCCCTAAATCAGGTAAAAAGCTCACCTGTGCTGTCCTTGCTCAGCCTCCCACCATTCACCTGCACCTCCAAACAGGAGACTTCACGGGACTGCAAGAGACAACCAGGAAAAGACAAAAAAAAAGGTGTTTCTATCAGCAGAGCCCTGCCCTGGGCATGTGTGGAGCTCAGAGGCTTGGGGGAGAGATGGTGCCCCCCTAGAAGGTCTAGGGAGGTGGCATTGGGCTTCCACATGGCAACAGTAGATGGTTTAAAGATGAGGAAAGAGAAGGGATGTGCTGGCTCCCACTTGGAGGAGCAACCCCACGAAGACCTAGGGGAGGACTGGTCCCTGGGCAGGGTGCTCAGCCCAAGTTCTCCCTGGGCAGATGGAGGGAGGGATGGGTGGGTGGAATGGATGGATGGATGGAATGGATGGATGGATGGATGTCATCCACCTTAACCCAGCTTGGTTTGGGCAGAGGTGAGCAGTGGAAGCACCTCACAGCTTTCTCAGCTGCAGGGACCATGTGGGAAAGCCAATGTAGCCACCAGCTCTAGCCTACCTCTTGGCCAATGCCTTCTATGGAGCAATTGTCTGGTACCTTTAAGACTTGGCTTTGCAATAACTTTGCTCTCTGGCAGGGAAAAGATTAGGAAATAAAAATTACCACTAGAACTCCATTAGTAACAATGTTCTCAGGAGGATCCGGGCTAGAAGACAAAATGGAAAACAATCCGTTCAAAACCAGCACTCTCTTTTTTTTCTATTTTTGTTCTGGTTTAAAACTTTTAAAAATCATTATTTCCTTGTCTTCATCTTTAAAAGTCCATCTTTAGACAGGTAGGGTGGGCAAAAAGCATCAGAAATTCTAGCTGGACATTCAATCCAATTTGCCTTTCACAGGTCTGAGTTTGAACTTTAATTATGGAGATGTGCTCAATAGAGGAGCTCCTCATTATATCAGACAGGGCTGTTTTCTGACATACTGAAGCAAATTGGCATAACAACACTATTGCCCCATATTGCTCAGTTCAAACCAGACCAGAGCTGAAAAGCTGGTGAATTCATCCAACATGTCATAACAAAAAAGGGAAGAAATATTAGTATTTACCTTAAAAATCAACAGCAGTGCCTAGGACTGAGTTATATGCTCATTCCCTCCATTAACAGTCCAGTCAGCATAGAAACACAGTAAAAAAAAATTAAATTTAATCTATTCTCACACCTAAAACAAATTCCAAGTATTGTTTTCCCACTTTCTTATTGCAAAGCAAACATCTGGGATCACACAGTAAGAAGGAAGAGGTGTTTGAGACTTAAAACCTCCTCCTGTGCAGAATATCTCCTTGCAACCTGGTGAGCAGCAGTCATTGAGGACATCTCTGTGTGCATCACCCTTTTCATAGGTCTGGATACCCAGCAGAGATGCCTGCACATCATGCACCCCTCCTCTGTTCAACACCCTACACAAGCATGCCCTGAACACCCAAAGTTTCCTCTCTGATCTATTCAGAGAGTGTTAGGAGTCTGCAACTGGTGGTTTGTGTCAATTTTTCTCTGGCTCACGTTTCTTTTGATGGTCTACTTGACCTCACTCACCTGCTCTCCATAGTGAATTCCACCTCCAGCTCCTCTTTTCCCTGGGAAAGAAAATGAATGCAGTCACTGCATTGATCCTCTCATGAAGAGAGATACCCTACAGGAATCTATAGGCTCTTTAGGGAGCTCTGGTAGCCAGCACCCACCTTTTATCACCCCACATGCGACAGATTTTATCTTCTTTGTGTCCTATCTACTGTGCTTCTAACATCAGACCCATTATT
The DNA here is from genome assembly GCA_013401335.1 of Brachypteracias leptosomus. Classification (NCBI taxonomy): domain Eukaryota; kingdom Metazoa; phylum Chordata; class Aves; order Coraciiformes; family Brachypteraciidae; genus Brachypteracias; species Brachypteracias leptosomus. Next base: position 70,201 of record VYZX01017664.1, read on the forward strand.
TCAGCAGACTCCTACTCTTCCTACTAAGGAAAATACAGTTAGTCTGCCCAAAGCAGGTGTCAAATCAAATCAGCACCTACTGAAGTAAAGTTTTTCTAGGCCTGTAAACTGTCCTTAAAACTTCAGTATGAAGTTGTCTCAAATTGATGAAGCCCATGCCTGCTGAAAAGGTCACTGATGAAAGCTGAGTTTGCAGTTTATGGCTGCAGAACATCATGCACAGCTCAGAACCATCAGCTCCAACTACAAAGAGATGGCCAAAACTTGGTGTCAAAACAGCAAGAGTTTGCCCCAAGGACAGCAACTAGACAATCAAGTCTGATAATGTTGAGCAACACTCAAAATTTACAGTAATTAGATAAGCAACACTGATTATCAACCACTGAAACAGAGGAACATACTCAGGTGGGCTTGTATATGGCACTTGTGAGAAGAAAGAAGAGACAACCACATTCTCAACTAACCCTATCCCTTAGCTTTGCCCTTGAATTTCATCCATACCTCTGGATTCAGCTGGAAAGACAACTGAATGTTTTCTCCCAGCTGGATTTTGGAGACATCAAAGAATACAGTGAGGAGATGGTCATCTTGAGTGATGTTGTCCTCATCGCAAACTTTGAGCTCCAGAATGTTCTGGGGGGAAAAAACCAAACAAACAAAAAGATTGTGTAAGGTTTAACAAACATAAGATGCCACAGATATTTCATTTGAGCTAAAGGAACTTGGGAAAGAAGTTTGAGGATGTAAAAGCAACAGTAAAATAGAAATTTTGCAGCTGCACCCTACAGAAAATTGACTACTCAGGAAGATAGAGTCTTAGCCAACCATTGAAAGCTCAATAACTGCAGTAAGAGACTGTGGATGCTTTGCAAGGGAGCATGGAAGGGTTATATGGTAGGTTTGACATCTGCTAAGATGGGCATAGCTGCTGTTCCTACCTTAACCTGGCTCTGAATGGTGAAGTGGAAGGTCTCGTTCCACGTCGGGTTCTTGCTGTTCTGGATGGTCTTGGTGCGGAATTGCTGCACTGAAGCTGTTGGCAGGCTGAGGCTCACGTAGCAGTCTGACTGGGTCACTGGTGGAGAGAAAGCAAGCAATGGACCCATGAAACATGTCTAGCACCATGTGAGGTGTTGCACTGTAGGGATTTTTAAGCTCTGTGCACAGAAGATGCAGAAGACAGGCCAGGATGGTAGCGAAGGTGCCATCCAGCCAGTGCTGGACAACCAGCCTGGCAGTCTGCTCTTCTTGAGAACCACTTCTTTTAATTGCTGGAAAAACAATCAACATTCAAAATCATAGAATCATAGAATGTTTCAGGCTGCAAGGGAACTCCAGAGGTCATCTTGTCCAACCTCCCTACACAAGTAGGGACATCTCTACCTAGGGCAGGCTGCTCAGAGCCCCATCAAGCCTGACCTTGAAGGACTCCAGGGATGGGGCCTCCACCACCTCTTTGGGCAGCCCATTCCACTGATCTATCACCTTCATACTAAAGAACTTTTTTCTAATATCCAGACTAAATCTCTCCTTTCCTAACTTAAAACCATCACTCCTGGTCCTATCATTAAAAATCCTTTTGAATAGACCTTCTTCCATCTTTATGTAGCCCCCTTCAAATACTGGAAGGTCACTGGCTGCCAATGCAATGGGGACAGGAGCTCATTTCACTGAAGCTTCCCATAAAGCTCCATTGCTGTCACAGGAGGTAGATCTTCCACCAAGACACTTGATCTCAGTCTGTCTTCTTGGAAGTTAAGGGAACACATACACTGTAAAGCTCAAGAACAGAGCTGCTCAAGGAAAAATTAGTCAAGAAAAGTTAGTCAAGAAAAATTACTCAAGAAAAATCAATTATTCATCCGTGAAGATGAATTACATTTAATCCTCTGTGGAGTGGATTAAAATGAGCACGTAGGAGAAAAGCATCGAAATGTTTGATGGGGTAACATTGGGTTTGAGAAGCAGCTGTCCTGAGGGAGAGTTTTCTCCAGTAAAGCTCTATAAAAAAATATTACTTAATGCCACTATTTCCACCTGCATCTCTGTGCCTCAGCCAGAGAGGGATAAAGGTATTTGCAACACTTGATGGGCAGATGAAAGCTTGTCTGGTCTTCCCAGCAGAAGACTGCATTGCTTTGGCTTTGCTGTCTCAATTAGAGGTGTGTTCAGGTCATGAAGTTCACCCATGGATTTTAATCTTCCCAAAAGCAGCTTTAGTATTTTCCTTTTCCTTTCCCAGATAAGAGGCCAGGTGTAAAGTTTGGATTCCCACCTGGGGATGTTCAGCACCAAAGTTTCAGTGTGAAGCAGTGATTGGCAGTAGTACTTGCACCACCAACAAGCACTTTCTTTCCAAGGTCAGAATAATCTGCCTGCAAAGAGGTTTTGTCACACTTATGAAGAAATAAAAGGCAAAGGTGAATCATGAGGATGACAATGCTGTGGAACCACACTCCAGAATCAAGGCTGACCACCCTACAGGACACTATCTGCTAGGGACAACAATCCACACAAGTGCCAAAGATAGCACTGAGGGGTATTGCCCATACAAGCCAAGCCCATCATTACCATTGTATTTCCTCTATCTCTAATGCCACCTCCTTGAGCATTCCTGCCATTGCAGACACACCTTCATCTGGACTTAGTCTTGTCCCACTTAGTGTTACCAGCAGGGCTGACTTTGGGAAGCACAGAAGAATTGACTCAACCCTTTATTGCACTCCACGTGTAACTGAAAAATTAACAAAATCAGCCTTTTTCTTTTTTTCCTGAATCCCCTGAGACTTGAGTCGTCTTTGAGTAACTTTGAACAAAAGAAAGTAACTTTTGTAGTTGTGGTATATACAAAGATAGATAAATTCTAAAAACAACAAACAAACAAAAGACAGAGAAATTATCTGAGTTTCTCACACGTCTACTCACACCCAAACTTCTATGTGTATATAGGAAAAGTCCATATGAAAATCCTTTTTGGCTCTTGGGAAGTCCAGATTGATATTAACACAGTCAGCTCTTGTCTCTTCTATGAGGAGGACCAGAAGGACCCGAGTCCATCAATCTCTGAGGAACCCAAAGTTTATTTCATTGACATTTCCCATGTTCTGACTAGATCTGCTGTGAACAAAGTGTTACTTTGAAAGTCCACCAATCTTCTTCTTTTCTGCAAGTGATCCCTGTCTGCTATGGCACTGTCCTTAAGAAACAACTACTTGTCAGCCACTTTCAACACTCAGGATCCCTTTTTACACATCTCTGATACCTCAGGCCTATGTTCTGCCCAACCGGCTCTGGCCACAAGCAGAGGTGAGAACTTGAACTCCACAACATACCCTGTGCCCAAGCTGGTTGGTCACACCACAGAATCATAGAATGTTTTAGGCTGGAAGGGACCTCTAGAGGTCATCTTGTCCAACCTCCCTACACCAGCAGGGACATCTCTACCTAGGGCAGGCTGCTCAGAGCCCCATCAAGCCTGACCTTGAAGGACTCCAGGGATGGGGCCTCCACCACCTCTCTGGGCAGCCCATTCCACTGATCTATCACCCTCAGATTAAAGAACTTTTTTCTAATATCCAGTCTAAATCTCTCCTTTCCTAGCTTCAAACCATCACTCCTGGTCCTATCATTAAAAACCTTTTTGAATAGACCTTCCTCTGCCTTTATGTAGCCCCCCTTCAGATACTGGAAGGTCACTCTAAGGTCCCCCAGGAGCTTTCTCTTCTCCAGGCTGAACAGCCCCAACTTTCTCAGCCTGTTTTCATATGAGAGATGCTCCATTCACCTGATCATTTTGGTGGCCCTCCTCTGGACATGCTCCAACATATCCACACCCTTCTTGTGCTGGGGGCTCCAGAAC
>VYZX01017664.1:78417-108758 GCA_013401335.1 Brachypteracias leptosomus
TGCCCATGCTACCTCCTCTCCATCACACCACAGCCACACCTCTTCTCTCTCTCTCTGCTGTTATCAATACTCTGTAGTGTTTGTGTCACTTGTTACCTTCTGAGCAGCTTTACAAGGATGTGTACAGCAGAGATACTCACACAAATCTGCTTTTCGGGCATTTTTCATCCGTATTATTTTCACAGTGAGCAGGTTGCATGGAGAAGGTTCTGCCTGTTGAACACCCAAGGCGTGGGATGAACGTGCAGAGAGAAAGAACAAGAAGCACAATCAGGGATAACATTAAAGTGTTTCAATCCCAACCATCCAAAACATCCCTGAACTGAGGTTATTCCTTGGGCATTGTCTTCTCCTCCTTCCCAGGAGGTCTGCAGCCAAAATGTACATTCCATAGCAGATCAAACCTCTGGTGACCTCCATTTTCCACTCTGAGGAAACTTGTGGTGACCCTCAACTTGAGGTGTCTGACACAACCCAGTCAGAGGGAAATGTCTGATATTGAGCCTTGCTGTCATCAACACAGCTGACACACATCTTGTGCAAATCCAAAGGATGTCATCTATATCTCCACCATATTTCACAATCTAGCAGGGCAGGAATTAGTAAGGAGATCATGGTGTAACAATGCTGCTCATCACCTGGCTTATAGCTATAAACTCCATTCTCATGTTTGACTCTCAGGCAATGAGGACCTGAAAAGTGCCTTCCAGAAACCTACCCCAAATTTCCCAGAATGAGGGAGTGAAAGCAGCAACCCTGTTGTTATTTCCCTCTGGATAATTCAGCTCATCCAATCTTCCTTCAAGCAAAATTCACTGGAAAGTATCAATGGAAATATTGGGAAACCACCTGAACCTAAGTGGTTGTCACAAGACATTTTACAAACCTGCCAGGAAACTGGTTGGATTTCATCCTAAACAAGGATCAGACAAATATTGTACTTAAAAGTCTGGGGGCTGAAGGTGAGGTACTTAATTCCCTAGATAATTGCCTTTTTTTTAATGATAAAAGGAGGAAAACCTGCACAGTTGATGCTCTACATGACAACAGAACCAACCAAACACCCCCAAAACCAACCAAAATAACCTCGAAACCACAAAGAACAAAAAAAACCCAACAATAACCAAAAAGAGAAAAAAAAAAGAGCAAAACTAGNGGAATATGCAACAAATATGTAGATCCATACATAGCAGTGTGCCCCCATTCATTCCCTTAGGCCCCAAACCTCCCATAATTTTATTTGACACCTCATATAATATTAATTTCCTGGTTTTCCCCATTGATGTCAATGATACCTCCTGAATTTTCCTCTCTGGGTTGTTCTACTTAGCCCAATGGTTGGAAGTGAAGAACAGCAGCAATGTACAGATGATGCCTGTTTATTTTAATTGGGGATTACTCAAAATACTTCAAATTACTGCAACATTAAAGTCCTGAAGGCCAAAGCACAAAGTAGGCACAGAAATCCTGCTCTGCTCTCAGCCTTGGTGGTGGAGAAGAAACCTCAGAGCTGAAGACACAAGTGGTGGAACACCACCTCCTACAGGAGGTCCCATCTACCACCCAGGGGCTGCCCACACAGCCCATCCCCTTCCCATTTCTTACCTGGCTCTTACTGGAGAACAGCCCCATCGTGGTCTTCTCCTCGTCCAAGCCAGGGGTGAAGTCTGGCAGGGGATGGTTATGGAGGAGTCTCGGCCAGGCAGCTTCTCCTGCTTTAAGCTTCCAGGAGCAGGCAGGTGTGTTAGTGCCTGACTCAGTGCTGCCTCACCCCAGCACCACCACTTGAGCAATCCCCAGCTCCTCCTCCTTCTCCTCCTCCTCCTCATTGCCCAGGAGGTGCTACACACCTGCACCAAGGAGCAGAAGACACCCAGGCTCTGGGCATCAAAGAAGGATGGTCTTTGCAGCTGTAGCTAGAGGGTCATCAAGACCTGGAAGGGTTCCTCTCTTCACAGATGTGGCTACTGAGAAAAATTTTATACTTGGAAGCATCCCCATCACTTCTGGAGGAGGTCACAGCACACGAGAAGGTTGTCCAACTGCAGCCCTTTGTGTGGAGGTGATTGACACCAGTCAGGGTCTCAAGGATTTCTTTGGCCAAAGACACCTGAACAAACTGTTGTGCATAGATAAGACTTTTTGTAGCTGTTTACTGCCTAGAGGGAGCTTAAAGGTGCATCTAAAAGTTTTCCCCATCTCACCTTCCATTTTGCTCAACCTCAGAAAGATGCTTTTCAGCCAAGCAGATGCTGCAGAGACAAATATTACATGAAATAATCCATATTACATGAAATAATCCCCAGATCACCCTTTGAAAAATGTAAGAGTTTCCCTTGTAAAGGCAGAGCTTTAAGCTCAAAAATGTTATTACTTTGTACATCTGAATTAAGGAGCTTTAGCAGATGATCTCCAAGAATATACATTAGGAAAGGTGAAATTAAGGTTGAAATTAAGGCTAATTATTCTTTATGCCCTCACATTTATAGGGTTTCACTGTGCAGGGCATCACACATCATGGAAGCTGGTTCCTGTCTCAGTGAGGGAGGGCACAAAATGAGTATATTAGAAGTAAAAAAAACCCAATTTTTTTAAAATCATCCTTGCTATTATAAAATTTCACAGAAAAAAAATCAAATTCAAAACAACCTCCTTTCACTTTGCAACAAATTAAGAACTGGTTGATAAAGGTAATTTCACAGACATGACATAATTTGAAGTTCATAAAATATTTGCTATTTTAAGACATTCTATTTAAGACACTATTTTAAGAACTATTTTATTTTTATTCTTATTTTAAGACACTAAGAACTAGATGCAACAAATGCCACTCAGGCAAGCCTTAAACACATTAAGGATGGATAATTTGCAGCTCACAAAAAGCAGTAGTTAAAGGGAGATAACTACAAAGGAAAATATTCCCAGAAAGATTGAAATTGCTGCATGGTTTTATCAGTGATCTGGAAATTAAAAAAACCCAAACAACTCACTATGGGAGTCCTGATTCCAAAAGAGGATATAGGAAAACATCAGCCAGCAGGACACAAAGCAGAGATACCCCAAAGCTGACTTGGGGTGCAGCACACCTATGTCAGTCCACTAATTAGTCATGAAGATGGGCTAATTAGCCCTGATGGGTTAATTAGGCTCAAGCTGTGTCATGCACCTATCTGGCTTTTTCCCCCCCATCCTGTTGTTGAGCAAGTTTCCCCCTGTAAAACAAACTGAAACATCTTCCAGCCTTCTCTGTTTCATCTCCAGCACAAAGGTCTTAGAAACCACGGGAGTCAAACCAAAGATCCCTCTGGAGAAGCCCCAGAGGGATCCCATGAGCTGTGTTCTGGAGCTGAACCACAATTACAGCCACCTCACACTCTGAGGCAGATTTAAACATGCAGAATAGGGTTACACAACGTCCTTCAAGAGTTTGGGGTGCATGAACACCATGACCATGCTCACAGGTGACAGATTTTTGGTGGTGAGGAACCACTCTTCTCAGGACAGTCCCTGCAAAAGACCATTTGCAGGGAAGTGTTGAAGGGTTGGCAAAAAAATAGGTCTGGAAGGGACCTGAGAAGGTCCTTTTGCATTAGCCTGGACTATGCAAACAGCCAGAAGCCACTTCCCACCTTATGAAACACAGAGAAAATGAAAGGAATATTGGGTAACATCACTACTTAGGCTAATTAGAATCATGGAATGGTTTAGGCTGGAAGGGACCTCCAGAGGTCATCTGGTCCAACCTCCCTACACAAGTAGGGACATCTCTACCTAGGGCAGGCTGCTCAGAGCCCCATCAAGCCTGACCTTGAATGACTCAAGTCATTGACTCAGTCACAGAAGTGGTTCTGTGAGTAGCAGCTCAGGGGACTCATTTGAGCATCTGAAACAAAGATTGTCTAATTCAGGGGTATTTTTTATTGACAGTGAAAACTATAGATTTTTACAACACTGAGAGTAGCTTAAGAAATTTATTTTCAAAGATTAATGAAGAAAGCCTCATTAATGAAGAAAACTTCACAATAATTAATGAAGGAATTAACCTCATAATAATTAATGAAGAAAACCTCATAGTAGACAGAATCAAATCAGAGAGGACAACCTTCAATAATGAAGATAAGCAAGACCAGACCAAAAATAAAAACCCAAAACAAACACTGGCTTGATTCCCATTTTAATGTGCCACGTATTCCGTTATCTTACACAACAATATAATAATTTATAGGGAATATAGATATCAATTAGCAAAGTAACAAAACTAAACACAAATTTTCTGCTTTGAAGTTTGTTCTGGATTAAACCACGGGTAAATCCCAAATCTGTTGGGTTGACCAGTCATGTAAATAGGATGAATTGGAGTCCAGCATGCCCTCAGGATGATGTAATTTGAACTTTATCACTGGCAAGCATCAAATATCTTGATATCAGATAATAGCCAAGAGATATCAGGTGGAAGGTTGAAGCCAGTGGGTCAATAATTCCTCTGCTTCCTCCGTGCCACCGCCAAGCGCAAAGCCCGAATAATTAAGTTTTCATTGTTCAGGACATTGTAATCAGTCAGTTTCACCAGCTTGTCAAAATTCTCTTCACTGAAACACACCTCCCTGGTTGTGAATGGGGAGAGGATGCTGGAGACATCAACTTTGCCCCCAGCCATCTCTTCAGGGCTTCTTTCCACACCTGTGGGGCAAACCACAAGGAGATGCATCAATAAGGTTTTATTGCATATCAATCATTTAAGCAATTATAGGTAGAGAGACTTGGAGAGAAAGATCTGGTTTGCCAGGAGGACATCAAAAGTAGTCTAGTAGCACCGTGTTCTTCAGCCTCTGGCTCAAGCCTCTGCCCAAATATGATGGAAACTCAAACAGTTAGGAGTGAGAACAGCATTAGCAGCAGCAGCACTTCTAGACCACTCCTTGGACAACACCAAATCTTTGTTATCCAAACCAGAAAAGTGCAAAGCAAAAGGAAAACAAGATATTCCTGTACTGGATGAAATAACAACCCTGCTGCTGGAAGCTCAGGAGAAATGATGGCACTCAGAGGACACAGTTCAAATCAGACACAAAGCTCTGTCCACTCAAGTCCTCAAGCTGGGAGGTTACTTTTAAATATGTGAATAAACCCCAGATTTATGGACTACCATCAAAACCTCCAGAAGGTTTTGTCTCCATCTTTGCAAGCAGTGGTGAATAACAAGCCCATATCAGCCCAGCTTGTGCTGAGGACCTACCACCCATGCTGTATTTGGGAGCTTTACCTTCCTACTATCTCTAGTAAGTTCTGTGGAGTAAATACCTATTTTCCTCCCAAATTTCTTAGGAAAGCTTCTGGAGTTTCTCACAGTTCAGTTATTTTTGTCAGTGATGAGACTGATAATGGCAGCATTGGAAAGAAGGTCAGAGATGACAATGAGAGGTTAGATATGAAATGGCCACACGAGGTCAGTGACCTTTTATTGGAATTTCTAGCCACAGATGACTCACCAGGAGCTTTATATTTCTTGAAGGTGTCATTTACCAGGGGGAAAAAAAGCACTGTTGGAGCTTGGGGACTGTCAGCATCTTCAAACACGTAGCACTCCTTCAAGTTCTCCCTGTCCTCCTCGCTTATCTCAATTCTGGGGAATGGAATTCCTTGCCCTGAGATGTACTTTGCAATCTGATCCAGAGGCTGGATGAAGGAATATGATAAATAAAATTAATACAGAGAATCAACATGCAAAAAAGATCCAGAGACCTGTTGGGTTTTTTTTAAACTCCAGCAGCTCAAATATTCTGAGACTTGAATCTTCCTCAGGGAAGATGTCAAGTTACAGGTGGAAAGGGCCATAACCACACCAGACTTTGCTGTTTATCTTATTTTCTGCATTGCTTTAGGCAAAACAAGAAAATGGTCACTTTTCTTTGAGTTGGCAAATGAAGCCAAAAGCCCCAGGACTGGTTTATAATTGCAATCAAACAGATTCAAGAGGGGAAGGCAAAGAAAATGCAAGAATGGAGAAGGCACATGTCAAGTCCACATTATTCTGCATCATTGGCTTGACTTAATTATTTACCACTTGCCCAATTTTTCTGTTTTCTGCATAGTTTGTGATTGTTTGTTAATGACTCCCCATTAACAAATACATTTATCAACATACCTTATGAAAAAAACACTTTAATAGTTATATTTACTACAAGCCTGATTTCATTTTTATACTATTCTCATGATACATGTAAAACTAATTCTATTATTTTTCATTATTAAACAGGTCTGGCATCAACCTAAGACTAATATGAGATAAACAGGCCCAGAGACACATGGGTTGTCTCATTTAATCTGTTAAAATATAGTAACTTGTTCAGTTAAAGGATAACCAAAACCAGTATCCGAGCTCCAGAATGCTCCTCAAAACCAGTTAGATCCATGCAGTGAAGACCTTGATGAGTTTTATCCATCACTGTCTTCTAGTATCCTTCTTAGTTACTGAGAAATCTCAATAATCAGTCAGATAGAATGGGAATTAGCTAATTATTAAGTACTGGAAAGTTAATTGGTTTAACTGACGAGTGCTAAAGACCATGAAGGAAAAAAATCTCTGATATCTCACTTCTTACCAGTGTTTGGGACCCTCCACTGTAATTCAAATGCAGGATGACATCCACCTCCCTCTTGGACCTCAGAAGTGGTGGGTAGCTGGTATTGATGAAAAAACCAGTGTCAACCAAGGAGAGCTCATCGTTTGCTGTTTCCATCAGTTTGTTTGGGAAGGGGTCTATCACTGTGTCTGAAACACAAACAGTTCTCATCACAACCAATAAAACCCAAGATTGCCCCTCTGCGGAAAGTTAAAGAGGGAAGAATGAAGAATTTTGACCCCCTCTTTCCCTGTCTTCCTTCCAGCAGCACTGATTTATAGGAGTGACCAAGGAGCTTTGGACCTAAAGGGCAGATCCCTCAAGGCTGAGCTCACTTTTTTCCCCACTGGAAGACAGTCCTCATCAAATAAATTCTATTTCACCCCCCAAACCCCTCCAAAAATGAAATGCTTTTCAAGTCTTCCATTTGTGGGAGGGAGAAATGGAACGTTACAAGTCATCAGTCTTGCTTCTTCCTCCTTGGAAATGCTAAATGGATGCCCAAACCTAAACCTCCTCCCAGTGTTCCAGAAAAAAAACATGCTGTGCCTTTCCAGGTAGAAAATCCTTCACTCTCCAGGTACTTGTTATGCATCTGGAAGCCTCTGATAAAATTGGGGTACTGTGCAATGGTTGGGCGTCCTGTCAAGACATCTCGTAGAGCAGAGGAGAGGGCACTTGAGGGAGTGAAGAGACAGGTGTCTACCTCATAGGGATTCATGGACAGAAAGGGTTCTTCCTCTGCAAGAAGCAAAGAAGAAGTTCTGAGTTTAGGACAGTTTTCTGAAATGTTATTCTATTTTTTCAAATATTGATCTAATAACCACAGTTGTCGTCATCCCCCCACCCAAAAGATGAATCAAATATAAGTTATAAGCCCTTAAGGTCTATGCAACCCAATAAAACTCAGCAGTAGAGAGTGAATTAAATGACAGCTACCTGCAGGCACCAAGATGCCAGGCAGCAAGCACCACCTCCCACTCTAGGCTTCCTCAGGTGATGTCCACCTCTAGTGCAGCGTGTGGTGGAGGAGAGAGCCAAGTCCCACAACATACAGGAGGACAACACTGGTCTTTGAACAGGACACCTTCAGAAGGCATGCAAACATCACCCAATTGAGAACATCAGCTAAGGTAGGAGGCCAAGCTCTCCAGGTTCCCTGTGCAATTAACAGCAAGAGCAGCTTTCTCCAGGGGCAGTTTGGTGGAGAAAACAACCCTCTGCAGGAGCCATTTTCTCTACTGATGGCATTAGTGGCCAAGGAGGACCATATCCTTATCCACATACCCATATCCACAATCTTAAGATGTGTTCTTAATCCAACATGACCTCTACACATCTGCTGCAGAGTGTTTTGGTGTCTGTACGTCCTTTAGAAACAAGGCAGCTTGGCCAAAGGAGCATTTCTTCAACTCAGGCAGAAAAATTTCTTAGCTAACATCTTTGCTTTCCTCATCTCTGACATGAACAGCATCTCTTTAGGCATTAGACCTCTGCACAGAATCTAAGCAGTACATACTGGTGGTAAAAAATAAAACACCCACAGAAATATCTCACCAATATCTTTTACTCTGTCTCTGGTCCACCTACACCAGAAGTCCTCTGAATCAACAGCCAAATTCCAGACATACATTGCATCTATGGAAAATATACTGCTCCACATGCCTGCAATGTGAAAAGAGGGAATAAGAAGTGATTGATGGAGTAGTTGTGAAGGAATCTTAATTGATACATACATTCCAAGCCCTTCCCCTTGGATACTTCCTTTGTGTCTGGGTGGGTATCTTCATGGGCATGTTTCCTAAGTGTGTCCTTGCTAATGCAAACCCACACCTGCTCAACCTGTTTGCTGGTGTCTTCCCAATGCTGTCCATCACTTCATGAGGCCACCTTTCCCTCTAGGCAATAGTCACCTTGCATGTAGCAGATCCGGGTCTCTGAGAACCTCTTCACCAACCTTCCCATGAAGAATTCACTTCCAAAATGTTCTGCAGGAATCGACGCTCCGTATTTCAGGAGTCCCACCTCGTAAGGAGTGAACTCCACCCACTCTACAGCAGCAGCAGCCAGACCATGAAAAGGCAATAATATGTTAACTCTTGTTCAAGAGAAGAGCACTAGAGAGCAGAAATAAATCATGAGAAAGATACTGGGTAGTTCATAACGTGCTATTCACCAGCTAGAGATGGATCTCTATCTCCTGTATTCCTAAAGCCATAAGATTGCTCAGCATCCACTTGGTCCTATACTCAGCTGCTTATATCAAATACTATGAAAATTAATACTAGGTGACATAGTGATATTCCTGAAACAGGATCCAACATTTTAAAGTTTTCTATTTAATTGTTCAAAATAAGATTATCGTAAGAACTAATTGCTTTACAAGGTTTTTTGAGACCAGGATATATTGTGAGTTTGGCATCTTCTATAGTATATTTTCACTTCTGGCAACAGAGAACTCCAATTTGAAAGAAAAAAAAAAAAAAAAAAATCCAAACATGTTTAAAGTGTTAGTCACCATTACCTGAAATTTTACAAGGGGTTTCTTTGATGAGTAGAATGAAAGGACTATTATATTTTATTAAGTACTAAAGTTGATTACACACATTGAGTCTTAGATGGGATTACTTAAATTATAAAGCTATTAAGAAATCTAAATCCTAAGCATTACCTCTGAATGCTTGAGCACTGTAGCTGGACTTGAGGTTGATGGCCACATAGATGGGCAAAGGGTTCTGACCATTCTCCACTGCCTGCCGTTGGTCCGAGAGTCTGTGCTCATCTTTCTGGGTTGGATGAAAAATGGTTAATGGAATGAAACTTGCCCTTCAAACAAGATAATGCAAATTATCAGCTTTATTCAGGTTCTCCTTCCTGTGCTCAGCTCACTGGGTTATATCTGCCATGGGATATTCCAAACTTGGCAAGTATCCCATAAGAAGCAGCTCAGCCCTGGATGGGTTCATCAGATATTGAGATATGCAGAGAGGTTGACTGGAGATTCAGCAAGGAGAAAACCAAAGCATTCCCAGGAAGACATATGTGGCCAAGTGAAAGGTCAGGTGCTTTCCTTGGCTGGATCTCAAATATTTTAAGATATTTGCAGGTCTATTCATATGCAAGAATATATTCTATGGCACACGACAATTTAAAAAGTCCTAAACCAGAAGGAAACTACTTAAGTTATACTATTTTTAAACTCCCAAAATTTCTATCCCACTTTCTTAAAACTTAATGACATCAAGTTTTTTTTCCTTCTCCTTTATAGCTATAAGAAATTAATCAAATTTCTGGAAAAAAAGGAGTAATACCTTATCATGTAGCATGGATTCAATGACCAGCCCCCAGAGGTCTATGAAAGAAGTGTTACGTCCTTCTTTAACCCTCTCCATCAGGTCATTATAATAGTACTTCAGGCAATCCAAAGAGAAACAGCAGATCTTGGATTTGGTGACTTGCTTGCGAGCCTCCTTGATGGCATCCTCTAGATATTTTTGGGACCAATTGGCATCTTCATATAAATTTGCCATTGTCCTGAAGAAACATTAGGAGAAAATAATGAGAGGAATAACGTTGTGGGTTTGGCTTCAGAGAACATTTGTGCAACCTCTTGGTCTGTTTAATTCTTATGGGGCTCACAACTAAATATTAAATATACCTAAAATGCTCTCATCTCAAGAACAAACAAAACTTCCAAGCTCAAAACTTATCCAAGGGAGGAAAAAAAGAGAAAAAACAATCCAAGACTCCAGAAGTCCTCAGAAAATCTCCTTTCTTGGAAGGTGGGGAGTTTTCTAGGGAGCAGTCACTACTAGCTTGCATCTATGTTTGCTCCCAAGTATCTGCTAACAGAGAAGCAGGCAGCTCTTGGGTCTTGGGCATGTCCTTGGGTCTTGGGCATGCCCTGGTATGGCCATTCCTACTTGTCTTCTTGAAATCCTAACACAGGCAAGTACACTCAGATCTCCACGTGCATGCGAAGATGTCAAAAGAACTTTGGCCAACACTTAGACAAACCTGCCAGTGAGGTTTGGACTTATATAAAGGACTGAAACACAATTCTCTCTGCTTCCAACAAGGTGTAGAGCTCCCTAGAACCCACCTGATTAAATACTTGGGTTATTTAAAATATGACATCATCTGCTGTATGCCCACTGGGAGAAGACAGCACTTTATAATGAGCAACCATAGGTGCAGCCTCTTCAAGGTCATCATTGGTTGGACTGGCAGTGACAGTATTAATTCCCCTAGCCCCAGATACATCTTTTACCAGAGGGAGATGCACTCTAAATCCAAAATGGAAGTGAGAACAACCAGCCAATGGCACGCATAAATTCTTCTTCCCATCATTCTTCCACTTCCAGTCTAAAGTCAAATTCGTTGCATTCAGTCTAAGGCATAATTGATAAAATATGAGAAGGTAACAGAGCATTTACATGAAATTATCAGGCATAGACTGTCAGTGTAGGGACAAAAGCAGCTGATGAGTAGGATGGTTGAGCTCTTATTTGGTGTTTTCCTTGCTCTAGGTGCACACAGAGGAGATTGTGGGGGAAATGGAGATGGTTTTGCTTTCCTAAGTGCCATCTAAGCTGATGGTGCTGTACAAATCAGAGAGTACAACCATAAACCTTGTTTGGGTCATTCTTACCATGTGGTACCTGATAAACCACCAATGTAGGAAATGCAATCTAAGAGGTTGAGTTTCTGGAGCCCCAGCAGGCTGCCATACATGGCTGTCAGCGACCGCGTCCCTCCTCCCGTCGTCGTGATGGCCACCACTGGGACCTGTTCAACACAGCAAGGCAGGAGGGGTGAAAGCCACACATGTGTAGGATGGAGACAAGCAACCCTTCTCACTGCAGAGATCTGGTGACAGGTCACAGGCGTTGACACAAGCAGTGATGTTCTTCATGCAAGAAGGATGGGGTTGTGCAAAAGGGCTCTGTTGCCACCACCTGACTGATGGGAGAGGGAATTCTTAGGTCTTACCCACTCAGCTTGGGTGGGTGGGAGGCTGCTTACATCATATATAATTGGAAATCACCCTCATCACCTTGGAATTCTTCTCAAAGTGTATTATTAGAAGCCATCATAGAAAATACAGGATTTACCACACGGGAGCAGATGTGGGATCCATGATTCTGCCTCTAACAATGACCAAGGTCTCAGAAGAATGCTCAGCACCCAGTAATCAGCTGGACCACACAATAGCCAAAGCCTTCCTGGCCTCAGGCCACTAATGGCTTTATGTCCTGCAGCACAATCATTGATAGGGCTTCCCCAGCCCAAGTATGATTGAAAAGACAGACTAAACTTCTCTTAATCTTCTCCTGATCTTGCTTCCGTTAGCATCTGGAGATGTGCAGATGTTACACGCCCTATGGAAATGTCTATTTATACCTTCCAAGTATTAGCTTCTAATTCCATCAGCCCAAGCCAATGGTTACAGCATGAAGAAAGTATTTCTCCCAAAACTAAAAAAAACCCAAACAAAATAGATGTTCTTCCTCCATAATGAGGGAGGAAGAACCTCGATTGAGGAGGTTCCTCAATATCAACTCAATCTAGGCTATTTTATCAAATAATAATAAAGAAAACATCTGATCATCTGAAGTAAAACTAGAATTACTCCAAAAAGGTCACATTTTGTGTTTCACCTTTCCTAACTTTTTCATTAGGAATTAAAAATTTGAATGATTTCAAAGGCAAGTCAATTAACAAGGTAGAGGGGATTTTTTTTTTTTCCCCATAATTTTGAAGTTAAATCCATGAACAGGAGAGCCAGAGGAATCAAACCTTTTCAAAGCACAACTTTGGTCTTACCACCTCAACCACTTTTCTATGCAACAGGAAACAGCTATTTTAAAATGTTCTTTCCAGCTTTCTTGAAAACTTTATTCCCTATATTGTTCTCTGCTCTGAAATCCAAAATGGGATTTTTTTAAAAATCTGTACCCTATCCACAGCACTAATTTTTTTTGTCAGTTAAAGTGGATTCTTGCTGTTGATATGTTTGTTCTCCTCTGATTTTCAACAGTTGCAAAACTTATGGCTGAATTTTGGAGGCAGGAGCAGGGGCTACAGTGATGAAGCTGCACTTTTAATCACCTATTTCATCTATAGAACCCAATGATGCTCTAAGATTCACTCTTTTCCAGATGATGGTTTTATGTATTGTTGGGAAAACTGACTACTAGAATCTTTTCTGCTGCAGAAACTGCCCAAAGTATTTTTATTCCGATATCTGGGTGAATATTTTTGCCTCCCCAACTGTTCCATGTCTGCCAACTACTCTTCCTCCTGAGCCCCATGAGCAACATGAAGAATAAACAGGAATGGGGGGAGAATTGAGAAGTTTGGGGGCTGTAAAGGCATCATCCTGCCTTCCCTGCTCTGCTGAATGAACCACCTACTGCTCTTCTTGCTCCTGGGGCAAGAGAACAGCAGGATTAATTAAGCTGGGCTTTTAGTCATGGTTTCAATTTGTGAGCCAGGTCCTAATCCCCAGACAGGAGTTGCTCCCAAGGACTCTATGGGCTTGCCTCATGCTCTTTCAGGTCCTCCTCCAAATGAAGAATCTTTTTCAGAGCAGCAGCAACATATTTCTTCCTTTTGTGCAGGAAATTCTGCTCCTCCCTGCACAGGCTGAACCCCAAGCGCACGTCCAGGTCTCCTGAGCTGGAAGAGATAATGGGGAAAATCAATGCACGTGTCATCTAGAGCTGATATCAAGACCTGCAGGGAAGGTAAAGTCCACAAGTCGTCTGTAAAATGAGCTATTTCCACACCTATACATTGATCAAGGAGCAGAAGAGAGAGGAGCATTTCTATTGCCAGTAGAGTCCTAGTCAAGATGAAAAGGAGTTTCCAAGATGCTTTAGATTTCTTGTTTCCAGAGAAAAATCACCAAAAGGGGTCATTTGGGGAGGATTTTTTTCTATAGCCATTCTTTTTCACCACTGTGGCACCCTAGAAAACTCAAGTTATGCCCTCATCACCTGATCTCAGGTTTTGACAGCTCATTAACAGTGTTTGAGGTGAAGGTTCTAATGAGTTGTGTGATGGAGCTTGAGCTGCAGAACAAGCACCACCCCCTGCTCAGCCTCTGTCCTGGGAAATCCACCCTTGCACCTTGTGCTGAGCACATTTCTAGAGAAGCATTTGCAAGTTTCCTCCTGCAAATATATAAGAATATCCTTTTTTTTCTACATGAATTTTTTCCCCATTGAATTCTCTCCCTTGAGAAATGTGAAGCACAAGCCAAAAAAATTGCAAGAAAAAAAGGTAGAAAATTAATCAAATGGCAGCTAATGTTTTGTGTCTTCAACAACACAAGGATACTTGTTACTAAGAACACTCAATATTGATCAAATCCTCTGGGTCACATCACCCTCTGGTGGCTGCAAACTCTTATCCTGAATATTATTTTCAGCAATATTTCCCAAACATTAATATTTCAAGGTTAATGTTAGACAACATCTTTGTTCTCCAGCATGTTTGGTACATCCCAGTGTAATTGGAAAACAGAATAAAGTCAATTGATTTACCTTATAAAAACAAACATTTTTAACAGTAGATTAAAATTTCTCGTGGTCTCTCTATAAGTCTGCATCTATTGAATTTAGTTCTCAATGTATTTAGTTATGGTCTGGGATTGAGCAGGTAGCTCCTCTTCCTATGCTCTGAATTTCACCTACACCAATTGCTCTCATGAGAATCCACTTTGCTTCCTTTCTATTTCCTATATATATTTCCAACAGTGAGGATGCTGTGAACCACACGAAGTTTTCAGCTGTCCCATAAAACCTCCTTGTTTCCAATTTTACTCATGTGACATGTGCTCATCCTTCCACCTATCATGGAAAAAAACCCTACAAAACTCATTTAAATTAATCCTGGGTGATAGGACAAAAAGAGGCTGTCTTACCATTTCCTTGCTGTCAAGCACAAGTGAAAGGAATGATCCTAGAAGGCCAGAAAATAAAGCTCATTATCACCAAGTTTTGAACCATTTCTGTCCTTCAAGCTCAGGCAATGGTCCTTCGGTCAATGAGGAGGGTCTCAAATGTTCATTCCTATGGCTAAGGGCATTTTTTGGGTACAATTAACCAGAGTCTCACTCTCTGCTCTGGAATCAAACTCTCTCTTATCTACCAAGATAAGGGGCAGTTCATGTGCCATGAGCTTGCTTGTTACACTAGTTCACAAGTGTTCACACTTAGAAGGATCAACAAGAATGAGACAATTTACCTTATTAAAAAAACCCCAAACACACACAACATACAAAATCACCCTCAATATCAGTATTTAGACAACTTAAGACCTGAATTCAGGTTGTATTCTGGGTTGTTTTTTAATTACTAGCTATTCTGGAATTACCCAAATATACATTTTTTAGTGCACGTGCACATGGACAGTCATTTTTATTCCTTGAAACCACTTAACTCTCATTTTGGGATAGAGGTTTGCAAGGATTTTCATATTATTATAGTTATTGTTAAGACTTGCCTCCTTAAGAGTGAATATTAGTCTTTTTTTTTTAACATTGTCAATAAATAGCTGCACAATTTTACACAGTGATTTTCTTCACTTGGTAACTTTATTTCTAGAATATCTCTATTATATTTTTGTATATTTTATTTTTGTNATTTCTAGAATATGAAGCACATTTTGGAAAGATTTATCTAAAAAGGTTCACCAACACTCACCTCTTCTACTATTATTTCCTTCTGCAAAGGGAGCGAGTTCAGAGGGAATGAAAGGACCCCAGATTGCACCATTTCATTCTTATCTGCCAGCTGAAACAGTGCAAAAAGTGGGAGGGATCAAAGGGTTGTCATCTCTAGAACTTCTCCTAGTTCAGTTCACTGGTGACATTAATTGCTCCTAATTTCCTTGAGGCTCATGATGAGATAGATAAGGACAAGGTACCTCTTCTGGTAATAGGACATCCAGCCTTGTCTGCTCATTTATGACGCAGTGAAACACGATGATCCTAAAGCTGGGCTCAGAGTCCAGCAAAATCTTCTGGCTTCCTTCATGAGATCCTTTCACTGTAAATGTCAGCTCCTGGTCTACACAGAGAGGCAAGAAACACAGAGAATTTTTATTATTTCAAGCAAACACACATACCTAACAAAAATCTGCTTCTACTCTACACAAATCTTGTTTGATTTTATTTATTCTTGTTTGATTTGTCCAATTGGGAGGTTGGACCAGATGATCTCTAGAGGTCCCTTCCAGCCTGAAACATTCTATGATTTTCTTTACACCTTGATGATTAAGTAGACTTTGGGTGGCCACAAAACTGATATAAAACATCTTGGTGGATCTGCACAAATTATTTTTAAACACTATATTGTGCTATTCAGTGGGTGTTTTCCATAAATAAATAAATCCAAGATTCAGTGAGAGTTTAAAGGCATTTTGGGTTATTAATGAGAGTCATTTCTTTGGTGTCTGGTTCATTGTGTACATTTGATTGAATGTTGTGTCTGCTACAAGAGCCAAATGATTCAAACCCCAAAATCAACTCAACCATTGCCACCATTTTCTTCCTAAAAATCAATTTTCCATCCATGAATTACCTCAAAACAGCCACGATTTTTTGAGATTTGTCCCATAAGCAGCTTTACACAAGCTCCTGTTGATAAGACCAGTGCAGAACCCTGCTGTATTTATTAGAGCTACATTTTACAGGCACATTTACATTTTACAAGCCCTGATTTGGTGGTGATTTGCATCTTGGGCAGATCCCTTTGATATAATTCTAGACTTAAACTTAAGTTTCTTTTTGCTCAAGCAACCAAAGAAAATAAAATCTCTTTCAGAACCCTGAACGTGCAGAAATTTTCTAAATAAACCCAAATTAAACATACAGAATAAGATTTCTACGTATTAATTTAATTATGAGATAATTTTAAAAGAAGATGCAACTTACAGGATAAGATTTCCACGTATTAATTTAATTATAAGATAATTTTAAAAGAAGATGCAACCCAGTTAAAAATGTTCATTTTGAACCAGCAATAAAGACAACTGATAGAATTTTTTCCAAGTGCACATGGCTCTATTTTTGCATCAACTTCAGATGAATTAAATACTTGATGAACTTGAATATTGACAGACACAACCCTCCTGCAAGGTGAGACATGGTGGAACCACCCATTACGTGGCCTGCACAAGGGATTATTAATTTTTCAACACCTGCTGTAATGACTGAATCACAACACACAAAAACAATAGGTTAATGAAGCAATAACCTCACTTGTGGATTGCTGCTTCAGCCTCCCTGTGTCCACTCTGACCTCCAAACAGGAAACATCACGTGCCTGGAGCAAGAGAGGACAACTGAGAGAAGTCATTTCATTGCCAGATGTCATTGCAAGTGATTCAGATTGTTCTCCACCAACCCCTTGAGCTGCCCAACGAGCCACACAACCATCATCTCTCATTATGTCTGCAGATAACACGAGGACAACAGTGACAGGGTATTTTTTTTCTAAGTTTGAAAGTGAAGAGGGACAACCCATGAGCTGCTTGAACTTGGAGAGACAGTTGAGAAGATGAGATCTATTCAAAGTAATAGATATATTGAGATATGGGACTCTTCTTATGAGGGTTTTCTTGCTTGCTTCATTAAACCCTGAGAGTTCTGGGTGTGATGTTGGAATAATGGGTTGGAAATTCAAGTCTCTAGGAGAAAGTAGGTGGCACAGGCAAGCTAAGAACAGCTTCATAGCATGATGAAGGTGGCACCACACTGGAGTGGTGGGAAAACAGAGAGCCTTAGTGCCAACAACATGCTTTTTCTTGGAGACATAGATCAAAGGTTACAGAGCTCAAACTATGAACACAGGCACAGGAAAGACTGTTAAAAAAATAAAAATAATAATACATTACCACTAGTACTCCATTAGTAATAATTGCATCAGGGTAGTCCAGGCTGAAAAAGAAAATGGAAAATAAATACTCATCATCACCTATGATGTTGTAAGTCTATGAATGAACATAGCACTCATTTTCCCCCCCCATCAACCTGGACATTTCTGACTTGAATATTCTCACTCAAAAAATAAAACTTTGATCAAGCCTATGTCTAGATGATGAGCTGAGTTGCAAATTTTTCCATCTATAATAGAATAAGAAATGGGGCTTTTCCTCCTGTGGTTTTTCATAGCCGTGTAATGAACTCTGATACGTGACACACCAAGGATGAGGAGAGCTGGAAGCTGCTACATCCATCTCCATGGCTTTGGTCATGACATGGTTTGACCCAAGGGTTTGTACTTGAAAAAAAATTATATATTTGTCTAGATCTTCACCATTTCCCCAAAAATTACCCCAACAAAAATTGTACTCACCTCTATCAAGTGATTTGCAAAATGCACATGAAATTTTAACAGGCCACTACATGTGTAGATGTGTTTCCACTTACCCAGCCAGGGGCAGAAGTGGATTCATATACCAATTTTTATCTTTTAAAAATATTTTTATGCACTCTATATATTTTTATACATTTAATAGTCAACATTTTCATATATTTCATTTTAGTATATTTTTTACATTTGGTATCTTTATGCATTCTATATATTTTTATACATTTGATAGTCACTATTTTCATATATTTCATTTTAGTATATTTTTTACATTTGGTATCTTTATGCATTCTATATATTTTTATACATTTGATAGTCACTATTTTCATATATTTCATTTTAGTATATTTTTTACATTTGGTATCTTTATGCATTCTATATATTTTTATACATTTGATAGTCACTATTTTCATATATTTCATTTTAGTATATTTTTTACATTTGGTATCTTTATGCATTCTATATATTTTTATACATTTGATAGTCACTATTTTCATATATTTCATTTTAGTATATTTTTTACATTTGGTATCTTTATGCATTCTATATATTTTTATACATTTGNTAATATCCAATATTTTAATATATTTACTTTTAATATATTTATATATTTTAT
Source organism: Brachypteracias leptosomus (assembly GCA_013401335.1). NCBI lineage: Eukaryota > Metazoa > Chordata > Aves > Coraciiformes > Brachypteraciidae > Brachypteracias > Brachypteracias leptosomus. Next base: position 97,038 of record VYZX01017664.1, read on the forward strand.
ATTTTCCCCTCAGAAAAATCAGGCAATGTGCCATTAAGTTTATCTCATATTTTACCATTTTATTCAATTGCAGACGTCAATTCATAGACCCAGATTAGACCAAAAAATACATATATAGATTATTAGTAGTCCTCAAACTACTACTTTTAATTCAGCCTTTGCAAGCTATGGATTATACACACTCTATAGAAATACATATTTCAACTATATTAACAGCTTAGCTGAAACCAGGCAAGATGCTTCATTTAAAATAAGACATTTTAAATGACATTACTATTAAAAGCAGGTTTATCACCACTATTACATTTCAATAAAAACACACATTAAAATAACTGTGTATAACCTCCCACAACAAGAATTCCCCCAAAATTTCAAAGCTCCTCAACAATTTAAACTTTCATGTCCAATTCAGTATTTTTCTTTAAGGGGAAAAAATATGAATTGGTTAAATACAGGGCAAAACACTCAGGAAAAGCTTTCCAGTGAAAAACAACAAAAAAAACCCAAATCACACCCCACAAAAAAAAGCCAAACACACAACCCAAAAAAAACCCCCAAAACAAAACAAAACCCCAAACAAACAAAACACACAAACAACCCCCCAAAAAACCCCAAAACAAAACAAAAACCCAAATAAAAAAACCACACAAACAACCCCCCAAAAAACCCCAAAACAAAACAAAGACCCAAACAAGCAAAACACACAAACCCCCAAAAAAACCCAAAACAAAACAAAAACCCAAACAAGCAAAACACACAAACAACCCCCCAAAATGCCCCAAGACAAAACAAAAACCCAAATAAACAAAACGCAAAAAAACCCAAAATGAAACAAAAACCCAAACAAGCAAACCCCACAAACAACCCCCCAAAATGCCCCAAGACAAAACAAAAACCCAAATAAACAAAACGCAAAAAAACCCAAAATGAAACCAAAACCCCAACAAACAAAACACACAAACCCCCCAAAAACCTCAAAACAAAACAAAAACCCAAATAAACAAAACGCAAAAAAACCCAAAATGAAACCAAAACCCCAACAAACAAAACACACAAACCCCCCAAAAACCTCAAAACAAAACAAAAACCCAAATAAACAAAACGCAAAAAAACCCAAAATGAAACCAAAACCCCAACAAACAAAACACACAAACCCCCCAAAAAACCCAAACCAAACCAAAAACCCAAACAAGCAAAACCCACAAACAACCCCCCAAAAAACCCCAAAACAACCAACCAACCAAGCAAAACACACAAACACCCTCCAAAAAAAAAACCCCCAAATAATTATACATTGGAAAAAAAAGAATTAAGACTTTTGTAGGATTATGTTTGAAAGTGTATTTTTAGTGTTCCAAGAACGTTGTTTCTTGGGGCAAAAAATATTTAGTGTTTCTTCCTGCATGGAGGGAAATGGGTTTAATTTTGTTTCAGCGACAGATTTAATTGTCTGTAGTGAAATAGTTGTAAATACATGAGATGTGGTGTCAATATCCTCAAATACTTCATTTAAAACATTAAGGACAACAGAGAAGTGATATGGTGGATATTAAAAGAATTAAGGACAACAGAGAAGTGATATGGTGGATATTAAAAGAATTAAGGACAACAGAGAAGTGATATGGTGGATATTAAAAGAATTAAGGACAACAGAGAAGTGATATGGTGGATATTAAAAGATCTGCATGAAGGTGGAAAGGCAGGAGATCTTCTCAAGGAGGTAAATATCCAGTGGGCTGTAGAATTATTTGATGTGTTGGTATCAAAGTATAAAGTCAGGTTGATACCTAAAGTTAGGAGGTCCAAGGCATGTTGGAGTGGAAGAACCTGCACTGGGGGTCAGAAGAGCTCCTGGGAAGAACCAGGACAACAGCTCTTAAGCATTGATGGTTGAGATGTCCCTCTTGGGCCACCACTTCTGTGGTCACAGCTGCTGTTGGGCTGGTAACCTGTTGGTTGCTCTCCCAGCTTTTATATCCTGAATTTCCAGACTTCTGTTGGTCACAGCATAAGACAGATGCTTTTAATTTTATTTTTTTTTTTTCAACCTGGTGATCCATACACTTGCTTTAAGAAGAGCCAAGTCACTCACCTCTCTCTGAAGCTCTGGACATCAGCTGTGGCTGGAAACACGGGTGAGGTGGGTACAGCAGAGCTCCTACTGTTCAGGCTGGGAGGGACCTTTGGATATTTTGCCCATCTCTGGAGCACTGAATAACGTCCACTGCTCAGGACTAGCTGGTGATTTCCCCACCAACCAACCTGCTCTTAGCCAGCCCTCATTACCCATCCTAACATTCCTCTCCTCTCCTCCATCACAGTTTGGGATTTGGGGCCTTTTTCAATGCAGACCTCAGCTTGACTATGAGAATTGGGATCTTATTATGGTCTGTAGCAGAGGAAGCCAGGAACTGAGACCCTGAGCATCTTTCTCCACTAAAAGTCTATTGAAGGGGTGGCCAAGACTGCAGTGGACTCTGTGAGCCTGGAGACCACTTCCCAACACCAAGTACACATCAAACTGGCACCTTCTCCTTCTTAGATCATGCCTGACTTACCATGAACCAGGCAATGTTGGATGGAAAGCTACAGCCACAGATTCTCATATTAGTTTGCATTTAGTGGAGCCTCCTCTGCTCCATTTCACCAGAGAATTGGGATTTTTTGATGCCTACCTACAGCATTTTAATTCTTTCAGGTCAGATCCAGCTTCTCCTTGTCTTTAGGAGCTTCCACATAATGTAGGTCACTTCTCTGAGCTTTCTGATGACCCAAGAGAAGCATGGGGGGGTGGTACTATTTCAATAAAGATTCTTTGGTTGTCATCTTTCTCCACTCTAAACTATGGCCTTCAGTGCTCTTTGACTCCCTGCTGTAAACATAAATATGGACATATAAATATAAATATGGGTGAGGACTCAGCCTGCTCTGAGTCTCCTCAGCAGGGCCCCAACCCAAATGGCTAGCATGATCTGCTGGTGAAATTTCTCCAAAGAACACAGCAGAACTCCAGAAAGAAAAAAAAGGACTTTTATTTGCTAAAAATCATGCTCTTGCCATATTTCAATAGTTACTATTTAACTTTTATACAACTTTTTTGTACACCTATTTACATTTATTTGCATTAAAGGGGCTTGGTTTTAAACAGCATGTTTCACATTTGGAAAAAAAAACAAAATAAAAGAGAAGATGGAGAGGGAGCTGAGCTGAAAGGTTGTGTGAGAGTGGTCCTTCATTCTTCTAAGGGTTGTTTGAGATGCACCTCCTCAACTTGGGACATCTGAAAGAGAGAAAGAGGCCAAAAAAAAAGATCAGCAGACCCCGCAAATACCCTGGGGACCCTCAGACCTCTCCTTGGGAACTCAAAGTACCTTTTAGTTCATCAGAAGTGTCTTGGTGGCCCCTCAATATCGGGCGTGGGCTTCAGGAGAAGTCAGAGGGGAGAGGGATGTTGAGGGAGCGGAGCCACCTGCTCAGGCGGGACTCCCCGGTCCCTGTAGTGACTCGTAGAGGTTCATTCTCATTCTGGACCCTAGCCGTGGAAACACAGAGGAGAAAGTCCACGTTACCTTTAATAATCACCAGATAATACCACAAAAAGCACTAAAACAGGCAAATCATCACCCTGTGCACAAGGACCTTACCTTGTCCATCGCCGCTGCTCGAGGGCAGCAGCTCTCAGGCCAGCTGGGCTCCTCTTATGGGCCCATAAAACACTTGGTGGGCGTTTGCAATCCCTTGGCTTGGCTGCTGGTGAAAAGGCACTTGGAGGAAGGACCATGCCCTTCCTCTCTGTGTCCTTAGCATCAAGGATCTGGCCCCTCAGTGCCTGCCACGGGCAGTGGCAGCAGAGAGGTGAACGTTTGGAGGTGCTGCAGAGTGAGGCACAACTAGAGAGGGTATTTGTCTTGCAGTGGTGGAAGCCAAGCTACCAAAATGAAAGGTTTTCTTCCATTTTTAAATAACAGGAACAAATGCAGGAAGAAAATTTCATAGAGCCCACCCGTGTATCGTGAGGGAATTTTTGGTGCAAGGAACACAAAGCACAAGTTTTGCAGTGAGGTCAAGAGGCAAGTGAAAATAAGGGTGAGAAAGTTGTAGGGGGGACCCAGGAAACTTTCTTGGCCTGGGGTTACACTTCGTGTGTGATATTATTCAGCTGAACTGCTGGAAAGAAAGAATTGGCTAATACAGTAAATATTCCAAGTGGAAAAGTCTGGAAGGAAGAGGCAGAAGGAAGGAAGAGGCAGAAGGAAGGAAAAAGTATTTGAGATAGTGTCAGAAAAAAAATGTGCTGGTGGGATTAATCATTAATTTCAGAGATAAACTGCCATATTTACCCCCTAAAAAGTATGTTCTCCTTATTCCCATCATAATAAACTGTCCTGCATGGTTAGCTGGACTTGTTAGTGCTATGGTTGACTTTCCCCCTCTGAAAATTATCTCTGAAAATGATCTGTCAACACTTCTCCCATCCAGCAATGCCAAAATCCCCTGCCAAAACCTGCTGAGCTTGTTGAGCACAGGAGAGGTCGGGTTGATCCATAGCTTTCTGGTGACCCATTTCTGCTCCTTCAAGTCTTTCAGACCTTATCAGAGCTCTTTAGTTTATCACAGGCAATGCAATCTATTGTCTCCACAAACCCTATCATTAATTACTCCTGACACCACACTTCTCTACGTTGAAAGGAGAGGAAAAAACCTTCTCAATATCCTGCCATGACCATCATAATTAATCAATTCAGATGTGCTCACACCTTTATTCCAGGCTCAACTGATGGGCAGAACATTGGCAGCCATATATGTACAAGAAACACAAATGAGGTGCAGTAGGGGAAATGTTTATCTGCCTTCTGACAAGAAACAGCATCTTCCCTTCTCTCAGTCCTGCTGGGACCTCACAGGGACATTCCCTGACCTATGATGCAGCAGTTTCTTCCCTTTGGGTGTGGAGTTCTTTAGGCCACAACTATTACATTTGTCACTCAGGTGTTGTCACGCTATGGATGAAAAATGTGGAGCTGATGTGTTCTTGCTGTAGCAACTGAGCCATGACTATGATTCTTTTTAAAATCTCTTCCTTGGGACTGCCAAGGGTCCTTTTTATTTCTACAGTCCCAACCATCATCTTCCAACCAGTAGAATTCCTACTCAGCACCTGCAGAAACTGCTAAATTCCTGATTATCTACTGAACGTGTCTCCAGGAAAAGGCAATTGGCTTCAAGGTCTAGGAGAAGAATTTGACACAGAGTTTGTACTCATGCTCTGAGATTAATTCCAACCTCCATCCCCACGTGCAAACCCACTTGTGCACAACATCCAAGCCAGACAATCTACCTGAACCTCCCTCATCAGAAGACAGGATCATCAAAAGCATGACTCTATGGACCAACTCCATCAGCTGTCCTCTAACTTGCAAAGGAAGGAAGACCCTAGAGATGCCACTTGACATCTACTGGAGCTCCCTCCCCCATTGCCATTACTGATGTCATGACACCCCTGAGCTGTGACAGACACCCTTTGTCTTGCCTTTGGTGGGTGTCCTGCCAGTTTTGGTGCACAACAAACAACAAACCATCTACCCTGGTGAGTCCCCATGAGTTGTAACAGGAGACTCTGGGACTGCTTTATCTCTGGTGGCTTTTTTGCTCGTGAACACTGGGAGATCTTTCCTCCCCCATTTATAACACTGAGCTAATGCCCTTTTTCCAGCAAGCCCCAGTTTCCCCTTCTCTCAGGAATAAACATGTTTTCCAAGCCTCTACCAACAACATATTGTCCTGCTAGGTCTCCTTGAGAAGGTCCCAGCAATACCAGGTTTTCTCTAAGGTTGTTTGAACACTTTCAGTGCAATAACATGGATCAAATTGGCAACAGAAATCCTTCCAAGTAACTTTCTCACAGTCATAAAGCATATTATGGAGACAGCATAGAATACTCTGAAATTCCCATTTATTAGACTTGAAGGAAAATATCTAGATGTTGCTTTCAGATAATACAGATTTAAGCAGCACCATCACATATGAACCAGCTTTCCAGACTATTTTTGCACTTAACACAACAGTTTATTTAGAATTTAGGACTCTACTCACGTGTTCTGCAATGTGAACTCCACCTCCAGCTCCTCACGTGTCTGAAGAGAGGGCAAAAAGAAAGAAAGGTTTATTACTTACTTTTCTTCAGAGCTTTCATCATACCAGTTACATATGTTCGAAATTATATATACTAAGAAGAGCACTTAGGAAAATTTCCAGCACATAAGCATCATTTGCAAAAAAAACCCACCAACTGAAAATACTGAATTAAAAATACTGAAAAAGTTGCTAAAATTAAATAAAACTTTTTGAAACCTAAGGATGCAGACATAGAAACTCCTATTCTGGTAAAACAGCCATTTTTCAAGCTTTAATTCCCAACATAAGAAGAATATTAAAGTTGCTTTAATATTATTAAAGCAGCTGAAAATTCATAACTTATACCAAAAGCCAAAAAATAGGACAAAAACATTCAGAATTAAGGCACTGGGTAATTAATTCTATCTATTTTTAGCACAGAAATTTGTTCTTCACAAAAACTAGCATACAGGGATTTTAAATCTTTCTTATAATAGCAGGGAAATGGGGTTGAAGTGGAATTTTCCCATAAAGAAGAGCTGTAAAAGGATCTATTTAGTTGGAAGGAAAGAATTGGCTTTGGTTCTGCTCCATCCCATTGCTCACCTGGGGATTCAGCTGGAACTTCACCCGAGCTGTACGTCCTACAGTGAGTTTATCTATGTCAAAGTGAACTGTGCAGAGCTCATCATCCCTGGTGATCGTGTCTTCATCACAGACCTTCAACTCCAGCACGTTCTGGAGAAGAAAAAAAAAATAAATTAATAATATAATATAGTTATTTCTATATTTAAAAATTCCATAAGAGAGGAAAATCTCAAGACGAGGTTTTCCTCCCTCTAGTTTCCAGGGAAGAAGGGAAAAGGGGAAAAAGAAAAGATATTTGGGAGTATTAGACTTCACATTATTGGTAGCTTTGCTACAAATAAATGGGGAAATGAAACAAGACAAGCAGCTCGTGCAGAACATTCATCACTATTCATTAATTTGGGATAATAAACCGCATTAAATGTCCCTACATTTATTTTATACACTTGGAGCCAAAGGCCATAAAACAAGCAGAGGTAAATGAAGTGGGTTTAAAGGGTTTTCTTTCCATCAGACCTACAAAGAATTGATCTTACTGTTCATTTTGATATGATCTTTATCTTTGTATGTCAAGATTAGGAAGAGGGTAATAAGTCCACACTTTGCAGGGCATTTAATTGCTTCTCACTGCTCCAGTAGGGTAAAAAAATAGCTGGACCAGAACAATACCAAGGAGGGTGGAAGCAACAAGGAATCTTTAACACCTCCAATATTTGGGAGCTAGTTTTGCATCACCTGGCGCCAGCAAAGAGTGAAAATAATTTCATTTTACTACCTTGACTCGTCGGTCAACCTTGTAGCAGAAAGCTTCATTCCATACAGGGTTCTTGCAGTTCCTGATGGTTCTGGTCCTGACCTTCTCAGATGAGGCAGTTGGAAGCCACAGTGTCACGTAGCAGTCTGAGAGGGTGACTGTGGAACAAGAAGATAACAATACCCACTGAGTGATAATATATCCAGAGAAAGAATTCCTATACTGTATAAGACAAACATAACACAATAGGGGATTTATTCTTAAAAAATAAAGGGTGAGGAGTAAATAACACCATGAAAAATGTGGTAACAACACGTGTTATTCAAGTATTACTTTATATTTTTTTGTTCATAAATTACACAGGGTGAGGAGTAAATAACACCATGAAAAATGTGGTAACAACACGTGTTATTCAAGTATTACTTTATATTTTTTTGTTCATAAATTACGCAGGGTGAGGAGTAAATAACACCATGAAAAATGTGTTAACAACACGTGTTATTCAAGTATTACTTTATATTTTTTTATTCATAAATTACACAGGGTGAGGAGTAAATAACACCATGAAAATGTGTTAACAACACGTGTTATTCAAGTATTACTTTATATTTTTTTATTCATAAATTACACAGGGTGAGGAGTAAATAACACCATGAAAATGTGTTAACAACACCTGTTATTCAAATGTTACTTTATATTTTAACTAGCACTGTACTCCATACATCCATGCTGCATTTAGCTTTATATTCAGGACTATCCAAATAGCTGGGGCAGGGTAATGTTGCCAAAAACCAAGAATATTTATCAATATATGCCCTCTGCCACATTCACTCACACCAGCTCTAGGGTGGCTTCACTGTCACACAACACAGCAAACAGCCTTTAATTTGGGCTGCAGCCAGACTTCTTTTCTAGCATTTCATTTTGCACCTTAATTAAGTGACAGTCTTTATCAAAAGATAATGAAGAACAATCTTTCTGCCCAAAATTAAAGCGTTCCCCCATCAAAACTGAAAAGGTTGATTGATCATCAATCACTTCACTGATTTCACATTCATCCATATATTGGGCAACATTTTTAGATGTATTTCTCAATCCTTTTGGAGAACAAAATCAGTTTCATTTAATTATGATTCATTCTATTCCTTGCTCCTACTCTCTATGCAGGCTGGGACAATCCTGCCATCACTATGCCTGGGGAAGGAAGCTGAGAACCTTCAGCTCCTTCCATCTTCCAGCCTCCCATGTTGGGAGGGAGAACTAACAAGGGGTGAGACTTGCAGGAGCTTGATACAGGTACCAGCAGCCTTCAAGGTCAGGCTTGATGGGGCTCTGAGCAGCCTGCCCTAGGTAGAGATGTCCCTATTTGTGTAGGGAGGTTGGACAAGATCTCTAGAGGTCTCTTCCAGCCTGAAACATTCTATGACTCTATAAAGCAATCCATATTCTCTCAATCCATATTCCAATTCACATTAACAATGCCCAACCAGTCACCTGGTTCTTCCAGCAACCTCGTGAGTCAGAAGTCAAATAATTCAACCCCTAGTCATGCTCAAAACCTGTAACAGTGTCATTACATCATATGAAGTCCAATTTTCTTCCTCTTTATCTCTCAGTAGCAACTACAGATGTGGGTTTTTCTACCAGCCATGTTTTTCCCAAGCTGTGTCTTTATCTTGGATTTGACCATCAGCAAAACCTTGATAATGACCATGGGAACAAAAGTGTTGCCAGCAAGTGGTCTTAAGGCCAAACCTCATCAGAAATCACAACCAACCAGATATTGAGCAGAGGGACAAGTACAGGCAGATGAAAACATACATGGCTAATGGTGATTAATGCCACAGCTCCCATTTTCAAAGGGCTTGAGACACACTGATGAATGACTTTGCAGGGGCAATGTCAGGATTAAGCAAATAAGGACATTGAGAAAACTTGAATGACTTGCCCAAGACCTCATAATGCAGCCAGTGGCAGGGTCCAAAACACAGCCTAGATTTCCAGGCCCTTACCCAAATCTATTAAAATTGAAATAATATATTTATTTTTCACTGGTGAAGTGAAGCAACATAAGAATCAAAGACCAAGAAGAAAGAGCTTCAATAAATCAAGCACAACACTTCACTAACAAGAAAATATGGGTTTAAAAAAAATAAAAATAAAAATAAACAACCCAAAACAAACCACACCACAACAAAAAACCCCAACCAAAACATTGACATTGACCTGGGGAACACCAAAGTTGAATTAGAAAAACAAGGAAGCTAAAGTGGAGGAAATAAGTGCTAGCTCAGGACTGGAACAAGCAGCATTTTGTTGGCATGACAAACAGGTAGAAAAGGGGCATCTCCCCCTAGTTGAAAATATTAAGATTTCGAGGAGATCTAACCTAAATTTTAATACCTCAGAACAGAAAAAGACTGCCTGAAATACCCTTTCCACTGCAGGCAAAATCCACTATCACAGAATCACAGCCTGGTAGGGGTTGGAAGGGACCTCTGGAGATCATCTAGTCCAACCCCCCTGCTAAAGCAGGGTCACCTAGACCAGGTCACACAGGTGGGTTTTGAAAGCCTCCAGAGAAGGAGACTTCACAACCTCTCTGGGCAGCCTGGGCCAGGGCTCTGCTACCCTCACAGGAAAGTTCTTCCTGATGTTGAGGTGGAACTTGCTGTGTTCCAGTTTGTGCCCTTGTCCTATCACTGGGCACCACTGAAAAGAGACTGGCCCCATCTTCTTGACCCCCACCCTTCAGATATTTATAAACATTGATAAGATCCCTTCTCAGCCTTCTCTTCTCCAGCCTAAACAGCCCCAGGACTCTCAGCCTTTCCTCACAGAGATGCTCCAGTCCCTTCATCATCCTCATAGCCTCCATTGGACTCTCTCCAGTAGTTCTCCATCTCTCTTGAACTGGGAAGCCCAGAACCCAGAATAATAATCTGAGTTTCTTCAGAAAACAGATTTTCTGCTAAGAAAATGCTCTTGCTGAAATCTCTTTGCCATATACACTTTAAATCAAATCCCTGCAATGCCAAAGTTCTGAATTCGGGGCATCTCAAGGGTGTAAAAATATGATATTCATCCATGGAGTAAAAAATATCAAGACATAAGGAGCAGGCAAAGTAAATCATAGCAGATTTTTTAAAGCTGTAAAGGTAAAATATAAATAAGCACAATAATATTTCATTGCAGAAGACACAGGGTTAAGTAACCCAGAATAGTACAAGTAAGGGCAGCAGGGATTTGTTCCCTGATCATTCCTGTTGTTGTCAAGCACAGTTTCTACATGTTCCAACCACATCCCTCCTACCAAAAACCACCAAATCCAAAATCAGATCAGTTTTCCCTCTACTACTGACCCATTACACCAATTAAAACATTAGAATTTACAGCTGGTTTCCTTACAAACTCTGCTGTGCTGCATAAAATTCTGCGTGTACCAGAAGAAAATGAGTTTGGGGCCATTTTGGGGAACATATTGTGGACTTTTCCTCCTTGTTTTACATCTTCCCATTTTATTCTTGTGGTCTACAGATTGGAATTTTCTTCTTCTCTTTATTTCACCTTTTTCTTTGGTGCCTTTTCAACTTTAAACAGATATCACCATTCAAATTCCCCCATGAAAGTGGCTCAGTGGCATCACTGCATTTTGAAAGGCACCTGGGAAAGCCTCAGTGCACCCAGGAGGGGGAAGTTATTGAGGACCCTCCTCTGTGGAACAGAAGCTGGGAGGAAGCCCCCCAAAGAACTGGAAAATTGAGAATTAAACCAGTCCCTCCCCTGGGGAGATTTGGTCTGTCTTGGGCTCTTCCCACTATTAACATTTGTTCTGTGATCTGCCCATCACATTTCTCCCTTGCAGTCTCTATTCTAGATATGGAATACATATCTAAATATAGATATTTCTTATTTTTCCCTCACTTAAACTCCTTTAAAACTTTCACAGTAATGTTCCACTTTTTTTTCTTTTTTGTACTTTTAAATTGCTCCATTCTCTAGATTAAATAAATCCCTAGACAAACTGGATTTTAGATCTTCCTGCATATTTATAAATCCTGCGGAAGCAACAGAATGTTTTTATATTATTATGCTTTATGTATTTGTATTATACTTTATGTATTTTTATTATGCTTTATGTATTTGTATTATACTTTATGTATTTGTATTATACTTTATGTATTTTTATTATACTTTATGTATTTTTATTATGCTTTATTTATTTGTATTATACTTTATGTATTTGTATTATACTTTATGTATTT
>VYZX01017664.1:108865-173332 GCA_013401335.1 Brachypteracias leptosomus
TATTATACTTTATGTATTTTTATTATACTTTATATTTCTTATTATACTTTATATAAAGTATAATTAAATAATATTTTTATTATACTTTATTTTTAATTATACTTTATTTTTTTATTATACTTTATTTTTTTATTATACTTCTGTTCTTTTCATAGGCTTTCCCACTATTGCTGCTGCATCACCAGCTCTCCCTTCTTTTCAGAAGTCCCATAGGGAATACTCAGGTTTTTTACTCAAAAATACAAGAATTTTCATCATTTCCAGAGCAGCCAAGCCTGATGTCCCAAGGGTGGGGAATCCATCTCATAGGGAGGTATGAAAGCAAGAGATCAAATGCTTGAGTTACTCTCTTGACACTCAAGAGTAGAAAGCAACGATTCAGCATCACCATAAAAACAACTCTCACAAACTTGCAGCAACATAAATTGTGGAGGAATGGAAAGATAAGAACAACAATATTGACAAAATATATTTTCTTTAAGGAATTAAGAAACCTCCAGAAATTGAAGTACTCACGTAAATCTGCCTTCCGCACGTTCCTCACTCTCAGTACTTTTACAGTGAGCAGGTTGAAAGGAGAAACTGGTCTCTGCATCACAATTCAAAGAAAAAAAGAAGAAAAAATTAAAAATATTACATTGAGATTAATTCTAGAGTCTACAGTCCCAGGCTGCTGTAGCCTTAAAGTTCTAAGGACACAGATAAAATCAGGTTTTTAAGGCTGAGCCAGCGTCATTTATCAAACCAAGAGGAGCAGCTGAAAGAACTCTACAAGTTTTGGGCACAGAAGCCTTTGGAGGTCTGAAATAGATGCAACGGATTTCAAAACCACATGTGAGCTGAGAGGTTGATTTGATAAAGATCACTCCTTCCTATACACCTCCTCACCACTGCCTGCATCAGAACAGAATGTCCTGGGACACCAACCAGCCGGGCAAGTAGAGCCGAGCGACCACCATGCACCAGCACAAGCCCCCATGCACAGCCTAAAAACAGCAACTAAAACAGCCTAAAAATGCAACTGGTGCTGACAAGATACTTCTCATGAAGACTCTGACCCATTTCTGATCTTCTTAAGCAGGAAACTACAAAACTCTTTCCAGAGTTGACCTTGGGAGTTCTCCACTAGGTATCACACGCCTTGGGCTCAGATACATGAAGTCTCTAATAGCTCATAACTTCCCTAGCTCGTGCTTTATATTCCCCAGGCTACAAATTAACTCTTTCCCCATTTATTCCCCACTATTAAACATCTTTCTCTCCTCTTCCCACACTATTATCTCCATTTCATAGGTATCAACCTTCCCTTTTGAAACTAATTATGTACAGGTATCATCTCTCTTGACACTTGCTTAAAATTGGCATTTAGCTTTGAGGCTTTGGTTTAGAACAGAAACAGGTGTTTTGTGCCCCAAAACTTGTCCAATCTTTCTAATCATACCAGTAGGTAAGAACAGATATTATCTCTATTCATAAATCCTCTCACTCCTACATCTATAGACAGATATGGGTAGACATTTATAGAGAGATATGGGTAAGAACTCTACCCATAAATCCTCTCACTCCTACATTTATAGGCAGATATGGGTAGACATTTATAGAGAGATATGGGTAAGAACTCTACCCATAAACCCTCTCACTCCTACATTTATAGGCAGATATGGGTAAGAACTCTACCCATAAACCCTCTCACTCCTACATTTATAGCCATACTACATCCTAGTGAAGTTAACACAGAGTCCTAACACAAACACATGTTCTGCTACTTGGCATCTGAAGTGCCTGTAGCAATCCTGAAGTGACCTACTGATGCTAAGAAAAGGTACCTTGCTACTATTTGCTCTACATTTTGCCAGACCATTTGTCTTCCCACTTGTAGCATGAGGCTCATCCTGAAGTGTCTCACAATGCTTTGACAAAGCATCAAGCAACCAGGACCATGACGTGACACTGGACACTAACACAAGGTAATGAAGCAGGTCCTTGTCCTCACCAACAAAAACCTCAGCAGAGATGAAGAAGAGGCTTCAAGAACCAAGCTGGGGAATCCTCTTGCACTTCCCTTTGGGTCAGCAAGAGGCTGGAAGATGCAGAGTTGAAGGTCAGGGAGACAGGAGCAAGAGGGTTGGAGCAGTCACTGATACAGGCACATTTGTCCTGCATCATCTCAACCTGTCCAGGCTCTAGCACAGGGCACAGTTTTATGGGGCACAGTTCACAAGCTGTGGGACATTTCAGCTGTCTCAAAGAGCACATCACACCTCTACCTGCTCTATTATTCCCAACATGGCCACAAAGGAGAACTTGGACAGAATGTCCACACCTTGAATGAAAAAAGTAGTTCTTTGGGGGGAGAAAAAAAATAAATTACAGCCTCCAATCAAAGCAACCAAAAGGCTTCATGCCCAGACTGCATTTCTACATGAATTAAATAGAAATGGGTAGAACACACTTATGAAGACCAACAGCCAAGGCTTGTCAATCCCTGCCCAATCTACTGACATGTTTGCTGTGTTTACACTTGGTCCCTGCTTTCCCACCCAATAAATCCTCAATGTTTTTATCCTCAACAGAAGAGGTGGAGCTTCTTTACCCAGGAAAGATGGGGTTTGCATTCCTTGAATACAGAACACTCTTGAGCAGAAGTTCTCCATCCCATGGAAATGCTCTTAACACCATTTGAAAGGAAAAACCTTTGCTCAGCTCTTTGCAAACAAGTATCTAGACTTCTCCTTGGTGCATCTCAAGGGGATCGTGGTGTCTCCCTGCAGCCCTAAGTAGAACCTAGAGATAGGACCCAAGAAGGGTGTTTCTGTGCTCAGTTGTCCTTTTTAGTTGGATGTATTTATGCAGTTCCTTGCTCAGCTGCTACAATTCCCATTCTGGTCTGTTTAACTCTCCAAATCAATTAATCTCCAAAATTCATCTCCAAACTCTATCCAATCAATCCTCAAGTGCTTCACTCCGGATTGCAACGTCTGTTCCAATACTCAACTTGGAAGCCAAACCCACCTTTCAGGTGCCTCAATGTTGTGTCAAGTCAAGCTGTCAGCAACTTAGAGTCACACAGAAAAAACTCTTGAGGGGTGTATCTCAAACTGGATGATCTGCTAGTAACAGGCAATGACCTCCTTTGACGTGATGATGAGCATATCACAGGCTGGGTAAGTTTTGAGGCCAGAAGCCTCCCAGGTCAGTTATTACACACACTTGGACTTTCAGCTTCTGTCTTTATTTTGTCTGAGCCATGGTTGTCACCTCATGAGCCGGAAACACAACTCAGGCATTTTAATAATCACTGTTGAAACCACTTAAATACACGAGATTGCGAACGCACGACTTGGTCACACTGTCCTACGTCAGATAAAAGTTCAATTAAACCCTGTGGCACCCTTGTGCAATCCTCACCTACCCAGTGCCAGGGAAGTCAGTAGGAGTGTTCACATGCTGGATGTTCCTCCATGTGAATAGGAGTTACATAAATGGGCTCTGGAGCTGCTCCACTTCAGTAAAACTCCAAGTTCTTCATAGAATTTTTATGTCAAGAAGACTGGAGTGAAACACAGACATGATTCCCAAGTAGTAGTCAACCAGCATGTCATACCTCTTCGCTTTCTCTCCAAATAGGAATAGAAATCTCAGCACTCCCTCAAAACCTATGAAGACCACCAAAACACTCAGTAGCAGGTCTTTCAAACATAGGTCACCACCTTGTTTCTCACCTGGGGCAGGTACGTGGCACCTTTTAACTTCAAAAGAGTCTTGAAGCCTCAAGGGCAGGCAGGAGTTCATGGCATTACTATGTCTACCACCTCAGGCAAGGTCAAGTGCATAAGAAACACTTTTCCTTGTAGTATATGTTTTAAATTTATCTCATCTATTTTAAAATACTCCATAGTTGGGGCTTCAGTCCATAGAAATCCCTGGGGTCGTTTCGGAATAAAAACAAATGTAGCAGGAGTGATTCACAGCTTGTTTCTTTCCAAGAACTATGTAAAACTTGTGTGGCTCCAGACAAGACATTTTCAGTTGATTTTCCTTCTGTTCCTGCCTCCACAGCTGGACTTGCACATTAGAATAAATCCAAATCTTACAAAAGAAACCAAGTCAAGCATTCCCACAGTTCCACATGGCTTTTTCTTGACACCATGCTAGCCTATATTATTTTTATATCATACAGTAATTTGAGTAACTTTTAAAGGGGTTTTTTTTGCCCCTCAGCTTAAGGGCACTGCCAACATCTTCTCACCAAATATTTGGCATATTCCTTTTAATTTCAATGGCCATTTAGGTTTAAATCCCACGTATTCCATGCACTGAAACTGACTCTGCTAATGAAAGCTGATTTCTTTCACTGAATAACAAAAAAACCCCAGATATACCATGCTTGTATATTTATCATCATAAATGGCAAATAAAATAAAGGCAGCTCAGGTCCTTGCTGATTTTTGCCTCTATGAGCCTCAAAGAATCAGGGCAGAAAGAAGGGGCTACTCTAAATTATATGTACTATACTCAGGTCAGTTCTGCCACCCTAAATACCCTAAAGACAAGAGGCACCATCTAAAGCCACTGAACAGATCTCACCCCTAGAGGGCTGCTAAGATCCTCTAAACACAGGCCAAGCTTACAGAACTAAAAATAACAATTTTTCTGATCCTAGCACACTTCTTTAGGGCTGCAGGACTATACACAGAGGCTTAAACATTATCTTAAAAGCTACTTTTGGAAGAAACTCTGCAACATCTTTGCTTCACCACAGCATTTCACTGGGAACATTGAAGGCAGCAGGCTCTTGGTGCAGTCAGGCATCAGATACCATCAATAACAGCAAATCCTCATGGGGAAGACCAAAGTTACCATCATTTGGGGCAATCTTTATCACTGTGATTCTCCTCATGGAACTGAAGCCCAAGACAAACCAGGCTGGGAAAGCCCCACATCACTGAGGCAGGGGGGCAGGAGCTCATCTTTCCACCTGCAGATCCCCAGAGAGCTGCAAACCCACTGCAGGTGTCTGAAGACAGCCCCATCCTGTTGCCACTGCCATAGTTCCTCTTCAGCTTATCTGATGTATTTTCCTTTTTTGCTAATACATGTTAACATGAACCCCTGCTAATTACCCAGGCAGTTGCCATTTGCCTGTGCAAAGAATCCATCCTCAGTTCAGCCTCTACAGAACACTTGGTTGCTCTCTGTTCACATCCAGAGAAGTTCAGGCACTGCTCCCACTCCTACCAGGTTCATAGAATTGTCAGGCTTGGAAGGGACCTTAAAGATGATCTAGTTCCAACCCCCTGCCATGGGCAGGGACACCTCCCACTACAGCAGTTACTCACAGCCCCATCCAGCCTGGCCTTCAAAATGTCCAGGGATGGGGCTTCCACCACCTCTCTGGCCAACCTGTGCCAGTGTCTCCCCACCCTCCTGGGAAAGAACTTCTTCCTAATGTCTCATCTGAATCTCTCCACCTCTAGTTTTGACCCATTCCCCCCAGTCCTACCACTACCCGACAGCCTAAAAAGTCCCTCCCCAGCTTTCTTGTAGCCCCCTTCAGATCCTGGAAGGCCACCAGAAGGTCCCCTGAGAGCCTTCTCTTCTCCAGCCTAAACAACCCCAACTCTCTCAGTCTCTCCTCGTAGGAGGCTGATGAGGTTGGGCTTGTCAGGAGGTTGAGCACAACACGTTTATTCCACAGTTTCACCTGTTCTGACACTGTGCTTTTAAACACCACGTAGCACAGAGAATTGCAAGCTCCACAACAGGTCATTATGGAGCAAAGAAGGACTACAAGGAACACCAGAGCACTAAGAACACCTGAAAACCCCATTTCAATGAAGGAACAACATGTAAAACAAGTGGGTGTTTCGTCCAAAGAAATCAAAACACACAAAAGGGGAGGAATTAGAAATATAACACAGGTGAAGAACAAACCAGCCCAGACATAGCCCAGCTACTCCCAGCATCATAAGCATCAGACACCAGACTATTTAAAGACAATATTTCAAACAGAGAGTTGAAGTTGCAGCCCAAGCTTTTCAGCATTCAGTAAACACTGCAGGATTTTCCCCCCGAGCCATTGAATTGCTAACATTTTTTCTGGTGATCTACATTCACCACTGGACAGCATTTAATGAAGGGCCAGCTAATTACTACCTACCGTACTCACCGCTGGTGCTGAGGTGCCCGTATAAGTCTAGGAAAAACAACACAAGGCAAAGTTAAGAAAACTAAGCTCTGTATTAAACTTATTTTAGGCTGACATTTCAAAATGTATCACATTCAAAGCCAGACTTAGAGCTGTGCTTATTAGTGACGCTCATTAGGTGCTTTACAGACCACCAAACCCATCACAGCTCTGCCAAACTCTTAGTTCCTTGACAAGAAGCTTTTTTGAAGGAGGTACCATAAGTTGTTAGCCCTAAAACAGCTGGAAAACACAGACACACCACGAGGTTCTGTAAAAGGCTAGGCTAGGAAAACCATCCCTGCAACCAGGAGATCTGAGCAACAGCAAAGTTGCTTTCCATGGACCTTCCCATCATCAAACAGCTTCTTCTCTGTGATCAGCTGGAACATCAATGTCACCCACTCCATGCTTGCCACCAGCTTCTTTTGCTTACCTCATTAGAGCTCAGATTTGATCCCATTGCAGTCCCAGTTGCATATAAGTCCAATATTAAAAGATACTGAGGCGTGGAGCTGGCAGGAACTCCTCATGCAGATGAGGGGTGGAGGAATAAGGATTTTAAAACCAGGCTGTCCTGCCCCACCCCTTTATTATTTCCAGTCATTAGTCCCCTCCCTGCTTCCTCCAGCCTATGAGAGCACCTCAACTGAGTCAGCAGAACAAGGAGTGATTCCTTTTGTACCTGCTCTGGTGTTTTGGAGTGACACCAAAGCCCCTTTCTGCCCAGGAATTGCTTTCTTGGAAACACTCCTGCTAATAAAAAGTACTCGATGACTCTAAGCCCCATGTAAAGCACTTGTGGCTAATCAAATCACAGCTCTCCAGGTACCTCTACACTGCCACCATCACACTAGAGAGTAGTGGAGAGACATCTCAACAGCTTCTTTCCAACCCATGACCTCAAGTACCTGTAGCAGTCTTCCCAGAGCAGCACCCAGTTCATCAAGGTGAGTGACCCCATTGCAGAGCCACAACTAACTGCAGGACCCACGTTCCCCTGAAGCTCCTTTGGCCATCTCTGTGCTATCCTCAGTGAGGTCACCACGTGCTAAGTGTTCTTTGCCTGGGTATTTAGTGCATATCTAGAAAAAACCATGGATCCATGTCCAGAAATCTTGCAGTTTGAGTGCAACAAGAGGGAAGGGAGGAGCTATAATCAGCAGGTGAAACTTGGGGGTGGAAGGGTGAGGCAAGAGAGAGGGTTGTGCTCTCCTGCGTGGGGCCAAGGAGCACAGCAGCTCCTCAGAACTTGCTTCAAAAGGCTCCTATGTGTGCTTGCCTTACTGGGAAACCTTCAGGAGACACCAGGGCACAAACCCCTTCCTGATTCCTCTTCCAGCTGGTGTGCAGTGCCTGTAAGACCAGTGTACTTTAATAGCCTTAAATTGGCATTTATGTGCAGGATGGTTGTTTCTGGAACATGCAAGACCAGACTTAGGCTCTGCCACCCTTTCTCTGGCCTCTCTGCTTGATGATAGGAGGCAGCTAATTCTCACTCTTGCACCATGAGATCCAAGTGATGATTTAAAATCAAGTCTCATTCACACTGAGGAATAATTCACTTCATGCAGGAGAAGAAAGTGACCTTGCAAGCTGTAGAGGATGCCACCTAAGGGTGCTCCTCTGTGCCATGGAGGTCAGCATCCAAACAATTCTGCACGGAGCAAGAGAGGTGGGTGTTGTCCAAGGAACATGGCTAGACTTAAAATCCTCTTTATACAAGTCACTTCCTTCTATGTTGATGTCTGTGTGATGCTCATGTGATGAAGTTCAGAAGGTCCTACTCAAAATGTGCAGTCACACCATCTGGTGGTTTCCACCTAAAGCATTTCATAGCCTGCTGCTCTCTTCATAGTCACCCTTGGCAAGAGATATGGAATCAAAGTGGCTCATAAATATGAATCTGCAGCATTCGAAATGCTCCTGGAAAGAATGACCACAAAGTATTTTCAATGGACAGGAGCATCTCTACCCCAATGACAAGAGATGTCCTGTAACTCCTGTCTTCAGGTCTGTGCTAAAGAATTAGGAACAGTTTAGGTGGAGCAGTCACAGCTGAGAATCACCCACTTGAGCTCTTGCAAGACTAGTCTGTCCAGCTTCTGAAAGAAGGATGGAAAAATCCCAATATTCAAATTTAAAGTGGGAAACAGCTTTCCTTAAAAATATCTGTGAAATCTCTTCTGTCAAAGGAAGGAGGGTGGGTTATCCAGCTCAACTTCCCTTAGTTGCCCCAGTAGATAGAGTTATATATATTTATACCCCCCCAGCTGTTTCCCAGCCAACACAAGCCTCCCTGACATTACATTCTCTCATCCACACCTCTTAAGATCCAGAAGTGAGATATCACTTCCCATCAAATGGTTTCCTGATGTTCAGATGATGTTCTCCCTTTCTCCATGTCACCATTGCCATACTCAAAACATGCTCCTAAATAATTCTTCCTCTCCTGCTCATGACCACCAAGTTTTGTAGCTGATCTTGTCTTTACTCCTTGGCCAAGCCACATGAGAAGTCCTTCTCATTAATAAGAAAACTTTAACTGTTGATGGTTTATTCACTGGTGTGTCTATAAGGGTGACACAACCTGCTGCAAAATAAATAGTGATTTTTTAGTTGACATTTTAGAGGTAGAAATGTGTCCCTAGGATGATGATTTCACAAAGATTCCTGCTTCAAAGCTTAAGTATCATAACGTTATGGTTTTTTTCCTTAATTCTACTTACATTCTTACTTTACTTTTTAAAGACTAGTGAGACTCTTACTGATGAACACACAAAAGTCTCTTTCAAGCTCTGAGCAAGAACAAGGAAAGTGAAAACAGAACTTTCCTCTGCTCTCCATCTACACACACGTGATTTTGTGTCTGTGTCTTAAGATAAAATGAAGCAAATATAAATTTCTTGCTTATCTGAGGCAGCCTGAGCTACCCTGTTGCAAGGACCAGTTTCCCCAGATAATTGTATATTCCAGTGCAATAGGTTGCAGGCAGCTCTATCCAATATCCCATTATTACCTTATATACCACTTCATCACCTGATAATCCAGGGCTACACAAATGTCTGACTAATGGGGGATTTCATATTATTGCAAGAGAAAAGTATCCCTGTACCACCTTTGGGATGACAATGGGAGCTGGTCATCATTTCAACACCTTGAACATAACAAGAAGGGTAAATATCCAAAAATAATATGACAGTCAGATGTTACATTAGACAAGAAATCCTCAGAACTAACAAATAGAGCAAATTAACAAATAAATACAGTGTCAGATCTGTAGCTAGACATTTCCCATGGCTACAATCTTTCAGTTTTATCCTTTTTCTTTAATTTTTTTCAATCATTGAAAATAATTCCATAAGCCACAAAACCTACACAGACCCCATCCTGCTGATCAAACAAGTGCAAGCAGTTCAAGTCAAATTCCAGTTACACAATGGATCTAAGCTCAATAATTTCTGCACACAAGAAGATTTACCAGGGATGAAAAGTGTCACTTCCTTCCCCATTTCAGTTTCTACAAAATTCAGCTTTGACCAGATACTTTTTGCTCTGCCACTAATCCTAAAACAACTGTCCAGCATAAAAAAAAAGGAAATATATATATATATAAAACTTTCACATTAATATGTTGGCATTTACTTTCATGTTTATACATACAACACCTTCAATACAAATGTCCTTCAATACAAATGTCCTTCAATACAAATGTCCTTCAATACTCTACAATAAAATTGATGGTTTGTATCACATAGGGTCAAAAAAGACATCACAGAAGATAAGAAAGGACTTCCCAAGAAGGCATCCTTAGAAAAGGGGGCACAGGTTAGAGAAAAATGGCTGAAAATTTTTGTATTCTCCATTTTTAAGGAGAAGGGACCTTCAGTTTGAATCTGAATTGAAGTTCCTGAGCATGAAAGGTGCAAAATCAGCCAGTGGGAAGAGTCATCACAGTAGCTGATTGTGGGGGAGGAGGGGGATTAGAGTTTTGCTTAATGCTTTATTCTGATTACAACATTCAAAAGGCTATTGAGAAAAATTGGTTAAAACAACTCCACACACCTTTGATGTGTTCTGGAGAGATAAAAATCTCCCTCCTCCTACTCGCTCACCCAAAGCAACCGGGTAGTTTTGCCATCCAAAAATCATCCCTGAAGCATCAGGCTCAGTTTTGCTGCAAGAGGATTTTAGAGCCAAGCCTCACCTCAAAATCAGCAGCTCCCAACAGAGCTCAGCCTCTCCCTCTGCTCTGCAGATCTGAGCATCCACCAGCAACTCCCCTTCCCTCTGCAAGAACCTCTCCAGGTTCACTCAGCACTTCAGACACTGCTCAAGGAGATTTTTCCTCTTTCCTAATCCCACCAGACCACAGGCATGAGGAATTCCAGCACCAGCCTGTGTCACCCTAATTAGCCAGTAATTCCTCTGGCATAAATGTGGCAAGACACACAGCCCAGGACCTTCACAGGGAAATCTAGAGCCAATTTGAATCTCAGAATATCTGGAAGCCACCTCATGCCATCAGCTAATTAAGGGGGTCACTTCAGCTACAGCCAGCCTGGGATGTTTGAGTCCTAATAAAGACTCTAAAGATTCCCAGTTAATTGCTTACAGGGTCATGCCATTGCATTTAGCACAGGTCACAAATGGGTGCTTTCAAAAAAAGAAATTGCAGCTGACCCACCTGGATTTTAAATAGAACAAGGATGCCAATGAATATGCCTGAATCACTCAGAAAAATCCAGCTGATATGTCTCTGAGCCTCAGCTCCTGCCTTTAAAAATAGCCCCAGTAACAACAAATGTCTCTCTCTTGGTATTTTTGATAAATAGTTGGCAAGCCACTTGGGCAAACTTCTCTCCCCCTGTCCTTTGCCATCACAGGCAGGATTCTGAGGGATGGCTGCAACACAAACAACATGAACAGGGCAGAAGAAGAACCTTTTCCTTCACCAGACAAGAAACCAGCTGAGTCCATTGTGGAGAAAACTCCCAAGCCACCAAGGAAAGACTCCTGAGCCCCTGGAGAGTGTTGGCCCCATGCAGGGCTAGATCCTTGGCTCCAGCTCCCAACCTGAGCACCAGCGTTTGGCTGATGTTCCTTCAAGCCAAACTACTGAGCTGCAAAGCTGGACAATTTGGCCAGCCCAAGATTTTTCAGTGGCCTGCTCAACAGGCTCAGGTTTCTTCAGGTGGACTCCCTCTCCTCTGCTCATCCTACATCATCCTAGTTTTCTGGATTTGCTGCCAAAACCACACATCATCACCACACCTTGGGTGAGGAAAGCTGAAGGCCCAGAGCCAAGTGTTGCAACCTCCAAAACCCAGTTGGAATACACCAGCACAAAGTGTCTGTTACATCTTCCTGGAGCTGGAAAAATGACTTTTGAACATCTTTAAAACACTTAAAAGATACGTAGCAAAAAAAGTTTAATCAGGTTTTTAAACCCCCGTTTCAATACTGTTTAAAAATAAACTTATGACCACAACTGAGCTGTCAGAGTGACATCTTCCTTTTCTTCATTGCCATCTTACTGGTGGAAATTAACATCAAATTATCCTAAGCAAAGAAAAGAAGGTGGAAAACTGGTTTTCTGATTAAGAGGGCAGAGTTGAAAAATTTGCCAGGAACTGAGAAAAAAAGAAGAGTTGTTGGACCTGATCACCTTAGACACATAAAAAGGAGATACAAAAGCTACTGCCAACAGTTTCTTCTTATCAAGGGAGAATTTATTGGTTTGATTCATATTGCAGCAAAGCCTGACAGGAGATGTCTTGTTAATTGATCTGATGGACAGAAAATGGATTGACTCAGAGGAAACCAAGTGTGATGTTAGCTCCTTCTTATCAAACAGACCTTCTGAGCATGGCACACAGAAGGGAGACAAGATGTGACACTCCCAGGGTGGTGGTGCTGGGGTTTTTTTGTGTGTTACTAAGCAAATACTTCAGTGTTTGCAAATATTTGGACTTGTAAATCTCTCCTTACTATCCCAGCCAGCTTTAAAAGCAGAGTTTCCTTCCATGTTTCATCTTCCACTGTTGAAGTGGCAGCTTTTCATTCAAAGGTCATAAGCAAAGCTCAGGGATGTCTTTGTTCCCCCTCAATATTTGATTTCTTGGTAGCTGAAGCAAGAAGCATTTTTTTCCCCAGATCAACTGAGTCCATAGAATTTAACTAAAAGCAAATTCTTCAATGATTGCATCTATAAGACTCTTATTTTTAATAAGATTATGCACGAAAGGCAGTTATTACACTGTATGTATATTGGTATATACAAAATAAGATCTAAGAATGGTAAGTTAAATATATTTGCTTAAGCAAGCATTTAAATAAAACCAGTATGAAAATCTCCCCTGTGCTTTGAATGCTGGTGAGAATAAAGCTGGAGCAGCTCCACACAAACCATCCTAACATTGCCAAGGAGCTGGTCTTGCTGATTTTGTTGCCATTGAGAACATCTGGGAGCTTGCAGCAGATGAATAAATGAAGCCATGGCTCTGGTCAAAGGCCAGGCTGTTAAAACTGGTTTTCCAAACCCTCTAAGTGTAGGGTTTGAAAGCTTAGCTGCTGTCCTCAGCTTCCAGATCTACTTGGTAGGTGACAGCTCAGCCCAAGTGGATGCTGTCAGGTGATTTTTATCAGACAGTGGCAGAAGCAGGAGCCTGTTACATGTTGGTGACTCTGGGGAAGTCCATCCAAAATGTAAACTCAATGCAAGACAGGCCAGGCAGGTCAATTCACTGCAGGC
Source organism: Brachypteracias leptosomus (assembly GCA_013401335.1). Taxonomy (NCBI): domain Eukaryota; kingdom Metazoa; phylum Chordata; class Aves; order Coraciiformes; family Brachypteraciidae; genus Brachypteracias; species Brachypteracias leptosomus. The sequence goes on from VYZX01017664.1 coordinate 121,807, forward strand.
TGGACTTCTGCCCAACAGATGGATACTGAGACAATAGAAGACATGATGCACAGCTCCTTTCTTCAGTTATCAGCCTTCCTTTTCCTCATGCAAACGTTCTGGTATCTGTCACAAGCAGAGCTCTGTGAATAAAGCAAGGCTCTGCTTGATCTTTGCTTTGCTCCCTGCTTCAAAGACCACTTACCACCAAGATTTGTCAATTTGTGAGGTTGAAATCTCATTCCCATATGGCTATGTATCCAACTAGGACCCCATAGCTCTATAGTCACCTTTCCACTCCCTAAAATAGTGAATTTTTAAAAGTCCTCATGATTTTTCAGTGCTGAATAAAATATCTACTTTTCTTTCTTAGCAAGCTAACAGGGGTATTCATTCTGGATGGATTCACCATCCCTTAATATTTATTTGTCCACTGCAAAACCATTCGTGTGTCTCCTTCTGATGAGATTCAAAACACACTTTTAGAGAGTTTAGATGACAAAGAGTTTTTCAATTGCTTCTTTCTTTCCACTGCAGCTCTCAAAGCCTGGAGAATTAAATGTTTATTATTCAGGATGTTGTAGCTGCACAGGTTGAGCAGCTTGTTGAAGTTCTCTTCAGTATATGTAAGCAGACCAGTGCTGTAGGGGCCCACACAGTTGGACACATCCACTCTTCCCTGCTCCATCTCTGCAGGACCACGCTCCACATCTGCAGGAAGAACATGGCAAAAGTTCAACAGAGCAATGTTAAGGAGATGGAAGAGTCACAGCAGGTCATGAAAATACACAGCAAAAGTAAATTCTCTCAGGAAAATGGTTCAGGTTTTAATTGCTATATAAATACTACATCTGCTACACTAATAAAATCCACTATTCTGCTCCTTGGCTACAGGCACAGCTCATCCAGACTTGACCAGCAGAAGGTTTCCATTCAAAATGCTTGGCTCTCTACATTGAAGTCTTCCATCAGATCATTTCACTTCTGAAGATCTGGAATTTCCTATTTTAACTCAATTGTACTGAGATGACAGCTCCTGAACTATCAACAGGTAGAAAATGACACCAAGATGATGAGGCCCCATCCCTGGAGTCATTCAAGGTCAGGCTTGATGGGGCTCTGAGCAACCTGCCCTAGGTAGAGATGTCCCTACTTGTGTAGGGAGGTTGGACAAGATGACCTCTAGAGGTCCTTTCCAGCTTGAAACACTCTATGATTCTATAATGAACTACCTGAGGTCTTTGCCAACAAGATGGTACCTGGATATTTGTTCATTTTTTTGAGGAAACTAGAAAATTGGAGTTGAATGCAAAAATATTTGTCAACTGAAACTGAATTTGTCAAGTAGTTTTTCTGGTGAAATAAACAAATCACTCTTTATTCTTGAACTAAAGAAAATAATCTGGCAAAGTGACAGGTACCAAACCAGCTGGTTACCCTGGTAAATCCTTTGCTTCATTAGATATTTTCAGCAATTTCTAGTCTCAATTTTTTTTTCCATGCAAACAAAGCACCAAGAGAATTCCAGCTTTGGTAACAAAATAAATGCAGCATCTCCTTACAAGAGTGTTAAGTGACAGTGTTATCTACCAGTGGTTGTAACTTAATAGCTGCCTCCTGTTCTTTATTATCAAAGGAATTAAAAGTGTTCCAAGTGCCAGATAAGGGGTTTTGCCTCAAGCTATTTATGCTTTCAAGTATGAAACCCTTCAGTTTAATTCCTGATTAGTTGGCCAACACTATATCCATCATAATAGGGGTGGGAATATAACTTAACCAAGAAGCTTGCCTGGCTACAGGCTGAGAGAATTGGGTTTGTTCAGCCTGGAGAAGAGAGGGCTCAGGGGAGACCTTATTGTGGCCTTCCAGTATCTGAAGGGGGCTACAAGAAGGCTGGGGAGGGACTTTTTACAAAGGCCTGTAGAGATAGGACAAGGGGTAATGGGTTCAAACTGGAAGAGGGGAGATTTAGATTGGAAATTAGAAGGAAATTCTTCACTCTGAGGGTGGTGAGACACTAGAACAGGTTGCTCAGGGAAGCTGTGGATGCTCCATCCCTTGGAGGTGTCCAAGGCCAGGTTGGATGGGGCTTTGAGCAACCTGCTCTAGTGGGAGGTGTCCCTGCCATGGCAGGGGGTTGGAACTGATGATCTTTAAGGTCCCTTCTAAATCAAGAATCACAGAATGGCTTGAATTGGAAGAGGGATCAATTCAATGGCTAACCTGGCTGTGACAACCCCAAGAAATGATTGATTAATGCTGTTCACTTACTTGGTGCCTTGTATTTTTGGAAGGTATCACACACCAGGGGGAAATAGGCCAAGACTGGTGCCTCTGAGCTGTCCCCAAACACATAACACTCCTTCAGGTGTTCTCTGTCTTCCTGGCTCAGCTCCGTGCTGGGAAATGGGATCCCATGCTCCAAACAGTACTCTGAGAAGAGGTCCAGGGGCTGGCTCAACAAAAAGGAGAATTAAACCACAGAGAGGTTGAAATAAGGCTCCCAAGCCCCATGTCTGATTTTTTTTCTGCACTAGGCAACCTGGGATTGATTTGTATGTTTGCAACTAAGGGTCACTATGCACTAGAACAAGCATCATTGGGCTTGATATCTTGGATTTTAGTATATCCTGAGTAAAACACATTTGGTTGATGTGCTAACTGTATGTTTTTAAAGCATCTTTACTGTTTTCTGGCATTTATATGAAATTCAGAACATTTTTGTGATCCAGTAGAGGATTTGGAGCAGGCAGTTTGGATTATATGTGGTATATCACACCACAGGTTCTTCAGTGTTTGTGTTGAGTGCATCTAACAGGCATTAATACAGCTTCATGTCCTCCTACACATAAATTTTATTACATTTCAATCATTTTGGAATGTTCAGCCTACTTTGTGTCTGTGTCCATATCTGTGTCCCAGAAAGCTAATGAAAATAGCCCTGATATTAAGGTCACAGTGTTGAATAGTATCACTGATAATGATCATTTAACTTAATAAAAACCAGACCATTTTCTGAGAAAGAGAGAAATGTGGTAAATTCAGCTGCTGGAGCCATAAAGAATCACTACTTAAAACCATTACCAGAGTCTGTGATCCTCCACTGTAATTCAAATGCAAGATGACATCCACTTTCCTCTCTGGCCTCAGCAGGGGTGGGCAGCTGGTGTTGATGAAGAAAGCTGTATCCACCAGCTTGAGGTAGTCACCCATTGCATTCAGCTGGTTGGGAGAAGAATCCAGCACTGTGTCTGAAAGTCAGAAATTTACATTAGCAATTCATTACTGCAGGAGCAAGCCCCTTTTTTTTCCAGATCAGCATAACAAGGAAAGAAAAAAAAAAGACAGTCCACACTTCAGTTGGTCTTTGATACAATTTTAGCATCTCTAGCTCAACTCTGAGATCAGCAAGAGGGAGCAATTTGGAGACTCAGCTTCAGCCAAAGTGATCTATTAAGCTGCTTTTTTCAACTGGTGTAAAATTGTGGTTATTTAGCAGCAGTGGAAGTTCCAAGTCATTCTTTTGGGGCTTTTCCTAGGAAGGAGAGAATTCAAGCAAGCCTGCTGTGGCTTCTCCAAGACAGAAACGAGACCAGCAGTAAATCATCTGAGGCTCAGCAAAACCAATTCCACAGACATATGGCTCAAAACTAGAGGTGGGGAGATTCAGATGAGACGTTAGGAAGAAGTTCTTGCCCAGGAGGGTGGGGAGACACTGGCACAGTTGCCCAGAGAGGTGCTGGAAGCCCCATCCCTGGACATTTTGAAGGCCAGGCTGGATGGGGCTGTGAGCAACTGATGTAGTGGGAGGTGTCCCTGTCCATGGCAGGGGGGTTGGAACTGGATGATCTTTAAGTTCCCTTCCAACCCTGACAATTCTAGGATTCTATGATTTAGAGGTATTTAACTTTTCTATCTACATTTATATCAATTCCAAACAAAAGACAATTTTAAACCACTAATTCTAGATGCCCTTTAAGGTCCTTTCCAACCCTGACAATTCTATGATTCCATAGCAATCAAACAACATTAATCAAAATTTGCGTTTACTCTAAAGCTGCTCAAATATTCATCCTCAGCAAGTCTCAGCACTCAAACCACCTTCAAAAATGCATCAAGAATAATTCACTATTACCTTTCCACATGCAGAAGTTCTCATTCTCTAGATACTTGTCATGGAGCTGCAAGCCCTTGAGGAAGTTATGGTAGGTTGAAACCACGGGCCGCTCAGTCAGCATCTCCCGAAGAGCATTGGAAAGGTGACCTTTGGGGATGGACAAGCAGGTTGTCTGTTCATGAGGCTTCTTGGGCAGAGCAGGGTGCTCCTCTGTGGGAAGAATGAGAAGAGGGTCTATGTCTGTATTTGATTAGAGTGTTTCTCTAATAATAACAAATTAAAAGGGGCTGGGCAGCCAAACCACCGTGGACCCATCTGTGATGAGGTTCATGCACCACCACGCAGAGTGTTCTGGGCAGAGGTGGGTTTCAGGGTCACAGCATCACCTTGTTGCTCCCCACGTGGCTTCTCCCTCCCCAAAGGACTTGTGGTAACCCTCCTGTGACTAACCAAAGGGATGTTGCACACCAGTGCAATGGTTTTTTCCTGTTTTCCAGCACAACTGTTTTTCCTTCATTCCCAAAGGCTTGGTGTAACTCTAACCCAGAAATAGGGCACGACAACAAAGCCTTCACTAAATGCCAGGTTTCACATTCCAGAGAAGTGTGAAGACAATGCAGAACCAAGTGAGAAGTAATCCAAATAACTCACCTATGTCATGCTCAGTGCCTCGGGTCCATCTGTGCCAGAAGTCCTCTGAGTGGCCCGAGAGGTAGACAGCATCCATAAAATTCTGGGAAAAGATATTACTCCATGTGCCTTAAGAAAAAAAAGAAGCCACACTTACTACTATGAATTTTTAGAGCACACCTATGGCAACTCTCTTGGGTTCAGTCTCTCTGCTTGTTTAAATTAGCACTGGTTTAGTTATGAAATCTGAATTTCAGGATGAATATCAAATGCCAGACACAATGTCTGGCTTCTGACTGGACATTTTGAAGGCCAGGCTGGATGGGGCTCTGAGTAACCTACTCTAGTGGGAGGTGTCCCTGCCCATGGCAGGGGGGTTGGAACTAGATGATCTTTAAGGTCCCTTCCAACCCTGACAATTCTATGATTCTAAAAGTGAGGCTGTGATTTTAAACACTTCTAAAGATCAGTTTTAAAGTGTGTGTCTTGTTGTGGTCTGACCTAAGAAGTTCAGCAAATTAACAGCATTTGTCTCAAGAATCAGCTTCCTCTTGTCATGTTTAGCTGGTTCTTTTGAGATTTAAATTATCTGGTGTACTAGGATAGCTACTTGCAGACCAGGAGTTATTAGATGTGGTTATGAAGGTGATGCTCTCCTGAGATAGTAAATCACCTTCCAAGAAGCAGATGTGGGACTCTGGGATCTTCTTCTTCAGGTGACCCATGAAGAACTCGCTGCCAAAATCCTCTGAGCGAACATAGGCTCCATATTTCAGGAAACCCACCTCATAAGGTGTGAACTCCACCCACTCTGCAAATAAGGCATCAAGAAGGTCACTGAACAGGTGTAAAAATCACAGCTTAGAGAATCAGGTCCATTTCTGAGTAGGGAGCAAAAATTGGGGCTGAAAGTTCACCAGTTGCTAAGGCCCAGCACAAGATGGGACATTTCCCTGCTGACTACAGGGGGCTTGGACTAGATGACCTTAGAAGGTCCCTTCCACCCCAAACCATTCTATGATTTTTACTTCTTCTGAGTCAGAAATGACACCAGCTACCATTCATTCTTAGATGCTGATAATCCCTGCCTTGTGAAGCTGACAACTGACCCAAACCCTCCCAAACCTTGGCTGAAGACACTGAGACTGCAAACTGTGCCTAGAAGGAGATGATCAGGACCTCTTGCTTCATTTGGGCCAGAAAACATTGTGGAAATAGTGAGCCAAGGTCAGAGTGGTGCCCCTCTTCAGATCCCTCCTGTTCTCACTGCCTCCACATCTTACCCTCTGCTCCCTCCCTTGCCCTCCTTCCCCAGCTCTTCCCAGCTCTCCTGGGCTACAGCAGCTCAAAAAGGGTGTGAGGAATAGGTAGGAATGAGAGAGAGAGAGAAAGAGCAGCAGTGGTGACTCTCCAGGCTGCCAACAAAAGGCATCTCCACCCCTCTCAGAGCAGTGTCTTCACACAGGTATCTCCCTATTGTGGTATTAGGATGCAAGTTTTTCACCCAAGGCAGAACCCAGGGGAAAAAATAAATTCCTTAAAAGATTTATTAGCTTGGACTTAGATTAAAAGCTTTGGGCATTCACCTGGGATTAAAAGAAAATTCCTTAGGTTTATAGAAGTGTGTCTAATAATCATTACCTTTAAAATCCAGAGTACTGAAGTCATCCTTGACATTGAGGGACAGGTATATTGGCAGTGGATTCTGCCCCTGACTCACTGCCAGTTGCTGATCAGAGAGTTTGTGAGCACTTTCCTGTAGAGTCATTATAAAAGAAGAACAGGAGGCATGGATTTCTTACAGTATCTAAGCCAATGAAACATCTCCTAAACCTCAGCAGATTTTGTTCTGTGGACTTCAAGTTGTTTGACCACAGTGTTATCTGTCATCAGCCTTCACCACAGCATCATCACTGATGCTTCCTGGAATTTTGGAACTGGGGATAGAGCAAGGATGTGAGAAGCTTGTCTGAGCAGTCACTAGGCTGTGACTTGCTTAAGGGAAGATAAAGGTATTTAGGCACCTTGGAGGTGTTGCAGATGTCAAGCAGGGCCCATTTCATTCCACACAGATATTGCTGTGCCTGAAATCAGCTCTGTCAGAGCCACCTCTTCTCTGGGTATTACTAGAATGCTCATTAAATTTCAAGGTGGAAAACCTGTTTCATTAACACCTTGGCTTTTATTTGCTCAGACACCTTCCTTAGATGCTTACAAGTGAGGCTGGGTGATTTCTCTCCTAAAAAGCAAAAGACAGACCCCTCAGAAGTTTTGAGAGCCTTTCCTAGACCTGAATCCTGAACTGTAGCCCTAAGTTAGAAATCCTCTGGAATAAGAGACATACATAATACCTGATGATGCAGCATATGCTCAATGAAGAGCCCCCATAAATCTGTAAAGGACAACTTGTGCCCCTCTTGCTTTCTTTCACAAAGCTTCTTCTCATAGTACTTCATATGATCCAGGGAGAAACAGTGCAGCTTGCTCTTGATCACATGCTTCATGATATCACCAACTGACCCTCTGAGATCCTTCTGGGACCAGTTTGCATCTTCATATAACTTTGCCATGGTCCTGGTAAAAAGAAACACACTGGTTCATCACTGGGTAATGATAATTCATGGGCTTATAAACATGTTTCAGGATACAAGAGGCTCTCAACCTCCAACTTTTACTTTGGAAGAGCAGTTCAAAGCTCAGGCTTTGAATGAACCACTTGTCATTCAAAGTGGAAGACCAAAACACCTCCACCCCCTTCTTAAGATAAGAATCTTTTCTGCCAGGTAACTGGTAAATGAGAAATGGAGAGGAGTCCTACAGACTTTTCATGAAAAAATAACCATGTTTCTTAACCATTCTCTGCACCAGACATCAAGTTTATGAATGTCCAGCCCCATAAAGGCACATAGCCAGGTCACAGAACATCTGCAGGTGGGTTTCTCACCTACACTGAGCTGCAGTGAGATACAGGTAAACCATCCTGGCTTGTCCTCTTTCATTTTAGTTCCTGTAAACACCTCAGTGCCATTACAGAAATACCACAGTTCTCACTCCATTTGTTTCTTGTAGCTGGGAGAAAATAAGGGCTACAGCACTGAGCAGTCCCATGACCTTGGTGAGCACCAAAAGGAGGTCAAGTCCTAGCATCACACCAAGTCAAATTTGTCAGCAGGGCAATATAGAATCATAGAATAGAATCATAGAATGTTTGAGGCTGGAAGGGACTTCTAGAGGTCATCCTGTCCAACCTCCCTACACAAGTAGGGACATCTCCACCTAGGTCAGGCTGCTCAGAGCCCCATCAAGCCTGTTCCACCAGGTTATCACTCTGAACACACACAGCAAGCACAAGCCCAACTCTCCTTACCACGTGGTGGCAGATAAACCACTGATATATGAGACACAGTCCAGAACACCCAACTCCTGGAGAGCCAGAAGACTGCCAAACATGGCTGTCATGGACCTCACTCCTCCTGCTGTGGTCATGACTGCAACCACTGGCACCTGCTCAACACACAAAGGCACAGACTCATCCATCACCAGGTAACAGAGAAGTGATGGGCATGCAGAAAAAGTAGCACCAAAGGAAAAGTAGCAACCCCCTGCCCCAGGTAGGGCTGTATCCAACTCATCCTCTTCATTGGCAGGGCTTAGGTGTGAGAGCTGTGGAAAATTTGGTGGGACTTGTATGATGAAGGCATCATCCTCACCACTGATTATATGGTCAGTCAGAAGCTGTAAGGGTGGCTCTTGTATGGCACCATCTAATTTCAGATATCTAAAGTATTTTCTAGATGTTTTTCATTTTTTTCCTCAAGTCTTTCCCTCAAAACACATTTTAAAATCCTGAGTATAACTGAGGAGTAAACCAAAGCTGCTTGCATGGGGTTTTTTTCTTCCTCTAAGTTTATAGACAACATTTGCTATTCTCCAAGCTCTATAGATTTATTTTAACCATCTTTTTGTTACCCATATTACCTCCTTTCCTATATGTAATGTGGTCTTACTTTCCTCAGGATGCAGCAGCTCTTTTAGCCATCCTCCTTTGCCCCATATAGAGCACTTAATAACTGAGACAAAATATTTATTCAGTTCTAGGAACATATTTTGTCATTCCATTTAATCTTCTCCTCATTGTATTTTACCATCTATTTGGGGGGTTTGGTTTTTGTTTGCTGATTAATATGACTCAATAACCCTTTATTCTCATTAAATAATAATAAACTCTACTCTACTTGTTACTTAAGTTCATGAGCACTTGGACATGGTTGACAAGTGCTGTCCTGCACATAGGTCCAGTACTGTCCTCCAGTAACAGAGCAAGTACCTCCAAGCCCCAGGATTCTCAGGAGAGGAGAAAGCAAGAGCTCACACACTGAAAACCACCCAGGACAGAGGCTGCTGTACCAGTGAGCTAAGGGACACCAGCTGCACCCTTCCTCTGGCAGCAGAGAAAGGGAGAGGTGCCAAACTGAGGAGAAATGGTCTCAACCCAAGCAATCCAATTTCACCAAGCTTGGTTAGACATAATTCATCTCAACAAAAGTGCTTTTTGGGTGTCCCCGAGTGAGGATGGAGGTTGGCAGAGAATAAAGGGCTCCTGATAGCTCCTCTTTCATCCTTTGTGCCAAAAATTCTTGGATATGGCCTCAGGTACAAGTGGCAACCTCTATGTTTTAGTCTATAAGATGTGGAAGAGCTACATGGGTAATCATGCAAGTCCATCACACCCACTTCATCCAAAGCAGGACAGAACACCTTAATACCTTAAGTTCCCAAGATGCTGCCCCACATACCTCGTCCTCCTGCAGGTCTTCATCTAGCTGAAGAACATTTTTCAGAGCTGCAGCAACCACCTTCTTCCTTTTGCAGATGAAATCTTGCTCCTCTGCACATAGATCAAATCCCAACCGCAAATCCAAGTTCTTGGAACTAGAGCATAAGAAGAGAAGAGGACGTGTCACCTCTAAGCCAGTTCCAGAGCTACCAAGCAAAGCCAGCAAGAACAATAAGCCAGTTTAAAGAGAGGCTATTTCCATGCTCAGGAAGGTTCTCTGCTTCAAATTAAAGCAGGTACAGGGTTAGGACAGGCCCTGTATTTCTGCCTTCCTGGGGAGATGTTAAACTGGGATCATGGCCTGAACTAAGGAAGTTAAATGAATCAAATTCTCTGCTGAGGAGAAACAAGGAGCAGAACTGAATTCAAGCTGGTTCACATTCAGCTCTTCACATTCTTTTGCTGTGCAAGTTTTCCCTGAAGAGGAGAGGGAGCCTCTGCAGCTCCTCAAATTCAACACTTTGGGCAAAATGCCCCTAATACCATGTTAAGTCTATCTCTTGTGCTGTAAATAATTGAATCAGAAGCTGTCTCTTAGGTGTATCTCTTCTTAAGAGCATCATGTGCATCAATAATTCCTTCCACACCTTCTATTCTCACAAGGGGGTTTTCAGCCAAAAGGTTATTTTGTTCCTTCTATGGCTCATCATTAATATCCCTTAAAAAAACCTGTGTTCTATCATCTGCCTGCAATGTAGCAAACTTATCAGTAGGGGGTAATGTTGCCCTTTGAAAAATCACTGCAAGGCAGTCAATGAATGAATGACTGTCCTCTTGTTGCATTGAAAAATGACCTGCAGAGGACTGGGAAATGCAAAAAGGTGTTAGAAATATATTACACATAAATGTGTATGTATTACAGACAAAGCTTACAAGGCAGAGGGATGCTTAGATATTAAAATTAGGAAAAATGTGATTGATTATACCCTATGACTACCTCCCACCTCTTCTATGCTGAACTCTTACCCACCAATTTAAAGGCATTATCATTTTCTTAACCCTCCCCCATATTTTAACCTTTTTTAACCAATTACAGGTTTTCTTCCTGGTTTTTCAATGAGCTAGTTTAAGCTCTGGCTAGCTTACTTTCATCTAAAAATGATAATAGGAAAGGATAGGAGATGGCCTAAGTAATCATTAAATATATATATATATGTATATATTACCCATTTTCTTTCTTCACAGACACCTCAGAAGATTCACCCTGAGAAGCAAGAATGAAAACACCATCAATTTTGAACAGAATTAAAAGTTTGCAGAAGCAAGTTTTATAGTATTAGCAACTATTCAGATATATAGTCTCACAATAAATCTTTGTTCTGCAAAATCATCACTAGGATTCTGCTTTTAAAGTGCTTCTAAAGCCATCAGAAATTCTGAATATGCTCCTTTTTCCCCCAAAAATAGTTCTATTTTCAATTGTATGCAGAGCTGAGCATAACCATAACTCAGCTAGTGGATTTTCAATAACCAAATCACTAATAGAGCAGATATCACATAGATAGAGCTTACACTTGTTGAAGTAATACCAAATTACTCACTCTCATCACTGTTGCTTTCTTTCTCAAGTCCAGGGAATGTGGAGGGATAGCCAGGGGACTTCTTACATCCATTTCCCTCCTAGCTGAGCTATGCTAAATTAAAGTGGGGGAAAAAAATGTTATAAGGAGACAATTATTTCCAACCCCTAGGTACAAATCTACCAGAGAGGGGCTAATTCATCACGTTTCTCCCCAAAGTTCCTTTAGCTGTTATCACCATCCAGGAGCAAAACTTACACCACAGAAATCCCACTCCTTTGGCAGCATCTTTTGCAGCCTGGGTTGACTGTGCTTGATGCACTTGGTGGTTTTCCTGCTCCCCCATCTGTAGCAAGGATCTATGGAAATATCTTGGGTTTCTTCACAGGATCCTTTCACTGCAAGGGTGAAATCTCTCCCTAAGAACAAGAAGCAAAGCACAGAGAAATGTTAGTTGCAGCTAGCCCTGAAAAATACCAAATAAAACCACTCCAAGGAAAGTTTCAGCTTTAGTGTGACCCTCAGTTCGGGTCACAACGTTTTCCCTCCCCCATAATCAATCTATTCAGTAGGTAACTCAGGAAACATCTCCATCTCCAAGCAGCCCTGATACTAACAGATCAAGTATTTATCAAGATTCAGCTGCAGGGACAGGTTACTTTAGTCAATAGCCTCACTTGTGTAAGGGCTCTTCAGCTTTGTTTCATTCACGTGTGCTTCCAAACAAGAGACTTCACGAGACTGGAAGAGACAAGCAATAAAATCATTGGTCACAGAATGGTCCAGGATCCTCCCTGAGGATCTAGGGGTCTTGTAGAGACACCAGACTTGGCCATGATGTCCTGTGCACATTGCAACTGCAGAGCCTGATTGTGGCCTTCCAGGATCTGAAGGGGGCTACAAGAAAGCTGGGGAGGGACTTTTTAGGTTGTTGGGTAGTGGTAGGACTGGGGGGATGGGTCAAAACTAGAGGTGGGGAGATTCAGATGAGACTTTAGGAAGAAGTTCTTGCCCAGGAGGGTGGGGAGACACTGGCACAGGTTACCCAGAGAGGTGCTGGAAGCCCCATCCCTGGACATTTTGAAGGCCAGGCTGGAGGGGGCTGTGAGTAACTGCTCTAGTGGGAGGTGTCCCTGCCCATGGCAGGGGGGTTGGAACTGGATGATCTTTAAGGTCCCTTCCAACCCTGATGATTTTATGATTCTATGATTCTTCTATAAATTATGCAAGCAATACTGTGGCCAAGGGAGCTAAGATAGCTCAGCATCTGTCTCCTTACACTAAAATACCATTGAACCCCCAACAGATAGGACATTTTTCTCCCCACTAACTTTTGTCTACAAAAGAGTGAGCTGAAGGATACCTAGAACTCTGCAGAACAACTGGACAGATGAGCCTGTACTTGAATACCCTTGAGGTGAAGCTGAAACTTCCCAAAAGAGTCCTGCAGAGGAGGAAGTAGCAGCACAGGAGCATCACACATTATCATAGAATTGTCAGGGTTGGAAGGGACCTTAAAGACCATCTAGTTCCAACCCCCACCCATGGGCAGGGACACCTCCCACTAGAGCAGGTTGCTCAGAGCCCCATCCAGCCTGGCTTAAAAAATTTCCAGGGATGGGGCTTCCACTACCCAGTACTTGGGACATGGTGTGAAAAGAGCCTTCAGCTCCAAGGTAATATAGTAATAAACACTGCAGGGACATTGGATTCACTCCCTTCCTAAATTTCCTTGTTTACTCCCATTTCATCACTGGTACTGTGCTAGGGGACAGGTCCAAGACTGTCTCATCTGAAAAAGCATAAAGATGAACTAAAGGCACAGTTCTTCCAACTACATCTTTCAGTTCTGCCCTACTAGAAGAACATAAGCATTAAAAAACTAAAACATTTACCACCAGCACGCCATTAGTAATGATGTTCTCAGATCCACCTGGGCTGAAAAGCACAAAGGAAAAGGTTTTAGAGTGGGTAGATAAGCAAGAACCTTTTAAATGCTGTTTTTCAAGCTGCCAAGAGCCATCAGCACTTGGACTTTTCCCCTCTGTCTCATGTTCATTTCCAGGTCACAGTTCTGTATGTCCTAGGGACATTCCCTCTTTCTTACCCCCCCTGATCAGAGTTATCTCTCCTTGGACTGAATGACAAAATAAACACCCACCCTCAGCTGGAAATACTCAGTGAAACTGTCACTTGGGAAGGGATTTCAGCAGATTGAGGAGAGAAAAGCAACCCCAGGGAAGATGCCAGGATGGGATGTCTGGTACAGGTCCATGAAGCCACTTCCCCAGTGCTGCTTTATCCCTTTCTCTAAAAGGCAAAGTTTTCTGATGACAGATTTTGTAACATTTCAACTTTACTCACATGTTTTCAAGTAGAAATTCCACTTCTAGTTCTTCCTGAGTCTGGAAATAAGATTGATTTTTCATTTAAGAATAATGAGCAAATAAAACTTCTCCTTTGATGGAGCTCTGGTGATCTTGTATCACCCTTCCTTGCAAGGTTTTGTTATTCCCATACCCTCTGCATCATGACCTAAATGGATGGAGATATCTTTGGCCACCCTTTCATCTCTCCATCTCAGCATCTCTCCACTGCTCTCTGCTTACAAACCAACCACCCCAAGGGGAAGTGGAGAGTTAAGTATCATGGAATAGGGGGTGAAGGTCCCATCATTCATTTATTAGTAGGATGAGACATGGGCCAGTGCTGAGGAAGGGAGGCAGAACAGGTGACTGATGTAGGAGAACATAAATGGACCTAGATGGTGAGTGTGTTTGGGTTAAAACAAAAGGATTTGCAGAGCATGGTGAGTAAAAGAAAAAGGTGGGAGAGAGATCAACTTGGAAAATGAAAATTACCAAGGGAAGGGAAGACCAGAGAAGGGGGAAGACTGAAGCTGTAAAGGGGAAGGAGGGGAAAAGCTCACAAGGGCCAAATCAAGATGAAAAAGGGGAAAAGAGTATAAAAGCAGGGAACAGCAACAGAGAAGAATACTACATCAACAGCATTAGAGGCACTGAGTAACTAAATGCCACACAAAACCATCTATCAGAGACACCTCTATCACCCACAGGGAGGAAAGCACCAACTAGTGGAAGAGATAAATCTCTTTCTGACAAGATGGTGCCATTTTTTATTTATATTCAGCAGGATTAACCTTTACTGACAAATATCCTTTTTGCCTGGGTGCAGAGCATACCAGGTTTGTGAAGAGACAGTGAAAATGATGCCAAGGCTGATAATGTAGCTGCCAAGGTAAAATCATCACTACAGTAAAGATGAAAAGGATTTTCCCCCTGCTTTGGCAGAGGGCTTGGACTAGCTGATCTCTAGAGGTCCCTTCCAACCCCCACCATTCTGTGATCCTGCAATTTTTGTGTTCACTACTTCATGTCAGTAAATGAGACACCTCAGGTGGCTCCTCTGACAGCTGGACCTGTGGCACATCACCCAGCAGCAGGTCCTTCTGCTGGCTTATTGCTCCTAACGTCTCAATTTCATGAGAATTAGGGTGGTTGCAACAGTTTGGAACAAAAGGCTAAGGGATGGATTTTAGAAAGCAGAGATGCAAGGCAGACCTTATCAAGTGACAGATTGTAAGCAGCCTGTCCTGTCCAAAAATCACTGATGGCCCCTCCCAACTTTGTCCAAAGAACAGCAGAAGCAACGTTCAGAAGACTCTGGCTTGTAACATCTGCCTTATGTTCCCATCCTTAATGCTGTTGGACACTCACACACACAAATTACATTTCTATTCAGTCTCATTCACATTTTTGTGGATGAAAAGCCTGGAGCAAAGCAATGCAAGACTTGCTAGACCACGCAGTGAGCAACAGGCCCAGCAGGAAGCAGCCCTGATGCTCTGACATGACCCATCCAGCCTCCCCAGGCTTCCTTTTGAGATACCTTGGGAGATAAAAGAAATCATTAAGGGCAGAGGTGGCAGCACTGCCTGTTATTAAGGTTGCCCAGCATGTTTCATTACTAAGTCACTTAAAAAAAATAACCCTAAGCATCCTAAAAACCCATGTACAGACCATAACCTCTGATGCCTCATGAGCTCCTCAAGTTGGAGTTGTGATCCAAATAAGGATGGCTTGACCAAGACATGCCTGAGGAACAGTTCACCTTGTTTTATCTCCCCAGCTTCCTCCTTTCTAAGGCAATGGGTTAAGCCAACTCAGCACATGCCTCAGGGCAACGTGGCTTGAATCACACCTCAAGTGATCTCAGTCACATGAGGCTTTTTCTAAGGAAGGCTGGAGCAGGTATGTTGGGATTCTGAGTAAGGATTGGCTTTCTAGTTAACAAACACTCTCCAAAGGAACAGTAACATAAAACACAGGCAGGAGTGTTTTTCTGACAGAATGGTTGAGAAATAATCAGGGCACACACATTTCCTAGGAACTGTAAACTCAAGCCTTTGTTGGATGTGTGAAAAAGTCCTGAAGTGTCTTTACCACAGAGCCCCCAAGCAGAGATGTGATATTTTGCAGAGTAATGAGAACCTATTTTGCTCTCTTCAAAGATAGGTGTGATTTCTCAACCTGTCCTCTCAGCCACTTCACCCACAAAGGATTTAATTTGAAAGTCTTTATCCCCTTTTTAATACAAGCAAACACAATATTCTTTGGGACATAGGCAGTAAATAAAATTCCAAGGTCACACACCGAGCTGGAAGAAAAGGATAAAATACTGATGAGATTCTCAGTCATCAAGTCCTATCCATTCTATGCTGGCTCAGCATCCCTAAAATAAATTCATAACCCTGTAAAAAAAGATCATAAACAGACTTGCTGAAAATTATTGGTGTTATTTATCAGAAGGAAGAAAAAAAAATGAGATATATTCATGAGAATATGTCATCATCTACCTGAAAGCACAGGACAAAACCCCTGGTGAAGCTGAGTCTCCTACAACTGCAATGAGATTTCTAACCACCAGCTTTCCTGTCTTTATCTACCCACTGAATTTCACTCAGCTTCTCATTTCTCACCTCTGGGTTCAACTCAAAACTCAGGTGAACTTTTTCTCCAGGTTGGATTTTAGCCACATCAAAGCGAATGGTCAAAAGTTGGTCATCTGGTGTGAAAGTGTCCTCATCACACACTGTCAGCTCCAGGATGTTCTGTGGAGAGAGGCAAGGAAGGAGGAAAATGCCATATTCTGAGCCCAAAAGGCAGGTCTAGCAAGAATCAACATGCAGCCCCCTCCCCTTGTTCAATGTGGACTTGCTTGTAGGAAACAATCTCTTCATGCTGACTTTGAAGGTGTTTCTACCTTTCTATCTAAGGGGTTGTTTGCCTGCCTTCTGTCCACCATCATCATCCTATTCCTTGGCAAAAGTGAGTTTAAGGCTCTCTGTGAGCCTCAAGGCTCTCAAAGAGTCACAGAATCGTAGAAAGGGTTGGGTTGGAAGAGACCTTAAAGGTCAAGGATAGATTTAGATTGGAAATTAGAAAAAAGGTCTTTAATCTGAGGGTGATAGATCAGTGGAATGGGCTGCCCAGAGAGGTGGTGGAGGCCCCATCCCTGGAGTCATTCAAGGTCAGGCTTGATGGGGCTCTGAGCAGCCTGACCTAGGTAGAGATGTCCCTGCTTGTATAGGGAGGTTGGACCAGATGCCCTCTAGAGGTCCCTTCCAGCCTCAAACACTCTATGATTCTATGATCATCTAGTTCCAACCCAGCTGGCATGTGCAGGGACACCTCCCACTAGACCAGGTTGCTCAGGACCCCATCCAACCTAGTCTTGAACACCTCCAGTATTGGGGCACCTACAACCTCCTTGGACAACCTGTTCCCCTCCAACCTCAGAGCAAGAAATTTCTTCCTTCCTTCCTAAATCTTCCCTCCTCCAGCCTGTAGGCAGCAGGTGAAGATGTCCCCTTTAGAACACATCTGCAATCACAGGTGCAGGTCCTACCTTGACTTCTCTCTGGATCATGAAGTGGAAAGTCTCATCCCACAGGGGGTTTCTGCAGTTGCAAACGGTTCTTGTGCGGCCCTCCCGACACGAAGCTGTTGGCAGCCACAGCTTGACATAGCAGTCACTCTGGCTCACTGTGTTAACAACAACATCAATAATTAGTATTTTTTTAGTATTTCTTTTGCCCAATCAGGGGAAAAAAAAAGATGGAACATCTGAGGAGTTCTAAATATTTCATCAGATCTAAAGGAAAACCCTGCTGGGAAGTGTCCAAAGGAGGGCCATGAGGATTATCAGAGGCTGGAGCATCTCTCCTATGAAGACAGACTGAGAGAGTTGGGGTTGTTCAGGCTGGAGAAGAGAAGGCTCCAAGGGGACCTTATTGTGGCCTTCCAGGATCTGAAGGGGGCTACAAGAAAGCTGGGGAGGGACTTTTTAGGATGTGGGGTAGTGGTAGGACTGGGGGGAATGGCTCAAAACTAGAGGTGGGGAGATTGAGATGAGATGTTAGGAAGAAGCTGTTGCCCAGGAGGGTGGGGAGACACTGGCACAGGTTGCCCAGAGAGGTGCTGGAAGCCCCATCCCTGGACATTTGGAAGGCCAGGCTGGATGGGGCTGTGAGCAACTGATGTAGTGGGAGGTGTCCCTGCCCATGGCAGGGGGGTTGGAACTAGATGATCTTTAAGGTCCCTTCCAACCCTGACAATTCTATGAATTCTATGATTTAGAGGTATTTAACTTTTCTATCTACATTTACATCAATTCCAAACAAAAGTCCATTTTAAACCACTAATTCCATTTGCTAACACAAGCCAAAATACTCCATTTCAACAGCACTGAAGCATTCTGGCTTTTCTCATTTTTAACATCTATTTTCAAATATTTGCCAGTCTCCAAGCAAATTCCTAGACAACTTCACTTCCTGAAACATCACCTTTTTCAAAAAAAAATGAATTTTGGTGATTTTTTTGTACCTGCTTCTAGTGGCAATGCAGAAATCATCCACAGTGAAATAGCAATGAAGACACAAAGACCCAACACAACCACTGATTTTTACTGTATCTCACAAGTGCTCCTTTCAGAGGGGAAATGGGATAAAGGGGCACTGAAGAATTAGAGGAAAGGGAAATATCATGGAGTGAAGGGAAAAGTATCATGGATAAGTTCTTTCCCAACATGGAATTCCTGTTCTATTGCATTTCTATTATTCACTGTTTGTAAATTATTTTATTTATGTCTAAACAAAAATGAAAAGAGACTTCTTCAGCTAAAAAAAATAAATAATAAAAGAGACATTACTGTAATTCAAGCAACAAATGTACAAGAGAATTAAATGGAGGTAACAGTGATTTTCTTGCTAACCTATAACTAAGCTATAAATACTTACACAGATCTGCTTTGTGGAGATTTCTCACACCAATGATTTTCACAGTAAGCCAGCACAACTGAGGCACTTCTGGCTGTAGAACAATGAGAAAAATACCTTAATTATTAAGTAAATAACTTGAATGTAACTAGCACAGCAAAGGCCACAGCCTTGTTAATGCAGTGAATGTGTTTTAATTGTATTTATTTGAGGAAATTCCTGAGAAGAAAGAATTTCTTCTGATTTGACACCACATAACATCAGGCTCCAGTTGTTTACTCAGCAGTTGTCTTTAAGTTTCCTAAAGATTTAGGTTTTGGAGGTTAAGTTTTAATCCAGGGAGCAGTAAGAAGTATCACAAGACAGTTTTACCCCCAAAAATCATTGCATTATTGCCCCTGTAAAGTCCAACTATCTTAGAACTGCAGGGTTTGCTCCTCCAATTTCAGGCTGAAGGCAACAGTTCACAGCACAGCACTTCCCAGTGTGTTGGATGGGGACCATGGGATGCTCTCCTTCAGGGCAGGGACTGGTAGGGGTTGGAAGGGACCTCTAGAGATCATCTAGTCCAACCCCCCCTGCCAAAGCAGGGTCACCTAGATCAAGTCACACAGGAATGTGTCCAGGTGGGTTTTGAAGGTCTCCAAAGAAGGAGACTCCACAACCTCTCTGGGCAGCCTCTTCCAGGACTCCATCACCCCCACAGGAAAGAAGTTTCTCCTCATGTTGAGGTGGAACCTCCTGTGTTCCAGTTTGTGCCCATTGCCCCTTGTCCTACCACTGAAAAGAGACTGGCCCCATTTTCTTCACACCCACCCTTCAGATATTTATAAACAATGATCAGATCCCCTCTCAGTCCTCTCCAGGCTAAACAGCTCCTGTTCTCTCAGCCTTTCCTCATAAGAGAGATGATCCTGTCCCTCAAGCATCCCTGGAGTCCTCCACTGGACTCTCTCCAGTAGTTCCCCATCTGTCTGGAACTGGGGAGCCCACTTTCAAGTTCCCAGCTCCAAGGGAGTTCCTTGACAAGCAGGAGGAAGGCTGAAATAGGAAGCTTGGAGTAAGCATTGTCCCATTTCACACGTGGGTCCAGCTTTAGCATTTCAGTGCAAATTTGCCAGGACATAAGGCAGAAGAAGCTGTAATTTTAGGTTGTTTTTTGTTGGTGGTGTTGTGTGACACAGAGTAGAGACAACCTGTCATCCATAGACTGAGTCTACATTAACCAAAAATGAATCCAAATTACCACAGCCTGCAGAACATAAACCAGGAGCTGCCAGAAAACCAGACCTGAAGAAAGCATGAACCACAAAAGAAAAATCTTTAAATGCAAGAAAACAGAAAGTTGCAACCAAAAAACCAAATTCCAGATTGGAAAGAATAAAGTCAAATTGCCAGTGTGATAGATAATGCAATTAAACACCAAGAAGCAAGAATAAGAGTGGTAATTATGTATAAGCACTCTCTATTTTTGGTATTCTCCCTTCACTCCCCATCCCAGCTACACACCACCCTATACTTGGTTACAGGAAAACAAGGCAATCAGAAGCAAAATACCACATAGAGAAGCAGTAGGGCCATTAATTAACCTGAAAGGAGCAATTAAATCTTCAAAGCAGCAGGATTTCTGAGGAACTGTCTCCTCAGGACCTTCCTGTGTACCTCTTAATTTGATATGTTCATGTCCTGACAGGAGCAGATTAACCAGCTAAAAAGCAGCAAGTCACCAAGCCCAGATGCTATTTGCAGCCCACTGGAAAAATTCTCAACCCAATAGGTTTTTTTTCCTCAGAAACAGGTTTGGAGGAAATCCATCAACTTCAGCAGAAATTTTGGCAGCAATGCTTCTGGAGATAGAGAGAATGGCAGGAGTAGATGATCCCAACTGCTGAGAACTCAACTTTCATCCCAAATACAGAGGATTAATTTTTCATCCTCAGCTTTAGCACCATCCATATGAGTTTCTCCAAACTCCTCAATGAATTGAGGTGTCTGAAGTGCTAAGAAAATATGCAGGCACAAAACCAAGCATTATTTCATAGGTGTATCAGGTAGTGAGTGACTCCACTGGATGTTCTCCCAGATCTAGCAAAGAGTTATCCTCATACTGAATACATCTAGGGAGCAGATTCAGGAAACCTGGGGCAAGGGGGCAGAGGGAAACCACCTCATACAATTTTTAATTTTAAATGAACATTTAATTTCATTTCAACCAGCCATTACTCAGAAAAGGGAATAAATTTGTTACACAACCAGATTCAGGATCTTCCAACACCTTTTACCAGTTCAGTTTTATAAAAAATAAGAGTTCAGAATGATTTTGTGGCAGCCACTGAATTTTATCTGCTGATCTGCCTCCATAAAGTGAAGGAAAAATTGTTTGAAGACTCAGCCTGAGGTGTTATGAGGTACAACCACCATTATATAGTGATGTCACAGTAAAACCAAGATTAAAATCCAGCTCTCCCAGTTCCTTGCCCAGCGTTTAAACCACAAGTTTATCACCTTCCTCACCCCTAAGTCATAGTGGATGTTTTCCACTCTAGAGAGAACACTCACAGAAGAAACAAATGTTCTTTTAAATAACTTGAAAATTACCACCTCTCGTGATAACAATGAAGCTTAGGGAGAGATGGGAAAGGCTGATGGAAGACTGCAGGTAGCATGGCCATTGTTCATACCCTGCAGCCCAGAAGATGCCCTCTCTAGAGTACTTCATCTTCAGCACATGAGGTCTTCCATGATTGCTCCTCCTGATTCCAATCTGGGTTGGATGCTTGGATGAAGTGATCCCAGGGACAAGGAGCCAAGAGAGATGAAACCCAGCAGTCAACAATTCCTGGGTTAGTTTCTACTCAGATTCATCCTGGCAATAGCAGGGGGTCCTATCACTTCTCCTCCTCCTCATGAGATACATCTCCATGCCACCAAGACCATCTATCTGCTGCTCTACCTAATAAATCTACCCACTACAGACCCATTTGTGATTTAAGGATGACAATTCCACAAGCATTTGCTTTGGAGGAACCTCAACCAAGAGAACCAAACAGATCCTGCTGCCCCACTGCTGATTTTCACTTACCAAAGGTGAACAGGCTGAGGATGCCATCAGTGCCTCTGCTCAAAATGGTCCAGTCTCTATGTCCCCCAGCTGGCAGGTGCTCCTGGACCATCCTATTTTCCAACCAACTAATGCAGAGAAGAGCAGCTCTACAGATTGACTCATGGCTCCACCTCCCACTGATTTCAAAAGCACTTGTTCTGTGTCACATGAAGACTTATTTTTTTTAAGACCACAGTGATTTAGGGGGAATGATGGGTCAAGCATTTTATCATGGGCTTATCTCCCAATAAAATAGTTCTCCACCACTGTAAGGTGTGAATAACCACACCAAGAGGGATGTCCTGGGGCAGCTGCAACCCTCACAAACTGCAGAAGACCTAACAGAACATTGCAACTCCTGGTATCTACTCTTACCTTCTCCAGCCTGGTGGCCCATACCTGCACTTTGGCAGCACCAAGAGGAGCCACCTGAGCATCTCAACAGCAGCACTTGAGCTCCCACCAGCTCCTCCAGCCAGATGCAGGTTTTTTGCCAAGTTCACTGCAAATTAGAGCCCAGATGTGGAGGTTGCCTCTCAAAGAAAACATCTTGTAGCTTTTCTTCACTCATTCCTGTTGGAAAAGGCACATTATAGGGTAAGCAGAGCCAGCAGGAGCTTGTATTCAAACATTTTTTAGTCCAAGTGCTGCTTTCAGTTAAATTATTAGGAACCCATATAAGCTTTAACACAAATAACCACATATGATATTTTTTCCCAAAAAATATTTTACATTTTCACATTAAAATTAATTAATTTCATTTTACATTTCACGTTAAAATTAAAATATTTTCACATTAAAATTGTCAAGTAGGATTTCTCTAATTTTAGAGTAATTTCACACTATTTTTCTCTAATAGTATTCAATGCATAATAAAGTACCTAAGTGCTATTACTGACATGCTAAAATATCACAGAAACCACCTATGGCACTAAACATTCTTAAAATCACTAAAATCAGCTGTTATTCAATAGTGAGAAATTTCAGTTGAAATATTGGGGGGGGGGTTAAACTGCTTATTGTATTTTTTAGAATTCCCAAGTTTCTAAGTCTGACAGAAAACACCTTTTGGAAGCCTTTGGAAAAAAAAAAAAAAGAAAAAGAAAATGTTATTTTCAACCATTTTTAATGAAAGTATTTAACTCCCCAAACTGTCCTGTAGAGGAGAGCTGCCTTAAAGTTTGAATTGACCATCATAATTAAATTGGTTTTTCATAGACTTGGGCATTGAATACATAAATATTCCTATATATGACTTTGCAACAAATGATGAGATCCCAGCTGCAGGTTTTTGTTGGGTTGTTTCACTATTTTGTGGAGCAAACAGAGATTTATTTCACTCTGATTCTGATAGTTTTGAAGCAATGCTCCTTGATGTGAATCAAGAGGTTCAGCTCATGCTGCTCCAGGTCACTTTGCTCAGGCTCTGAGGACATTTTATGGCTCAGTTTCATGGCAGTGGATTCTCTCCAGCTCTTTTAAGAATAAAAGTCACCCATCCAGTTAGATAATACACCATGTTGGGGATGCTCCATCCCTGGAGATGTTCAAGGCCAGGTTGGATGGGGCCTTGAACAACCTGCTCTAGTGGGAGGTGTCCCTGCCCATGGCAGGGGGGTTGGAACTAGATGATCTTTGAGGTTCCTTCCAACCCAAACCATTCCATGATTCCATGATAACATGACATTGTGCATCATGAAGAGTGGTGCAGGTGAGTCAGGCAGCCACAGGCCAGAAGACAAGCCAGTGTTTCACCACCACCATTTCAACAACAAAAGATCTCAGCAGCACTAGCTGCATGGCAGTAGGAGATCTGGAGTCACATGGACACTTCAACTGGGCCACATAACTTGCAGCATGGGTGCCTGGGGTGGCAGGGGAGCAGATGGCTTGGAGCAGCATCAGTAGGGGCTCTGCAGCCTCTTGACAGGCAGCTGGAGACTCCCATTTGCCACCAAGACACCAAACCAATCCTGACACAGGCTCAGAATCAATTTCCTCTCCCAGAAATTTGTGATTGATACCCAGTGATATCTCCAAACTCCCTGTCAGGCACCATCTTTAAATATCACACCTTATTTCCATGACCCAAACAAAACATCCCCAAACTGAATCACTCATAACCCCTTTTTGACCTAGATCCTGACAAAATCTGGAGGGAGAGTGCCTGAAATCCAGCAGAAATTAAGTCTTTGTGCAATTTTCAGAGCATCTCTTTGAAGTATTTGGACAAGATGAAGAACAAGAGACATGAAGCTGCATTTCCTGCTTTGGTAACACAGAGAAGACCACAGGAAATAACTTTCTTGTGGGATAACAACCAATTACCTGCTTGATATTTTTATTGTCTGTTGCACATAAGTTGCACAACCGTGTTCATATCACGTTAAAGTTTTGTTCCAACACAATTCAGTATGAGCAGAAAAAAAAGACATTCACCCTCATATGGCCAAGGTAAACCTTATTTAGAGTGATTTGTCAATTTTCTCAGGTTATTTCAGAAGTAATTCAACACAACTTGAGGTGAATTGACACAACTGGCAATGACAAGAGATGCACAAGCTGCTTTGTGCTCATGTTTCTCTCCTCCTTCCCTTTACCTCATCCTAGAATAATTCCTTAGAGTAAAAGAGAGGCTTTGATTTATTCATTTTTACTACAAGAAAATAGGTGCCATAAAAGGAGGACTTAAGGAAAACATTCAGATAAACTCAGGTTTATCCTGCAATCCTCCCTTGCAAGAAAAAACAAAAGCCATGAAGAATTGCCAAAATGCCAGAGTTTTTCCTATGATTCCACTACACAATAATTAGTGCTGAGTATATTCATCATCTTTATGGGATCATAACAGATAGTGACATTTATAAATTACAAAGACAAGGCAAGAGTGGTATATTAGACTAATATAATCCAATTCAAAAGTGTGTTTCCTTCATTTGTTAAAGGATTATCACACTTCAGCCCCAGCCCAACCACAATTTGCTTAATGAAGTCACAGTGTGACACCTCATTAATTTGTTGCTGTTAAAGAATTCTTTGGAGGTGCAAATCTCCCCTCTTTGATCCCCAAACATTTCTGCTTCCAAAGCAAAGAATACAAACAGTGTTGGTCATAGGAGGAGCAGCTGGATGAGGAGTTCTGGAGAAGCCCAGGTGTCAGACCTCCAAAGAAAAAGCAGCATCTCTGGGATGGTGTTGAGTGAAGATGAGGTGTAGATACACAGTTGTTGTCCTCTCCTCTGCAAGAGGGCCACCTAAGGGTGGGTTGGAGGAAGACAAACAGCACACAAGAACAGGTACTCACTTGGGCCTCAGAAATCCCCTGAATGAAGTCACTTCACTATCACTGGGCTGAAAAAAAATAATAAAAATAAGTGGATCCACCAGTATTTCAGAACACTGCAAATACAAGTGTTCTCCTTAGGCATCATCAGCAAAGGGGGTGTTAATAAAAATCTCAATTCTCTACCCAGCTATCTATTTCCACAGGAGTTGCCTTTGATAAATAAGTCAAATTCAGCAGAATACACATGCACAGGGAACATGATCTCAAAAGTATTGATGCACATGTACTTTTGTGCCATTCAGGACAGAGCAGCATCCATAAATACTTCTGAATTCCCACCCTGCTTCTGCATATTTCATAGAATCCTAGAATGGTTTGGGTTGGAAGGGACCTTCAAGATCATTTAGTTCCAACCCCCCTGCCATGGCAGGGACACCTCCCACTAGACCAGGTTGCTCAGAGCCCCATCCAGCCTGGCCTTGAACACCTCCAGGGATGGAGCATCCACAACCCTCCAGGACAACCTGCTCTAGTGTCTCACCACCCTCTAGAAATACACTAATGTAGGAGCATTTTCAGAACCATTAGTTATTATTTTTATTACCAGCCCTGTACTCATTTCCCACAGCATTTCTGTGTCTTCTCAGCACCATAAATACCTTAAAACCTGCAGGACTTGCTCAAGAATGCACCTTTGAGTGAAGAGTTGAACCTCCCAGTGCTTCTGCTAATTAAGAATAAATATCCCACAATAGTCAGACAGAAAATAGGCAGCAAACTGAGAGGAAACCTAAATTAGCTGCTCATTGAATGGAGTTGAGTTCCTGATGTGTGCTGGGAAGCCAACAGGACAGGGATCTCTGCAGGTAACTCCAGGTATAGGGCATCAGTTCAAGCCAAATACATATTTTCCTGATTCCCACCCCACCATCACTCCTTCCTGGCACTGCTTTAATGCTATTGACACATTTAAAATGGACCTATGGTGTAAGGTTTTCCTTAAACCACCAGATGCATCATTATGCAGCTTCCAGTAATGGATCCAAAGTAAAGGCCAAGGTGAAATTTGCAGGTGAAACAGGCTTAAACTTGCTTCTATTTCACAATGGAGCAATGAATGCATCTGTCCAATTATTTTCTAGAACACATCATTACAAAACCCAGACAAAGCCTTCCCAAAGCACTTGTAAAATACAGTTCCCCCTCTGCAGCTACTTCCCTGCCAACCTCCTCACTTCCAGCTCTGCTTTTCAACTGCCCTGATGTGCCAGCAGCAAAAAAACCCCAAATTAATTAAGAAAATGAAATCCCTGATGAGCTGGGAAATAATCTTAACAGCAAGGGAGCTCCATTAGCTCTACAGTGTTAGTGACTGGCTGTGTAGGGGGATGTTGAAGGAAGAACATCCCCTCACCCTACATTTAAAGCATGGATATGCCTGCAATGAATCTAACTCTGATGAGGACATAAAATGCTGCAGTTGAGGTTTAGATGTGTAGAGCAGCTTTGCAATAGGAACCTTTAGCACTGAAGGTGGAAAAGAACTTAATGCAAAGGTGTAGAGGCTGGTGAACCCCACAGCAACATTGGAGAAACCTATTTTAATTTCCACTTGTTCCAAAGCAGAAGGAAATGTTTGTGGTGCTCAGGTTTAGTAACCATAATTAGCCTTTTATGAAGATATTTTTTTCCCATTGGGTTTTTGTTTTAAAACTGAAGGTTGCAGGTAAAATTTAATTACCCATGATATTGCAGGACTTTTTTTTTTCCTAAGAAAAAAGGATTTGAGTTTTCATCCATAATTTCCTGGGCAGCTTTTCTTCTCCTCTGATTTATCACACCTACTTAATTGAGCTTTGCTGCTCTACATGTTTACCTCCAAGGTAAACTCAGCCTGAGATTTACATCAACACCCTTGGTTGGAACTATGTGAGGCATGAATCAGTCCCTGGGGAATTCTCATCATAATTTCTGGTTTGTAGGACATGGTACCACCTGAACTGACTTAACCACGATGGTCAGCAACCCAATAACCAGTTCACCAAAAAAACCCCAAGCAAACAAACAAAAAAAAACCCCACAACAATCAAAAAAACCCAAGACAAACCAACAGGGCTGCTGAGTTTAACTGCAATCATGGAATCAAAATCATAGGTATGATTTACACCCCAAAAACAAGACAAGAGCAGGGAAGATGTGGGTACACAACAAAGCTTGGAGTTCTTCAACTACAAGAAGGAAATCTGGCAAGTAAAATTTCATGGTGCTCCAAAGTAGTTCATGTCTTGCAAGACACAAGAGGATAGTGGCCAAAAAGCTTCATGTGTTGAGAAAGTCCCTTTTGAACACTAATAGGATGAGCTGCTGAGCATTTTTGGTAAATAAGTGTTTGTTTGATACCAGGAAAACCACTGTGGGGCTGGTTTGGATTCTGAAAGGGTATGAAGTATAGGGGTGCTGGGTGCACTCTGTCTCTGAACAATCAGTTTTTACCAACCAGGCCTTTCTTGGAGAAAAAAAAACAAGGTATCAGAAAGCCAAGTTAGCCTGAAGGCTGTTTTTGTACTTATTTTCTTTCTGGACTCACATGCAGCCTGCATGCCTACCTACTCAGGGAAATGTATGGCAGCCATGCAAGTTATTCCTAGGACAAAAAAACCCAAAGGTTCCTTCCTCCCATTTTCAGGGCTCCTCTCCCCATTGGTGCTCCTTTGCAAGAGTGTTCTGACCCTGGGACTCATTAAGAAAACCACCCCCCACCCCCAAAACCAACACCAACCTTACCTGCTTCCCCTTTCTCCTGAATGTTCCTTGGATTTGGGATGCCAGGCTGATTTCTCCTTAATAATTAGGCCTGTAATTAAATGTCAGGACAGAAAACATATTCCTCCTACAAGACAAAAAGCATTTTAACAAGACTGAAGAACATACTGTCCAGTGAGTGCAGAGACTTGTGGACAACTCTCCTGCCATAACATGGAGTTTCAATGGGGTGGTTGTTTACATACCAGTTTAGGAAATTAAAATTAGCTGTTAGGGCTTCACATCTTGTTCCAATAAGTCCTGGCACTGTGGAAGAACTTGCAAAGAAGCTGTGCCTTAAAAGACTCCACTGTATATGCCTAGCAAATTAGACTAAAAACAGTTTTGGGACTGAAAAATTCCTTCCCACCTATATGCTGGTATCTAAATACCTGTATCTCCACAGTGCCCAAGCATTTACAATCAGAAAAGGACCTCAAAAACCAAGTAGAAGTGAACCAAACCATGCTGTTCAACTCAGATTCACATCAGGAGAAAAGAAAGGAACTCAGGAGGAACAAAGGAAACTCCCATCCTTCCAGATATCAAAGAAGTTTAATAAAATCATAGAATGTTTCAGGCTGGAAGGGACCTCTAGAGGTCATATGGTCCAACCTCCCTACACAAGCAGGGACATCTCTACCTAGGGCAGGTTGCTCAGAGCCCCCTCAAGCCTGACCTTGAATGACTCCAGGGATGGGGCCTTGTCACCCATCACCCAGATGAAGTCAGTGGTTGAAATACATCTTAAAAAATCCATTGTGAGCCATGTTTCCTCAAATAAAGAGATTACTTTCCACTGCTGTGCAGCACCAGGCTGAGATGGACTTGGAAAGCCACCTCCCCACTGTCAGATACCCTAATGTAATAAAAGAAACAATGCAATATAGCATTAGACCAACTTTTCTGCTTATTTTTTATTGGAGTAAGGAAAAAATGTATCAAGACAAGTGTTCATAAAAATTGTGAAAAGCACATAGGGAAAACTAGAGTTTCTTGAAAGAAATTAAGAAACATTTCAAGAATCATACCCGTTTATACACCTTCAGAAGTGACAGATTTCCTCTCTCATTTTCACCAACACAGAATCAGCACATTCAGCTCAATGTAAAAACTATAAAAGTAAACAGTGTTGGCTGCTATTTGGTGTTAACTTACTTTCCCACCTGCATAATTCATTTTCTCTGAGCTTTCTGCAAGGTGAGGTGAATTCCATCCCACAGCATAGCAGCATCTGACATTATTTTAGTCATTCACATTCATACCTTGAATATTGGTGTTTCTAAAATATAAAGACACACAGAAATACCTTGAACAAAGGCCTGGCTGAATTGCAAGTCCAAGTGTAAGGAAAACATCTCTAACTCAGACTCCTTCCTCTTACACAGAAAGAGAAAGATAAGACTTGTAGCATGTTTAAAGTTTCATCAGCTTGTGATGATCCAACAGTAGGAAAAAGCAACACAAGCCCGTGATGTGTCTTTAATTGTTAAATATTAAAAAAAGGAACTCTTATTTCCTTGAAAAGAAATGGTTACCAAAGTAAGGTGCTCTATATTGAACTTCTGGGAGAATAAAAACCATTTTAACCCTTGAGAAGGGTAGGGAGGAAATATCACAGAGATCTTTGAAACCCTGAATGACAACAGTCTTGAAAGCACATTGGCAACAGCCAGCAGCAAGTTGAAAGCAAAAGGACACATTTGTTGTGATAAAAAGGGTGCCTCACTCAGTGGAAATTTATTCCCCATGTGCTTCAACTGTTTGAATCCATCTCCCATGTCATCAGGTATCAGATACTGGGCTAGATAATTCGCTGCTCTTCCCCAGGTGACAAAACAACATCCATGTTGTACTGTAGGTGCCTTGAGTTTCCATAAGGACATCCATTATCTGGAATGAATTTTCAGTGCCATGTGTGCTACTCCCTGCCCTAGAAGGCAGTTTCCAGCTCTAAGTTTTCAGTATTTTGTCTTGAACCACAAGGTTTTCATACACTGCAGCCCGTCTGTATCCTCAGCTCTGGAAGCTGCTCAGGTAGTGGATGTATTGATGAGTTTCTTCAACTTTCTCCTTTGCAGAGCCAAGTGTAGGGTTTTGAGGAGAGTGTCTTTGTTGTTGAGCACATTGTAGTGATTCACTGCCACTAACCTGCTGAAATCATAAGGCTCAAATGTGAAGTTTAGTGTCCGGTAAGGAGAATCTTTCGACTCAATGACAAAGTCACCAAAGGATTTCTCTTCTTCTGACTCACGTTTAACTCCTGCAGCAACAAAAAACAAACACACAAAAAAACCCCAGCTATGGTAGACTCATTTTAGTTGGATTCTGCAAGGAGGAGATCACAGAAAACTCTGTTGAACCTGAACTTCTTCCCTCAAAGCTCCTCGTCAGAGCTTTCAACTCCTTCAGGATCTAAAATGCTTGGAAGCTGAAAGAAGTATTATTTCCCTTTCTATTTCCAGTAGACTCCAAAATACAGAACTAAAATACACTGTCATTGTGATAAATTGTTGAGAGCATCCATGATTATCCAAGAAAAAGGTTCTTTAATCTGAGGGTGATACATCAGTGGAATGGGCTGCCCAGAGAGGTGGAGGAGGCCCCAACCCTGGAGTCCTTCAAGGTCAGGCTTGAGGGGGCTCCGAGCAGCCTGACCTAGGTAGAGATGTCCCTACTTGTGTAGGGAGGTTGGACAAGATGACCGCTAGAGGTCCCTTCCAGCCTCAAACATTCTATGATTCTATCATGCTCAAAATAAGAAATGCAAATCTCACTTCTCCCTGGAAGTGCTGCCCTACACAAAAATAAAAGAAACTAACACCCTAAAGCTTCAACTGGCCTTAGAAGGTTACTATATACTCTTAAAATACGATAACTTGGCTTTTTGTCACCCTGCCACTTCCATTTAAATACTGATCTGGAAAGATGAATGTTAAAGTGATTTGCTAAAACACTTGTTGTTGTTATGGAAATAGTCTTGAGCCATATTCAAGCCCAACACTTTGAAACTCTTCATCCTTGATGAGGAAACACGACCAGGACCTGGGAATCACTATAGTGTCAATGCAGATGGCATGAACAGAGTGTCTTACATCCCACCTGCATCAGTCCTGCACAGTCTTTTCTACATACTCCAAAGATCTTCAAGATGCTGTTTCCTCTCAGCATGGGAGAAGTAGGACACTGAGTTTTGTCTGTCTTTTCTATGTCTCATCCTACTGCTGTTGCTGACTAGACTGAGGTGGGCCTTGCAATTTACATTAATCACATTAAGTGAAGCAAGGATTGTTTATCACTTGACCTCATGGTACAAGGGTGCAGTCCATTTAGCACTGAGCTACATGATCTGAGTTCCCCAGCACTCTGCTGCTTAATGGCTTATTCATATCCAAAAAACTAATTTCCTTCATCTGATTTATAGTGCTTTCCTATACAGAGTAACTAGAAGTAACAAAATCAGTTATTAGGGCAGAAAGGTTCAGAAAGAAGCAAAAATATTGCCTCATTTTGATTCTTCCAGCCTTTAGATTGATTTTTTTAATTGTCAGCCTCTTCTCCCACCCTCCCTTCCAAAAAACTATTGGAACTGACTCTGCCCTAAATGAAAGTAACAATTTTGTAATTACAGGGTGATACTAAGAAAAATTTAAAGGAGTGACACTGAGCCCACTAAATTTTCCCTGTCAACACACCCAAAAGATTGCAAAAATAGCTCCATTTAGGTTGGAAAGGATCCCCATAAGATACAGCTCTCTTACCTGGAGCTTTGTATTTCTGGAAGGTGTCATTCACCAGTGGGAAATGGATCACAATTGGAGCCTTGGGATTATCATCATCCACAAACACATAACACTCCTTTGGCTTCTTTTCATCTTCCTCACTCCATTTGATCTTTGGAAAAGGGATTTCCTGCTCCTCGCAGTATTTCTGAGTCAGCTCTAAAACCTGTTGTCAAAGAGCAAACATAATTTGGATAGAACACCAGCAACATCTCTAAGATCATCCAACTGTAATCCTCAAAGGGCTGGAGACTTTCACCAAAAAAGTGACAGAAATCCAACTTCACATTGGCAGAAAAGTTCTCTGGCTATGAAAGAAAATTCTCTTTCAAAAGAAGGATGAAGAGCAGAACTGAGAACTGCTACCAAACATCAACAGTTGGCAGTTGAACCTTTTTATGTTCTGTCACTCTCTATTCACCTTGACTTCTCTGCAGTTAAAAATAAGCACTTGTATAACTTGCTTGCATGAAGAAAACCACCAACAGGTGCTTTTCCATTAGAAGCATACATCTAAGCAACAAGGATCATATAAGCCAAGAAAATACTCTTATTGTAGGTAACAAAAGGCTTCTGGTAAGTTTTGAATCTTATTATAGTTGTCACTTTCCATCTCGTGACATTGACAGTGAAAAGCATAGTTCAATATTATCTGAAAGAGCTAAGGATTTATTTTAATGTATTCTTATATTAGAATCATAGAATCACTAAGGTTGGAAAAGACCTCTAAGATCAAGTCCAACCATCAACCCAACACTACCATGACCACTAAACTATGTCCTGAAGTGCCATGTCTCCATGTTTTTTGAACACCTCCAAGGCTGGTGGCTCCACCATTTCCCTGGGCAGCCTGTTTACTCTTTCAGTAAAGACATTTTTCCTAATATCCAACCTAAACCTCCCCTGGCACAACTTGAGGATGTTTCCTCTCGTCCTATCACTTGTTACTTGGGAGAAGAGACCAACACCCACTTCTCTACAACCTCCTTTCAGGTGGTCGTAGAGAACATGTAGGTGTTTGTATCCAACATCAACTGATCTGCTGCCACTGTCAATATGATTTTGTGCTTTTATCTTCATGTCATAATGCTCAGCTCCATCTCTCACCTCAAACGGAGCTTCCCAGGAGTAATTGAATGACAAGATAACATCCACATCCCTCTCTGGCTGAAGTACCAAAGGAAAGGGAGAGTTGATAGAGAAGCCACCATCCACCAAATACAAGCTTTCTTCCATAGGGGTCAGCTGGTTGGGAAATGCATCCAGATGAGTGCCTGGAAGACACTCCAAGGAACACAAGTGACTACAATGATACGTCACACACCTCTCATTACAAGCAAACAATGAAGCTTATGCTGGGGCTACAAGAAGAAATAAAGACATTCTAACATGCACGTTCAGCTGAGAATGTAAAGGGTGATGATGAGCTTGCCTTATATGACAGAACACACAGAGTGGATTCAATTTTGGGGGGTAAATTCCCCAACCTCAGCAGAACAAAGTCAAGCTCACTCCTGTTCTGTAGCATTGACTATTAGAGTATTAACCCACTATTTTACACCCCAGATACAGAGAGACTCATTTACCTCTCCAAGCCACAAATTTCTTGATGTTCACATAATCTTTATGAAGATACAAGCCCTGCATGAAGTTGAAGGTCTCTCCACAGGTGACCCGGGACTTGAAGAAATCCTGGAAGATTTGTAACAAGGGCCCCCCAGGTATAACCAAACGAGTCTTCAGCCAGGTGGGGTCTCGGAAGTGGAACCTTCGGCAGTCATCTGGAGCCACAGAACACACAGAAAATGCTTGTCCAGCTCCAACCTTTCAATCAGACTTTTACCTACAACATTTCCTGAGTTTTTCAAAGGCTGAACATGTCCTCTAATGAAAAAAAGTATTGCAATGAAGTTGAAATGAGCTGCATTTTGAAGGCCAGGCTGGATGGGGCTCTGAGCAACCTGGTCTAGTGGGAGGTGTCCCTGCCCAGGGCAGGGGGGTTGGAACTAGATGATCTTGAGGGTCCCTTCCAACCCTGACAATTCTATGATTCTATATTCTATAGCTGGGTAACTTACCTACCCTGTTTCAAGGGGATTACTCATAAATCATTGCCCATTTCACTTCAAACCCACACAAAAAGCCCTTGTTACCAAGTGACAACCACTTCTGCCTCATAAGACAATCACCCCCACATAGGAGCACTTATAGTTACCACAAAAGTGTCAGGGGGGAAGCTAGGACTGCAAAAGCAGAGAAGAAAAAAATTCTCTGCCCCCACTACTTACTATAAGGCTGTAAATATGCACCCAAGCAACTCTCAGCCTTTAATAAGCTTCCTTTTCACTGCTGGGGAGGCATTGTACACTGGAGAACAAGGCAGAAACATACAACCAGCTTATCCAAGATGACAAAAATCCAGCCAAGGAGGGAACTGGAAACTTATTTTCCACCTCCTGCTAAGCAGTTCAGCTTCTCATCTTCCTCTTCTCATGATTAAAGCCCCAGCACTGCAGTATGTGTGTAAGACAGCTCTCAGAATTAGCCCAAATTTATAGCCAGATACAAACTATAAAGAAGGCAGAAGAGAAAGTGCACTGAAAAACTCTAATTACTGTCTTCAGTATGTGTGATGGAAGGGGATAGAGGGATCTGTTCAAATTCATGCTTTATGTTCATCTTGCAAACTAACACAGCAAATTTTTTAGTCCTATTATTTTTATGCTCATTCCAAAACCAGGAATCTTTTGAAAAAATCCTCCTATCTTAATGTATGTTCTTACCTACAACTTTGATAACATCTTTGAAGGAGTCTAGAAAGCTCAGTCCTATACCAACCACCTTCAGGCAGATATCATCCAAGCTTGCAGCAAAGGCACTGCCCCACATTCCTGGCAAGGAGAAATGGGGAAGAATTTAATACTCAAAAGCCTTTTCCCAGTGTAACCAAAAGGGCTGTAATTCAACTGCCATTTGCCATGGGCAAGGGCTGTCACTGGACACCTACTACTCTAACAGGTGATGTTGGAGGAGTTTAAACCTTTGAGTTAATCATGTGACAAAGTCTGATGTAATCATAATGAAGAAACTTCTCCAAAAGAAAAGCTCTTCTGTCAGCAAGGGAATTGGAAGACCTAAAGCAGGAGTTTTTGGCAGGCAGCTCACAATAAAGTTGTCTTGCAGACTCAGGACTTCAGACTGTAATATCATGAACCTACGACTAAACCTTTGGAGAAAGATTGGATATTTTCCTTCAAATTCTTTAGGAAGGGACAAAAAGCCATGGGTTTAAGTTGGTGAGTCCCAAAAGCAGAATAGCTCTCTTCCATCTCCTCATGTTACTCATTACTGGGAGATCATACCTTGCAGAAAACAAATCCTAGGCTCTGGATGTTTCTGGACAAGGCGCCCCATGAAGAACTCGCTGTTAAAGTCCTCCGTGCGGACAAACGCTCCGTACTTGCGAAATCCAACTTCATAGGGAGTGAATTCACACCATTCTAGGGAGAATCCAACAGGATGTTTGTTCATCTCAGAGCAAACAGAGGTGAAAATACTCCTTTGATTTCTGTTTACACAAGGCAGACAGAAGGGAGGCTCCACTTTTCACTATCACTAGGGATTTCCCTGTCACTCTTCTCAGCGAGCTTCTGTTTTACCCTTGATTATTGAACACTCTTGTGGAGGCTTTCACTGACTGAACACAACCTCCTTTCTTCCTGGCTTTTAGAGAAAAAAAAATACAATTCAATCCTGCTCCATCTTGACTGTGTTACCACAGACATAACCTGCCTATTTTACTTCCACTTTAAACCAGTTTGGTGGCTTCCTTTCCCATCACCAATGGAAGTGGTTTCACTTTTCTTCATGCTACTTAGCAACTATTGCAGCACTGACTTGAGAACTCAATTGACCCACTGTGCCACACTTCATTGTCTGCTTTTTAAAGCTCCCCTCATGCTTGGAAGCCTTCCACCCATATTTACAACTCAAATTCATTGTTATACACACACACACACTCCTCCAGAATCAAATAAAGTCCCATAGTGGTACCCAGGTGGACACAAGCATTTGTCTTGCTGTCTCACTCACCTCTCCTCACTTGTCCCATCACATCTCAAGTTTCAAGTGACCTGGAATAGGACAGGTCTACTTTTTATGCTGTAACTGTATAACCAGCAAGACACCCAGGCTGCTAACTACCACAGTTGTGATGCTGCATGCTACAAGATCCTACACAAGTTGATTAGCTGAGACTATAAAAGAAAAGTAGGTCACCTAATTACCAAGGACTTCAATCTTCCCATTCAGACACAGACTGAGAAGTTTCCCTCTCAGGTCCTAATAATTCCAGGCACTCTCCAGGACAACATGTGGAGTTGCCAGCAGAATTCCATCTCATTTCTCTGTCACAGCCACAATAAAGACATTTATGAGCAGGATAACACCACTGCCAATCAGTATCCTATTGCTTCCTGCACTACCAAGTGTTGCCTGAGCCACGTTTTCTGTTTTGAGCTACTCACTGCCCAAGGAACTGGGGAGGTGGAAAGGAAATGATGTATTTTAGAGAACGAAAATAAACTTCCCATGTTCCTACCTGCAAAGTCATCACCATTAATATTGGGTCTCACGTTGACAGCTGCATATATGGGATAAGGGTTCTGGGCCCGTTTCACTGCTGCTTGTTGATCAGAAAGCTTTGAGGGATCTTCCTGGTCACAAGCAAGGAAGGAGAAGCACATTTAGTTATCTATATTTTGATAATTTGAAGCTCTTGTTCAGCATTTCTGATTAAAAATACTACTAATTTAAAGTCTCTTTTCCTTCCTCTGCCCATGCATATTGTTAGATTTTGCCAGAATATTTCTGCAGTTGCATATTTAGAATGCCTGGTGTTATTAATAAACTAGTCACCCCTCAGACTTCTGGTCTCAATTAGCAGAGCAAATACTGCCCAGTAATGACATTTTGCAAAACCAGTATCATTCCTCTCAGGCTTAACCTGTCCCATACAAAAGTTGTCTATTTAATAACAGTCATTCCTCATGAACACTCAATTTTACCTTCTGTTGTAGGAAATATTCCACAATAAGGCCCCACAAATCTGTGAAGGAAACCTTCCTTCCACTCATCTCCATAGCATTGAGCTCCTGGAAATAGTATTTCAGTCGTTCTGGGGAGAATGCCCCTGCCTTGCTGCTGGACACAGCACCCTGAGCTCTTCTGATGGCATCTTGAAGGTCTTTCTGTGACCAGTCAGGGTCTTGGTACAACGTTGATAAACACCTGAAAATGTTTGTATTCATGTCATCAGGAATAATGACCCTCACAAACAATTTTAGCTGGTTCTAATTAGTGCTGCAGCACTGAACTAAAAGTTTGAGGGGTCTAGCTAAAAAGAGAACACATTGTGAAAAGAGACCATAATAATGGATCTCTGACCTCTAAAACATGCTGAAAACCTCGGACAACTTGATCCTGATTGCTAAGCTACATTTCAAGGATGTTCCAAGCACCATATGCTTGCACACATCAATCATTGATAGACATAAGTTAACTCCAGGCCATAACAACCCTAAGAGACTGGTTGATAGCAAGGGTGTTACTGCACACACCAGTAGAGGCCGTGGACTTCACCACAACACAGGTCTGAGTAAATGAGAAACTAGTTCAGACTATTGGCTATCCACATGAACAGATGTCTATGTTGTCTCTGAATCAAAAGCAGCAGCCCAGACCACAGAGTTTTTGAAGGCAGGGCTCTGAGGGAACACTCAGCAGTTTTATTCAGCTTATACCTTCTAATCTCCAACTACCAGCCTTGCAAAAGCAGCAGATTCATAAATGTAGCCAGTAGCTGTACAGGTCAGAAGTGATAATCATAGAATTATAGAATGGTTTGGGTGGGAAGGGACCTTAAAGATCATCTGGTTCCAACCCCCCTGCCATGGCAGGGACACCTCCCACTAGACCAGGTTGCTCTTAGACTCTTTAGGATCCCCATCAGGGCTCACAGGTGAAAACTGATACAAATATTTGACCTCATTGTCTGCCTACAGATGGCACCAAGGCAGTTGTGGCATTATTTTTGCATCAACACTACCAGATTCACCTAGAAGTTTCTGTACATGACTTACCAAGTGGAGCCAGAAATCCCACAGAGATACACTGCAGCATCCAGGAGGCCCAGCTGCTGAAGGCCAGCAAGGCTGCCATAGAATGATGTCAGAGCTCTCATCCCACCTCCAGACCCCAGCACTGCTACAACAGGAACCTGCAGACAGCAAAGTCACCATCAGAGACTTCTAAATTGCCAAGAAATGACAGAACTAATCCCACTGAAGTCTCATTCTTATTAAAAAAGAGAGAGAGAGAGAAAAATCTCTATTTCTATTTACAATTCAAGTAATTTCAGGTTTGATTTCAACCAGAGCTACTTTCTCTACTTGAAAATTTATTTCAATGAATTGAAATAAGGCTTCATTCTTCTAACAGCACCCAAAGATCAGCAATCAGGAAGCTGTTCCTATGGTCTGAGCTTCAATTTAATCATTCTGAAACACACCTCTCCTTATCACAAGTCAGAGTTCAAAGCTCCAGATACAAAGGTTGAGCTAAAGAAAGGACACACTTCCTGACATTTAAATTTGTTGTGTTCCAAAACACACACAGCCCCTCAAAATTGAAGAAATACAACAATATTTGAGACTTCAGAACTGAAATGTCACATCATGGTGAATGCAAACCATGTTTTCTGTTGGTTACAGGCAAGGAATCCTCCAAGACCTAATTAGCACCCAAGCAGAAAGGATTTTATGCATCTCACTACAGCACTGTGCCCAGTACCTCATCTTTTGGAGGGGATTCTTTTAAGTGAAGAGTCTTCCTCAGGGCCTCAGCAACTATTTTCTTCCTTTTGTCCAAAAATTCTCTCTCCTCTTTACAGAGGTCAAACCTCAGACGTACATCAAGGTCCCAAGTGCTGAAATAGAAATTGGGGGGGGGGATTGAAGGATTTGTCATGACCAAGGAAAAGCAGTTTCTGTGAACACACAATCTAGGTGCTGCTCTGAAGCTCTCAAGTTTTAGGGTATGTCTATACAGCACCTATATCATGGCAGATACTGGCAAGATAAGAGGCAGACAGCACCTGAACACCAACACCCTTGCTCTGAGTTTGTGAAAGAGGAGCAGGATCTTCAGTTAATGATTATACATCAAAAAAACCTGTCAACTTACTAGTCAACTGCTGAGGTTTGTGTGTTATTCTTTCCTCATCACTCCTTTCCTGCACCTTTCCCCTATTT
Organism: Brachypteracias leptosomus; assembly: GCA_013401335.1. Classification (NCBI taxonomy): domain Eukaryota; kingdom Metazoa; phylum Chordata; class Aves; order Coraciiformes; family Brachypteraciidae; genus Brachypteracias; species Brachypteracias leptosomus. Next base: position 160,470 of record VYZX01017664.1, read on the forward strand.
TACAGTTTAAGTTCTTCACACACTGAGATGTCCTTTCCTATTTGTCAGTCCAGCACTGCACATATTCTGGAAACTTATCTGTACCTAACAAAGCTACTTAATATTTACACCATTGGCTATTTTATGTTCAAGCACTAGGAGCACAAAATTTGTTCAGATTTCAGGACTACCACCAATCCAAGAGATATATCAGCAAAGTGAAGAGTCACAGCATTCAGGAGAAAAATAACCAAAGATATTTTCCCTTAATCTATCACAAGAGATCAATGGGTCCAACAGACCTCCCCAGAACAGCAGGGAGAGTCACTCAGCTCCTTCACTAGGAGAGTAAAGGCCTTTCCTGATTTGTAGAGGTCTTTGAGGTTCCCACTCACCTCTCTTCAGTCTTCAAACTCATATCCAAACTTTGGCCCTGTGAAAAAAAAAAAGAGAACATCTCTTGCCATTGACAGCAACTATAGAGGTGGAACTACTAATTAGAGGTTGTGACATCAGTGGGGTCACTAGATACTAACCAGAACCATACCCACAAAACCATCTCTGGGACACCTTTCCCTTGCAGCTCTTTTGGACATTTTCAACAGTCTCCACAAAGGAAAACCAGATACTCAGAGAGCAAGGGGAAATAAATGATTTCTCCTGCAAGCTTCTTGTTTTTCTCCTCCTCATGATATTTTTCTTTCACACCCTAACAGACTTTTTGCTTTGGAAAGTGATGAACTTTATACTTCTTTCCCAAGAGCCAAGCATTAAAATATTTTGGGAAGAACTGCATTGAGTAATCTCAGTATTTCAATCCAGATATCCCAGAAAACAGCACCTAAGAATCATGTGCAGCTTCTTCATCCAAATGCCCACAAGCAATGGGGGGAAAAGTTATCCCAAGCATGTTAAAACAAGTGCAAACTGTTGACATTACCTCTCCCAGAGAAACAATTCTCTCAACCTTTTGTCCAAGAGGAAGGGAATTAAGTGGCACAGTCCCCAGTCCCAGGACTGTAGTGTGCTTTTCAATATCAGGGTTCACACCATCCTAATAAAAAAGCAAAATGTTATTTGAGCTCTCCAGAAAAAGTTAAAGAGAGGACTTCCAGATGTCAAAGCCAGCAAACAACCCTTAAGAACTTTATAACTCCATCTTTCCCCAAAGTCTAAGGCTTTTCAAGATCATCCTGCTCTCTCTTGACAGATCTTTGCTGGGATTATTTCTGTCACTCAAACACTTTCCTTTTTTTTTGTTGTTTGTTTTCAGTATAGCTGTCTGCCACAAGCCAAACACCTTCATCTCCAAACATAAAATCTCCTCCAAAACCAGTTGTGTTCTGACATGTGTCAGAAAGCTCACAAGCACACTTGGCATTCTGTCTTCAAGACAAGATTTGGAAAGGACAACAAGGCAACAGCATTAGAGAGGCAGAAAAAGACACCACAGAACAGGAAATAAGGTAATAGCCTTAAGGACAAATGGTAACATGGAATTAAAAAACAGCAGCATCTTTAAAAGCTGAGGAAATCAGTTTGCCAGGAAACCTGTTGAGTTTTTTCCCCCATGTTGCAAGTGGCAAGCTCTCTTAATACAGAGCTGTGTGCAGATTCCTGATTTAAAAGAGGCATATAAAAAACCTCCTCCTATCACAGGGTGACAATCAAACCTCTTCTTCCATAGTCTTTTTGGCATTCTCTTCTCCACAGTTGCCTCTAGAGCAGCCAAGATTACCATTCATGCTGTCCAATTGCTTAAGGGGATGAACAACATGAATAATTAGTTTGCCTTGCTCTCATTTTTTGTGCTGGGCCATACTGGGAGCAGCCATCACAATGACTACTCAGTAACTCCTATGGAATATACACACCACAGGGGTACCTGTAGAAATTCAAGTCACAGACAAAGCTAAATAAACCTTTCCAAGTGGCAAGTGCTATACAATTTTCTAACAGAAAAGTCTTGCTATGAAGTATCTCAAGAGCTGAAAGTAAAGATGTCTCCATATAACAAGCATGTTCAGATTCAGATTTGGTTTAACCCCCAAGTTTGATTTTCAAGTGATGGAGAGGGAATATTTTTAAGACAAATTCATCTCCTTACCTCATGTCAAAGATGCAAAGCAAAGCCTAACATATTAATTCAATTTTAAAAGTAAGAAGATAGTAGCATCTAAAAAGCAGTCATGGGGAAACACTCATCTCTCTGCCCATATATTCCCAGAAAAATAATCCATCCATTCAAGACAGGCTTCTAGCCTAGAAAATTCTGAACAGTTACAATATTAGAGTGAAGTTTAATCAAAAAGGGTGTATATGGAAGCAATTAGTAACCTTCTAATAAATCCCTAGCAGCACACACATCTAGTATCCTACAAGAACCTTGCTTCAAATGCAAGCTTTGGACATCAACAGGCACCTGGATAATACACCCCAAACTGACATCCCTGCACATCTGATCATTTAAGATCATTCAATTTCTGTTTAAGGGCACTTTGATGGACCAAAAGGCACTGGATTCAGAGTAGGTTTATTAAGAAGTGGGCTGTAAACTCTGTAGCCACAGATGCTCACCTGTAGGACAGATATAGTTTGCTCCAGCTCCACTTGCAGTTCTGGATGCATTTCTTTATCCACATGAAAGACAAACGAGGTTCCATAATCCTCCTCCTTGTCTGCTCTCCAGGGAATACACAACTGCTTCTGGTATGCTCCTGGGACAGACACCTTGACCTCACAGCTCCCTGGGCATTAGAAGAAGAAGTTTAGATCACAGGAGCCATTTAAACCCATGTTTACAATCAGGTACTTGTTAAGCATAACTGAGACTTTGGGAAGGGAAGCAAAAACTCTCTATTCTGTGGCAGCCAGTGGAAGTGACCCAGTACTATTCAGCATTAAAAACAACAGCAGAATTAACTTCAAAAGTCCATTTTATAGTCAGGAAATAAATATAGAGAGAATCAAGGCTCCTCTCCCAAGAAATCAACATGCTGAGAAGCAGATGCAATCATCTCAACTCTGCAGGCAGCCCTACCTTGTTTCTCTTCTGTTTTCTCCTCTCTGTTGACAGAGCCATGCAGAGACAAGCAAGGACGAACCTGTGAAAAGAAGAAACCAGTTCTGGATATTAGATCTTAGTTCACTTTGGTGAAGCTTAATCCACCTATTGTACTAGGTGTAGGTTTACTGTCAAAAAAACCCCATTTAGGATTAGTTTTATCTTTCAAATCCAAAGCAAGTTTTGTCTCAGCAGGACAAAATGACTTGTTCATTTCAAAATTAAAAGCACCCTTCCTACTCCAGTTACTGGGGGTTTTTGCAACCAGTACTTCCTAGTTACAGGTGGGGTTTTTCTGTTGTTTTCCCCCTTTTCTTATGGCATGTGTGAGTACTTATTCAGAACCTGTTTGGATCCAAGCAAGTGCTTCATACATTCTGTAATGACTTTCCATCCTGTGTTGCTCACATCCTCATGAGATTTAGCCTCTCACACCATTTATTCATCAGTTTCTCTTCTAGGACAGTAGAGGAGATACCTAATCAGCTATAACTACCCTAAAAGAGAAACTACTCCACTGCTTAAAGGCAAGACTGAATTGCTAGAGGAAATAGGAACACAAAATACTCTCTCCTATGAAATAGTTGGCTGTTAAATGCCACTGGTTTTTTCCTGAAAACCTGTTAAAACTCTACATTCCAACAATAATGAACTCTTTCCCATCCTCTTCTCTTTAGTACAAAAGATCACTCCAGTTACTTTCCCCTGGGGGAGAAAAAGGGGTGGTAATATCTGTATTTTTAATGTAAAACACACTGGGTTTCTTAGACTGGTTGCCCCAAGAGAATAGACAAATCCCACAAAATGAAAAATCTTGAGGCTGAGAGTGGGAGGCATCACCCACTTACTAATGATATCAGTAAAAGCTTAGAAATAATACATATTAAGATAAGAAGGGAGACTATATCTGGCCAGTATCTAGGCTAGAAAACTCAGGACAATCTGCAAGACTCACTAGCCTCCTAAAGACTTTGTTTCTATCTTTTAAAATAGCCCCAATGAAAAAAAAAAAACAAAAACAACAAACCACAAAAAAAACCTTTTCTGTGAGTCTTAAAAATTGAGGGAGCTTTTTAAACCAGCAAATTAAAAAAGAGAGGCAGATGCTGGAGCAAATAGGAGCTATTCAGAAGCAGAAGTGGAATTCTCAGCAATTCTTGTCCTCTCACTGCTAAAAACCTACCTTCAGAAGCCCTAACATATGTAATGAATTTCCAAGTACTCACCACAAGGACCCCATTGGTCAACACCTCTGTAGGGGCATCTGAGCTGTGAAAGGAAGAGATTTAATGCAAATGAGCTTTGTTCTTAATTTGTTCCTCCCTACTTTACAAACTGCCTGGATAAGCAGTGGGGGGGAAAGGTCCTCAGGGTGAGAGGTCTGTGCAAACTGGACTGACTCCATGTTTCCCTTCACAGAAAAATGGTGTAAAAGAAAAAACTACTGAAAAAAAATATTGCCTGCAACTTAAACATGTGCTCTAAGGTGTCCCCAACTCAGTTGTTTTGACAGACTAGAGAAAAGCCAACCTTAGATAAAGTTTTCATTTGTTTCTATTGCAAGGTTAGCTATGAAAAATTTCCAGTCTTAAGTAACTGACCCTCAAAATGTTCATTTCCTTGGCAGTGCCACCATTCCCATGATGTCCAGCAAAGTTTTCTTTCTTTTCTGGTACCCTAAACACTCTGGTGACTGGAGCTTTAAGGATATTTGTGATCAGCCATTGGTGAACCAACAAGAACAGCACAGAGAGCTGTAAAGCATTGGCATTTTTATGGGCAAGACTGTCCCCTGCACAGGAAAAGCAACTAAGACAACAGAGCACAAGTTCATTCAGCTCTTCAGATGAGACTCACCATTTCTCCAGGTAAAACTCCACATCCAGCTCTTCATTAGCCTTTGAAAATAAAAGTTAGATAAGGGTGACCCTTGATCTTGAATATATTTATAAGAAGTTTTCCCTAGAGATTAAGCTTTCTTCCTTTTACAAACTTCAGTGACTCTTTATGCTGCTTTTACAGAGGCTCCAGTTAAATTTTGGGAGGGTTTACATTGATGCCTGTTGTTGTTGCTGTTCTTTAAACATCCCTCTCCTCCCAGACATACCCTATATGACCAGGCACATCTATGAGGACACAAGTGAGAACTGGCTTTCATTACTCTGCTAATGAGGGAAAAAAAACCCACAAAATCTTCTGGCTCAAGCACCACCCAGCTCCCAGCAGCTTCTCCATGAGGTTTTGTGCTTCCCCCCATTTATTATTTCAGCAGATTGCACTCTTAGCTCATAGGTGTCTTTGTCTTGATCCAGCCATCTTTTCCCCTACCATAACCTACAGCAAACACTTGGTACCAGGCCTGACACAGCTTTTAAAATAACAAAACAGGAGCCAGTTGGGGTGATTCTCTTTCCTGCTGAAGTTTCCAGTTTCATAATTACTGATCAAGATGACTTAGGCACTCAGCAAACAGAGTTAGTGGGAACAAGGGAGCTCCTGAGCCTCTTTCCATGATCACAAATGATTCAGAGTGCCTGTGACACTGACCAACACCTCCCTGCTAACTGCAAACCAGTTACCCTGCTTCTGATCACACCAAAAGCCTGATTTCTCAAGAAAACACAGGATTGGCTCCCCTTTAAGCCAGATCTATTGCAGTAATGTGTTTGAGGCAGTTAAAAAGATGTGACTGGTGATGTGGCTTTAGCTGTATAGAACAAGCTGCCCTATTCCAAGTCCATAAGCAGGTGCAGAGGAATTAAGAGAAGCTGATAAGCACCAGTGTCACCCATGTGAGGCAGAGGTTAAATGTGACTGAACACAACTCAGGGGAAATAAGCTTTTCTTAGGCTTTTGGTTCCTTAAATACAGAGGTAACCTTTGCAGCAATAAAATTCTTCACTGCAAACTGATGATGATCAAGTAAATAAGACAGGCTGCAGTCCTCACAACGATTACCAACTGCAACTGCCTTTCAATTTAAACCCAGTTTATTTCCCTCTAGTCTCCCCCAAAAATCTATTTTATTTAAAGGTGTTTTAGCATCATCTGAAAGACACCAGGCATAGAATCACAGAATCATCAAGGTTGGAAGGGACCTTAAAGATCATCTAGTTCCAACCCCCCTGCCATGGGCAGGGCTAGCTCCCACTACATCAGTTGCTCACAGCCCCATCCAGCCTGGCCTGCCAAATGTCCAGGGATGAGGCTTCCACCACCTCTCTGGGCAACCGCTGCCAGTGTCTCCCCACCCTCATGAGGAAGAATTTCTTCATAACATCTCATCTGAATCTCCCCACCTCTAGTTTTGACCCATTCCCCCTAGTCCTACCACTACCTGACATCCTAAAAAGTCCCTCCCCAGCTTTCTTGTAGCGCCCTTCAGATACTGGAAGGCCACAATAAGGTCCCCTTGGAGCCTTCTCTTCTCCAGACTGTTTCACTTGGGCATCCCAAAGACTGTGGAACTCACAAAAACCAAATCACTAAGGATTTTAGAAACCTCTCAAATGCCAGTATAACCATAGATGCTGTCATCACCTGCTGATGCATTTTTCCTTTCTGGTTTCTACAAACAGATGACCCAAGCAGCAGGTACTGCCAGATTTATGCAATGATGAGGTGCAGCTATGAGAGTTGATCTGGAAAGAAGCAAAGGACTCACCTCAGGGTTCAAGCTGAAAGTGCACAGCAGGGGCCGACCTGGCTTCATGCCCCCAACATCAAAGACAATGGATGTGAGCTCATCACTGACCAGGACATCCTTATCATAGAGTGTCAACTCCAGAATGTTCTAAACCCAACAGAAACAAGCAGAGAGCAATGTACACTTTATGCATCCATCAATCCCCTCCCCCTTTCCCACTTCTGAAGAGAATTCACCCCTTCCAGGAGGACTTACAACATGGTTAAGCAAAAAGCTTCTAGTTGACAGCATTTAAAAGACTTTGAGCTTCCCAACTAGAGAGAGGTCCCAGCTGAAGGCACCTGGCAGCACCTTCAGCTTCAGGCACAGATCTGCCTGAGGAAGCAACAGCAATTTCCACTCCTCCAGCACAATTCAGTCCAGCATCATAGAATCATAAAATGTTTCAGGCTGGAAGGGACCTCTAGAGGTCATTTGGTCCAACCTCCCTACACAAGCAGGGACATCTCTACCTAGGGCAGGCTGCTCAGAGCCCCATCAAGCCTGACCTTGAATGACCCCAGGGATGAGGCCTCCACCACCTCTCTGGGCAGCCCATTCCACTGATCTATCACCCTCATGTTAAAGAACTTTTTTCTAATATCCAGTCTAAATCTCTCCTTTCCTAGCTTAAAACCATCACTCCTGGTCCTATCGTTACAAACCCTTTTGAATAGGATGTTATAGGGACCTCTCCCTTCCTGCTCAGAGAGGGTAAATCCAGCAGAAACTGATTGAAATGGACACAATGAGTGCATAAGGCACCCAAAAAATGGCCTTGCAGCAACTAGTTTTCAAGGAGACATGACTGAACTTAGGATTGTGCTGGCACAGCCTTGCAGCAGCAACCAGACTGAGGCCCCACGAGCCAGCAGGGGAAGAAAAAGCTCACACCATCTAAAGCTTAGTTTGCAATTTCCTTACCATAGGAACTGGTGGCAAAAAAACTGGACTGAACTAAGTAGCAAAGTGACTGGAAATTTCCTTCCCATCATCCTCACTCAGCCACCTGGCTGAGTAGAGCCACAAGGAAGCAAAGAGCTGCTCTGTGAAAGTAGAAGCAACCCTCAAAAAGAAACTTGCTTCTGCAAGGAATTTCCTTGAACTCTACCAGGTAGTGCCATAACTTCCCTTTCCTAAGATACATCACAGGAAAACTCTAGCTACAATTTACACCAGGATTGCAGCTACAAACTGCTGTGGTTATCCATGGACATACACTGCAGAGCTTTCTGTACCACTGAAGATGACTGACACCTGACAAGCAACACTGGTTTTGAGAGCAACGAAGCCCCCTGGGTTTTGAATGAAGTATCAGCTCCACCAAGTGCTCTCCTTACCTTGACAGCATCATGGATCTGGTACTGGAAAGTTTCATTCCACTCTGGGTTCTCAGAGTTGTCAATAACCTGAGTTTGGGACACGATGGGAGAGGCAGTGGGCAGCTTTAGTTCCACATAGCAGTCTGCCTTGGACACTAGAGCAGAGAGACAGCAGAATAACTTTATTCAAAGACATTTTTGCCCATGAGCTCCTCGTTTTCTAGATCTCCTTACATCATAGAAACATGTAAATTTAAGGCTGGATTTATAAAGGAAAGGAAAGCAAAAGCCTTTAATAAAGTACATGCCTTTAAACAGCAGCAAATTGAACATCAGCTAGATGTATTTATTTCTTCTACAGTGTCCAAAGCCTTACTCAAGTTCAAGTAGACAATATCCACCACTGCCATACCCTCATCTAGTCTGGCCAGGAGCTGAGCTTTCTGTTTCCATTCCATGATCATCACTGATTGCCCCAGAGTCCTTCCTGCTTCCAGTTAAGGCACCTTTGGCAATGCAAGCATGGGAACCATCCCTCACTCCAGTTCAACAGAAAAACTTCTCTTCACAGCATGATTCCAGCCTCCAGGCTTTCAGGGGAGTTTTCCACTACCTACACAGTCATTTAGCAATTCCAGTAATCCAATGTTGGATGCCAGATATAAACTTAAGGCACTTAAACTTAATACCTTACTGTATTAGATATGAAGGAATTCAATCTCAAATAAGATTTTAAGTTCCAAATGCCCCAAACAGCCCTGGGAGCTTTACTCAGCACAGATGTGTAGGAGGAAGGGGAATATACAACATGTTATCAAAACCAGAAACAGGTAAAAAAGCAGCTTGTCTTGGAATCAACCACCTACATCCTTAAAAAACTTCAATGGCATAAGCAAAACTGCAGGCACATGAAAAAAAAAAGCACTAAAACAACTGAGAAAAGAAACATTTGGAAGCTAGAAAGTGAAGACTTATTTCCAGGTGCAAGAAAACTGTTCAGCAGGAGCAAGGGTGAAATTTGCCATGACCTGAGAGCTGAATACAAAGCAACACAGAAGGGGCCACAGTAGGACATGTAAAGAAGAAAGGAAACAAAAAATTACCAGGACTTATCTGATCTTGTTCTGCAAAAGGAGCAAGGTTAATCTGCAGCTTGGCCTTTAAAAATAAATATAATGCTTTACAAGAGAGGCCTTTGCTCAGACATAACAGCAATGCACTAGGTGTAGGTAAGAAGTTCCCATAATGCTGCTGGTGTTCTAGATATGCACTGAGCAAACCATCTGTTGCCATAAAACCTTGGCTAAATACTTACACAGATCTGTGCCCTTGATGTTTCTGGCTCGGAGGACTTTTACTGTCAGGTTGTAGTAAGGGTGCTTCTCCCACTGGAAAGACAAGGAACAAGCTCAGCATGTAACTCAACAGCAATGCCTCTTTTATAACCTCACTAGTTCTAAGAAATGGATCAGATCAACCAGCCCAAAATAAAGAGTCACTTTGGTAACATGTGCAGCAATTTCAGTGTCCTGGGGGAAGCCCAAAGATGTCTAGAAGGAAAGTCAATTCCATTCCAGCACAGCAAGGAGTGATGTCTTAGGGTAATTCCTCCCAGACTTTAGAAAATAAGTCTTTTATTGAGGGCTTCTTCTAATTCTAGATCAATCAATTGCTTCATTAGTTCATTCCTGCTGAAGGATAAACAGATATTGAAGCTGCTCAAATAATTTTAATCATGACTTGGCTGCTTTTAGACTCCTTGCCAAGGGCACATGCACACTTGAGTAACAGCAGACACTGCAAGAACCCCACAGAAAGCCCACTCTGTTTACAATGAGGGAAAAACCCCAACACTTTCTTTTAGGAACACACACTTCATGGATGTTTGAAGAAGAAAAAACTAAACCTTAAATTTCTTGTCATTCTGAACTGTTACTCAGCACTCTAAACATGTGTGTCACTCTGCCAGCATAGGACAAAGTGTAATCCTTGCCCTTAAAAGCTTCTAGGAGGCTATTTTGGGAAAGGAATATTAGTATCTAAATGCCTTGATGTGAAGAGGTAAAAAAAAGCCTGGCTCAATCCTACAGGATCATGAAGGAGAAGTGAGGGGAGGGCAAAGGATGACAAGCAAACAGCTTGAAGAGATTTAGTGCAGAGACTGCACAGAAGCAATGGTGTGAGGCTCACCAACAGAATGGGATCCTGCCCCACTTCCAACAATCCTGGCCAGCTAAGAGCCTTTGCTGCTCTTAAATCCCATTTCAAAATGCTTTGCACAAGTGTTCACTACCCCACATTCATCTCTTTTTATGTGGTTGGCTTGAGATCAGAGTTTCATTTCAGATCCACTCAGTATTCATGTACAACTCAGTTCAGCTGCATCTTCCCTTAAAAGAAAAGGCTGCAGAGAGCCAAATATGAAGATGGAGGCTCTGCATATCACTAACCAGGATCTCAAGGGAACCAGTGAACCCTGAACAGCCTAACCCATCTTGAATATTCCTTATCTGATGAATGAAACTATATTATGATTGCTAAGCAGTCACATAGTTGGGGCATCATCCTTTATTTCTTATCACTTTAAGGTGACAAGATTACCAGCTTTTGCAAGACAATAAAACCAAGATATACATAATATACTGAACATCTTTGTACTGAGCACACAACCCTGATCAACAAGTGGAGGGTAAAAACTACACACATCATCTAAGATATCTCACATGCAGATGCCAAATAAAATTTGTGCAAATAATCTCTGACTATACAGTTATTACTCTTAAAGGGCTCTTATTTGCAGCATCAACATGTTGAAGACACTCCTTCCCTCCTCATTTCTGGGAGCAAGACATGACTTCACATCAAATCTCACCATGAACAGTTTTTCTTCCTTTTTAAACCTTTTCTCACCACTTCTCTTTTGTTCTATCACTGACATTAGTTTCTCAGGCAAAGTCTGGTCTCCTTTCTACCTTGTCAAGCTGGGGAAGGGACTACAGAGAGAAATTCAAGATTGCATATGTTGGTCCCACCGACTTCCTCAAGGTGCTGCAACTCTTCAGGTTGTTGAGAAATGAAGCTACACAATCACACCCCCAACATCACTCACGTAGCCCAACTATCCCCTGGAATCCAGACACTACTCAGCAGAAGTACACAACACCCAGAAGATCATATATCCTTGCACTGCACATGATGTGCCAACATATAGTTACACCTTCAAAAAGAAAAGCCCTTTCCAAAGGTTTCTAATGATATTTGATTTGCAATCAATCATTACACAGCTGAGGATACCTTTTCCACACTTACATCATAATTTAAGGCCATATAATACAACATTTCCCTGTGCTCCCAAGTCTGGGCTATCAATTATGCCAGAACCACCCCCTCTGCCTTTTCTACTTATCTTTTAGCAAGGCACAGCAAGGTCATAATATGTTCCAAGGTGAGCTTGCAGAGTAATGAAGCATGAGATATGCTCTATCTGAACACATCAGAGAACAGGCAGGCAAGAAATCTGTTTGGGAAATGGACAAATAATGACAGTTGTGCCTATACCAGCATAAAATGGACCCAAGCAACTCATTTCTACTTTACAACTTAATGATTTTTCAGATTCACCCCTTTTCCAGAGCTCAGGAGAGTGCACCTGAAACACCCACCCTGCCTTGAAACCCTTAAACGAGGTGACAAGGCTGAATTTTCACACACTCAGCCCTGCTAACAGCTCTATCTTTCATCTGAACTGAAGGTGTTGATGCAACAGCAAGGGACTGCAGAACAGGTTAGCCCAGCTACAGGACCCAGAAGTTCTTCCCTACAGCCCAGAGCCTTTATACAGGGGGCTGCAAGGGCTGGGATCCACTCCACATCTCTCTGGACGCACAGGGCTCATCATAATTGTTTCATTACAAAAATGTTGTCAACAGCAAACGAAAACTTAACTTCTAAGCCGTATTTCCTTTAGTGTTCACACCAGGCAAATTAGGTAGCCCAATGCAATGCCCAGTTTACCAAGGGAGCACTTTCTGCCCATCTTATTCCTGCTCCCAAGGAAATTCTCCTGCCCTAAATTCCCTTCATTGGGGCTGAAGTGCCACAGTTTGCTTTTACACCCAAAAGCAAACTCCTGGCTTTCCTAGGTAGCCCTTACACTTTCCCTCCTCCCCCAGAGATGTGCATCCCCAGCCAAGAAAGGAGACTTCAGCTCCAGCCCTAAGAACCACGACTTTCTGGAGGCCAGTTTCCTAATGAGCCAGATAATATGAATATTGCTGGCAGCTCAGTGTCGTAACAACAGTGGCAAACACTGGGCTTGCTCCCAGTTTATTGTTGTTTGTCTTTAGATGTGGGAAACTAAGGCTAAACTTTGGAAAATTGAAGAGATCTGATCATGCTGAATTCACCTACAAAGCCAAAGGAGGGGATCTGCTGCCCCATCCCTTGCTCAGTTGCTATTAATTAGTCAATACAAAATCTCTCAATTAGTCAATACAAAATTCTCTCCCTACTAGCCAGCACAATTTTGCTAAGTGGTGTCAAATTCATTCATATAGTGAGCACCTGAGGGGAAACATCCCCATCCAGTGGTTTACAGGTTAATGGAAGTCACAGCAGGCAAACATGAGGCTCTTCTACGCTGATGTCCCAAGTACTACACAACATTTAAAAAAAAAGTCAACCAGATAATTTTTATCAGAGCAAGCAGAAGTGTGGAGAGGCACAGAGGCAGCCAGGCACCCTATGACATGTTAAGGTCACCTCAATTTTAAGTTGTAGATTTTTTTGGAGGGGGGAAAAGGGGGGGGGGGGA
>VYZX01017664.1:174602-253118 GCA_013401335.1 Brachypteracias leptosomus
GAAGGGGGGAGGTTGTACAGCAGGACAGGTAATCAGGTGACAGATCAGATCTCCTAAGCAAAGGCTCCTTCACGAACATTTAGTGTAATTCAACACCAAGGATATTGGCCAGACTGCCTCATACAGCAGAATGATTATAAACCAGTTAAAGGACAAACACACTGAAACCACTTTATCTAATGTGGTCGTGCCACGTTATGAGCGGTGGGTGAAGTCAATAATCTTTGTCTACCTGAGATTATTAAACCCTGTGGACAAGGCAGAGAGCAGAAAGGAAAGGAATAGTAAGTTCTACCAGAAAATACACAAGCACTATTTTGTCTTGACTGGTGAGAAGTGCAGCATTCAGGACTCTCCCCCCACCCCTAAAATAAGAGTATGGGGCATCAGGTTTTGGGGAGCAGAATGAAGGTAAGGAAACAGAGACTTGCTCTGTGTTGCCTCAGACTGACCCTGAATTTAATGAAACCCTAAATCTCCATTAGCACTGTTGTTATCCAAAATTTTCCCCTAATGATGAACTTTTTGATTAATTCCTGGAGAAGTGCAGGGCTGGTTTTCCACAGGTGCAGTAAGAGCACGTTAGGGCTGATCACCCAGGCTCTGCTCCCATTCCTTACCCGACAGTGAGAAAGCCCCGTCTCCTTCCTCTCCTTCCTTTGGAAGAGCACGGCTGCCAGAAAAGACAGAGCTCTGGGTGGGAACGGGCCCCGCAGCACCTCGTGGAACATGAGGGAAAATATCCTGTGGTCTCCGGAGAAAACCTGAGGGGGAAAGGCAGAAAACGAGGCGGGTGCCGGCGGCCCGGCTGCCGAGGGCTGCGGGCTGGGCGGGAAGCTCTGCGCAGGACTGGGCTGCAGGCGGCAGAGGAGTGGCCTGAGCTTGCCAAACAACCCGCTCCAAACCCCGCTGACAGGTTTGTCAAATACCAGTGAAAGAGGGAGGCAGCAAAGGGAAGAAGCCCTGGGTAGGAGGAAGCACCGTGCTGTGATTAAGCCACAGCCTCAACACCCCCAGTCCAGTCCCAGTGAAGGGCTGGGGCCTGGGCTGTGGGCCCAGAGATGGAGTCAACCTATGGATGAGTCCCAACCTAGCAACATGTTTTGTTCCCCCAGTGGTTTCAGGCCCCAGAGATAGAACCTGGCCCAGCTATGTGAGGCCCCAACTGCCCCCAGTGATGGTGGTTGGGGTGGTGAGTGAGGTTAGAGCTGTATTAACCAGGAACCCACCAGTCTGAGAGGAGCAACAAGGAGCTGATGAGTTGGAAGAGAGCTCCTGTTGGGGGACAGGTTGCTGAGCTCTCTCAGTGGCGTGTTGCCCCTTGGCTGATTTGAGACAGAGAAGAGCAAACAAATGGAGAATAAAAGATGAAGTTACGCTGAGGGGATGTTGCTGAGTTTGGTGTTGGCCTGAGGAAGAAGAGAGCTGGCAGCACATCCAGCCACCTGATGTAGGACTTGGGCTGTTTCAAACCCTTCCTGAGTTTCAGCATACTCTAAAAAAAGTTTTCAACAGAAAGAAATGATTCCCATCTTACAAGCCTGAAGCAAAACCAAGTTTGTCATTGAGTGTAGCTGTCCAGAAAAGTTTCAGGGAGCCCTGAGCAGAGACAGCACAATTTGGGCTGCATCAGGATGCCCCAATGATTCACCACCATGTCCAATATCTTGCTACATGAGTGGCCTGTACACCTGCCAAAGGTTCTGGAAAAATACTGTAACAGGTAGGGCAGATTTTTAATGAGTCTCTTTTACCTTAAAAAAAAATATTCCAAGTAGTAAAGGCAATTGTTAACTAGAAATGATTAATTTATTAACAGCTGCTGAGAGTTGGGCTTCTCTAGAGCTTTTATTGAAGCAGCAGACCAAAAAAACCCCAAACTTTAGTGTTTCTACAAGTAGAAAAATGGCAGAGAATTATGAAAGGCAGCATGTCACCAGCTCCACACAAATATGTGAATGTGACACATTCTCAGAAAGGTCCCAATTCATTAATCACTTCCTGTCATTAGTGTCAGTTGCTAGACCAGAATCTAAGAAAACTAATAAAAGCACTGGCACTAACATTTAGAACACAAGTCAGTACTAGTTAGTGAATTCAGAGACTCAGAGCCAATACATAGGCAAAAAGCAAATGTAACTTCATTGCAAAACAGGCAGAGCTCTCATCAGGTACTAAATGTTACAGCAAAGAGACACTGGGCTGAAGTAGTAATTTCTTTTGATTTCTACATACTGCTACACTGGAAGTGAAGAACTGGCACGTTAGGTTTTATTTCTCTTCCAAAAATTGCAGAGCCACAAGTGTGATGTGTTTATTTTATTTCTATTTTAGTTGAACTATAAATCACAGGAAAATTGAGGTGCCCTCACCTTGTAAGCTAACATGGAGAAATCACACCTATTTCAAAGTTGTATAGCAGCATATAAAGTTTGTACTTTATCTTTTAAGTGCCCAATTGCATTTAAAATCAGGCTTACCTGCTTTCTCCTGAAGTTTTCTCTCTCCTTTTCCAGTGAGATCTCAGCACAGGGATCTCACATCTATAGAATTTCTCTTCCATTCCTCTCACAAGAAAAACTGAAAGTTCTTTAGAACACATGCTTAAGAAGAGTTTCATAGTCAAAGAGATCATCCATTAACAGACAGTGTTTGTGTGGTTTTAGCTACCTACAGACACTGTTGACAGCCCAAGGAGAAGCTACCTGCTGTTGTCATCTTCTAGCAGAGTAAGAAAACAAGCAACCAAAATGACATCAAAACATGAGGCAACAAAGATGGCCTCACACCTGGTAACTTCACTTCAGCATCCCCATAGTGGTAGATGTGTATCTACATTTCATGCAGCTTTTTGGTCCTCAAACATGAACAAGTCACACCAGCACCAGCTACACTATATAGTGCTTAAAATGTGTGTTGATACCACAAGGGACCTCTCAGACCTCTCAGTGCTTCCATCAGAAGCACTAAGAGGAGAGCTGAGATGCAAATGCAGAATTAGAAGAGATGAAGACTCCAAAGGATGCTGTCAAGGTTTCAATCTGGGGGCTTTTGGGTGGGTTGGTCTTCACCAGAAACACCAATAGACTCAACTGTCCAACAGGGAGATAAAAGACTTTCAGTGCCATTTTTCTGGAAGGGGCAAACCAAAGATCTATGTTCTACTTCCAACACCAGACTAGTCTATGACCTACATTTCACATAACCCCAGACCTGTGGATCTAAACATTTCCTGATTTGGTCACACAGACTTCAACACCCATCCCCACCCCGAAACAGCATCAGCACCACTAGAAAAACAATTGTCAGTAATTCTAGTGCTCTCTAATAAGTACATATTTAATGGAACAAGACTTTTTCCAAAGCATTATTCAAAGAGAATACAAAAGTGGCGTTTTTAGTAGGACTTTAAGAACATTCACAAGCATATTATGAATTTGTAGGTCTGAAAAAGTTGACAAGTGTTGAGAGCTCTCCTAGGACATAAATTGCACATAGTAAAGCAGGAGTGATACTGGGAGCCCCTGCATTGGGTGTGACTTCCAGGAGCAACTGAGGACTAATATATTACCAAAAAAACAAATATATATTAAAATAAAAAATAATCTATGGCAGCCCAGAGAAGCTTAACAGCACAATGACTGAAACACACACTGGTTCACAATATTTATTACAACCTATTGCTTTAGATAAACCTGCTGTCTGGTTAGTAAACCCAAACCACATTGTAAGAACCAAGAAAAAAAAAAGAATTACCAGCACAAAGCACATCTCTGTAAAATGGATGGATCTCTGTATGCAATGGAGGGGACCAGAGGCACAACCTGAACCGTGTGCAAGTAAGTGCACTATGAAGATCCTTGTGTGTGAAGACAGCTCTCCTGGCAGCAGATAATGAAGGTAAATAAAAATCAGAGTACTAAGTGTAACACAGGTAAAAATCAGAGCAAGGTTGTTAAATGTGTATACAAAGAATCCAGGGCCTTTTGTAAATCCCCTTCTTTCCTTCTCAATGACTTGTAAACACAACTCTCCCAAACCATCTTCCCTCAGTACCTGAACTAGTATATAAAGATCTATACAGAATGTGCAAATCCAATATAAGTATTTTTTAGGCTCTCTTCTTCAAATAGAAGAAATACAAGGTTAAAAAAAACCATTAACACCACAGATTCCCTCTACCCAGCTTCTGCAGAAAGACTTCAGTAGCAATATTGCCCAAAAGACCCAAATAGAGAAGTAGCAAAACACTGAACCAAGGAATCCATAAGAATTCATGGCACAGGAACAATAAATACAAACATGTGGAAAGGGAAAACACAAAGTTATCACGGGAAACTATTAACACTGGCAAAGGAAAGGGATTTAGGACTCTTGTCAGATCTGTTCCTAAAAAACCACTCACATAAGGATGGCTTAAGTTAACCTATAGTGTTAGCTGAGATCCAATTACCCCTCAGGCAGACAGGTTTTATTCCTCCACTTGTTCATTAAGAGGTGACCTCTGGTAGTTACATGCCATGTTCTGTGCTATTTAATAATTACATATTCATAAGTATTGCTAGGCCAGGGCATTGGGAGTCAAACAGCCACTCTACTGGGTTATTTGCTACTGCAAAAGTTTGCTACTGCTGCCTTTTCATTGCCAGATTCTTTCTGCACCAGACATTGTAATATTCCTTATACCCATCTGCTATGTTATTGGAAAAGCAAATAAGTTAGACAAAAATATTACAGCTTGCAAAGAGTATGCTACAATCTAGTTCTTGTAGTTAAGACTTCTGGCCCAAGAGTAACTTAAGAACAGCACCAACCTGAGCAGAAAACAGTTCTAGAGTGTTTAAAATGGAGAGATGTTGAAATAATCTGGATTTGCTGGAAAGTGAGAGACCAAAAAACTTACATACACAAGTCACAAGCGTAGTCTAGAAGCTCAAACAACACCTATAGTTCACTCCCTTCTCAAGTTGCTTTGCAGGGTGTTCTTTGCTTTTTGGTCTGAGCACAGATGTGAACATCTTAGAATAGTCTTTGAGCTTCCATTCATGCTAAGAGTGAACATATTGAGTGCATACAAGTCACAAGTTAATTCACTTTACAGCTCTCAAACTAAAGTAAAAAGAAAACAAATTGCTTACGAGTGGTATCTACTGTTTACCTGACTATCTCCTGCAGAACTTCCTAGCAGAAATTCAGGCTATAAAACACTGAATATCAATTAAAAGATTCCTTTGGCCAGCACTTAAACATTCCTATTACTGAGATGAAAGAAACAAAAATTATTTTCTAGGTCTAGAAATAGGCACAGAAGCCTCTTCTATGCCAAACACCTGGTGATCTCCATGCAACACTGATACAGCTGCAAAGACTTGAAAGGAATTTGCTTTTTTTTGAAGAACTATTTACATACAAGGCCAAATCATAACATTGTCACCCTCAGGAGGTAAGTTTTAGAGTAAAACTTGTCATGTGAATGCCCGACAGTTGTCTAACAACTCATCTGCAAAGTTGGAGTGCAATACAAAACTCACTACCAAAATCAGCTTCTATTCTTCATCCAAATACTGAGAGGTTCAGTGTAGTTGCCAGCACTATAACAACATGGTTAAAGTCATTTTCTACTAAGTCCACATTGCCAGAGAGGTGCAGCCAGTCCACAGATACAAATGACTTCTACCCAGGGTGAGAGAACCTAGCAACGAGCCTCAAAAACCTCAGAGGCACCAACTTCTCAAGTCATCAGTTCTGAATGTGAGGAGGATTGAGCATCAGGTGTCCAACGTGTTGACTTCTTTGGAGCAGAAATAATGCACCACTATTGCATTAGGGTATCGAGCAAAAGCACTGCAAAGAGAAAAACCACAGAACTCAACTGGCAATCCAGACAAACAGTTCTCCCGAGTCAAACAAGAACATTCAAGCTGTGCAGAATCAGTGACACTGTTTAAATTGCACCCTGAACATATCAGGGAAGCCACACAAGAGAATTAAATGGATTTTTAAGAGTTTTGTTTTTAAAAAAATAGTATCTATTTTCATTTCTATAGGCACACTTTGCTTGAAAGTCACTGGTAACAATTTGAAGACTGGGTGACAGGCTTGGCCTTTAAAACCTTGTCAACTTAACGTTAGAAAAATCTTTAACAACCAAAACAATGCTGCAAATGCAAATTTAAACTCTGATGCTATATGCTACCAACTAAGAGCAAATGCAAATCTAAACTCTGAGGCTATATGCTACCAACTAAGAGCAAAAACTTATTATGAGCAGGAATAAATATATTTATACCTATGTTCATTAAAGTGTTCTGGAAAAAGAACCTTTCCCTATCACTGTGAATGCTTCTGATTTTTCAGAAGGGTCTAATATCAGTCACAGGAACAATGAATAAACCCATCATGTGGCATTCCACTAAAGTTCAAAGAGGAAAGAAAAAGTGCAAATATTTGCATTTTATACTAATTAACTACTAGGAATGGTAGAAGAAAAGTTGTTAGCATACATGTATCAAGTAAATTAGTTCTACCTTTAAATGTTTTAAGATAATGAGGCTACAAAATGTAAATTAATCAGGGAACCACAAAACCATCAGATAAAGAAAACTATTCCACATGTATCTTAGTTTATCATCCTTCTTAATCCTAGTTAAGGAGCAGGTAGTAGGCAGCATTCTTAGGAAATTTTCTAAATTCTGTATGAGAAGCAATTTTCTGCCTTCTAGAGTTGTGAAGGAAGGAGTCTTAGGAGTTTCTGAAGGGATTTTGTTCTTTTTGAAAGCAGGATTAAACACTTGCAGTAAACTCCACTGACCAAAGCTCTAATGTTTTTCCAGCCACCCAGTTGAGCAAATACAATTTGTAACTCAAACACTCTTCCAAAGTCTTCCTCACCCTGCTGTTCTCTCTGTGTACAGACATTCTGAGTTCTGCTACATTTTTAAGTGTACTAGATGCAGATTTAGTTCAGTTCCCCAAGCTTTAAGGTGTGTGCTCTCTCACCTGTTCCCTATCTTCTTTTTACATACAGTGCACACCTTCTCCTCTGTAATAATGCACTTCACTTGCTGATGCAAGATCCGCTCCTCCTGGACCTGAAGAAGAATAAAAATAAAATAAACCAACTTGCTCAAGAAGCAATGACACACAACAGCTCCCTTCCACTCTGGTGAAGCCAAAAACTGTCATAATTAATTTTCAGGGACTGTGTCTACATTAGCAAGGAAGTTCTTCACTCTGAGGATGGTGAGACACTGGAACAGGTTGCCCAGGGAGGTTGTGGATGCTCCATCACTGGAGGTGTTCAAGACCAGGGTAGATGGGGCCTTGTGCAACCTGGTCTGGTGGAAGGTGTCCTTGTCCATGGCAGGAAGGTTGGAACTCGATGATTTTTGAGGTCCTTTCCAACCCAAAGTTGTACAGCACATAAGAAGCAGGTCTGTAGGGCAGGGCAGGTGGCACTGAACACTCACCACCCACACTGTATAACTGCAAGACTTCACTTTCAACTAGTCTGGTCCACAGACTAAGGCATTCTAACCACTAGGGTGTGTTCAGGTGAACCCCTGAACTGCTTCCTCTGGTTTAGTTTGTGTGAAAGAAATCCAAGATCATTCTGCAATGCACACCAGAGCACAGTGAGTCCAGAGACTCACAAAGACACCTGCCTCATCCAAACTAAAATGAATGTACTTCTGAAAAAGGGATGTTCAACCTACTTGATGCACATCTACTAATTTCAGGGTGCTACAGCACCATCTAGAGGACACACATTCTGTATAAGGACCAGTTAAATTAATTATTATTTTAAAACACCATTCCAATAAATGACAGGTGGTGAGTGCTTACCCTCAGAAACTCTGCGTGGAGAAGATTTTTGAGTACTTGATTAAATCTTCTCTTCTGAGCATTTTCTTCAAGGACTTTCTCTAAGAAGATTCGAATCTCACTGATCTGTGTATTTGCTGGGAGGAGGTTTATTGCCTGGAACAAAATATAGGAAAAATTAAATAGAGGAAAAATTAGAACAGAAATTGACACACATTTAGCCTGACAGTGTTTGTTTGCTTGCCTGCTCCAGTACCTTCTGCCAACAGCACAAGGTGAGTTCTTAAAAGCCTCCCTTACCTTGGTGGTATCCAGTTTGCTGTGATGTAGCTCCAAAACCTGCAGAGCAGCCTGCAGGTTGGCTTGAGGCTCCAGCACTTCCATCTTGATTGGTCCCAGGCAATGAACACTGGGTGGGGAGAGATACATCCTCAGCAGTGACAGGTACACCTGGTGCACACAAAAGGAAAGGTCTGAAACCACTGCACACATCCAGAACCCAGCAGTGGTACCAGCACCCATGCCCTTCAGAATTCTGAAATGCTCATTTAAACTGCTCTTATCTTGAAACCACAAAAACTGGGAAGTACCAATGATGTTCAAGGCCTTTTAAGACTTGCATCTGCACTGAAGTTTTTCTATAAAAGTAGTTTTAATCACACTTCCCTCAGTTATTTTACATAACTCATTTATAACCTTTAGAAACCAAACCTTCAGTGGTTTTTAGCATTAAATGTTTTTACCATTTTCTGTAGATGTGAAATATGCACCTAGCATTTTGTCCTCTGAATTCCAGAAGAGCTTCAGCTACAATATCTGCTCAGCTCCAGGGGCACAGTAACATTCTCAGCAACAACAAACAAAATTAAAAAACACACCCAAGCAGTAATCTGGTAATTCCTAGAGTTTATACATAGGTTCCTGTCTGCCTACAACAAATCCTGACAAAGTCTATATGGGGCAAAAGTTTTATTTATATCACCCTAGGGACTTCAATCTAACACATCCTTACTGAAAAGGAAGACTGCAAAGATGAAGCTACTTACATCTTTGTTGCCATCTTTGTTTCTGTCATAATGTTTATGGCAGTAGCTGAAACAGAGAAGAATCAAGTGAAATGCAGGGACAGTTTTGGAATCCAGAGAATCAGTCCCCAGAGGTAAACATTTAAATGTTTTGATTAATGAAGCCATCCAGGTTAGGTTATCAAGCTAAGGACAGGTGGAAACAAAGAACTCATTAATGACAGTGATATTCAGTGACAGAAAAGCATGAAAAAGTTAAACCTCAAGGGGATGGCATCATCATTGGTAATAAACAGATACCTGAGAGAGCCTAAAAGCCAAGAAAACATGAAAACCCAGAAGATCCTGAAGGCTCACAGCAACATTTCACTACAGATCCTATCCATAGCAAATGAAGTCTTGCAAAAAATAAGAATAAAAAATAAAGAAACTCTTACTTTTCAGCCATGTTGGTGTCCTTCAAAATATGAACATAAATAAAGAGAGCTTGCTCATGCTTCCCCATACGACCCAAGAGCAGAGCACGTTCTTCTAGGAGACCTAGAGATAGTATGAAGAAAAAAAATGACAGAAAAATGACAACACAAACTTTACTGGTCACCAGAATGCAGAAGGAACTAGAAATTGTAGTCTGAGCACAGGCTGAAGTTCCACTGAGACTAATTCTGCTTCACACTAGTCTCAGCAACATTTTATGAATCCCTAAATAACCTTAAGAAGCAACAAACTTCAGATCTGTTGAGCAATTTAGACTCATCTAAAAGTTAGGTGAGATATTTAAGTGGTGGGAGATGTCACAAGGTCTTAGGCCAACAGTTAGAGCCTGGTAAACCCAACTGTGCCAGAGTTAGGATACACACCAGGGGCCTACAACAAAAAACACAGACATCACCTCTGTCTCTAGTTCTACAGTAGGGGAGGAGATTTTTCTGTACAGTGCAGTAAGCTGGAGTTTAATGAACCTGTGAAAACACAACTCACCATCAAAGGGGAAGTCACTAATTAGTCGACCAGGTTCATACCAGCTGGACTTCTCCAGGAAAAGTAGAAGCTTCTTCCTGTAATCTCCCAAGTCTCCTCCTTCCTCCCCAGCAGGCACTGGAGTTTTATCTATGTAGGAAAAAACCCATAAGCTACATTATTAGAACTAATTTCATTACACTAGTATGCAGAAGAAGGTAAACAAAACATTATGAGGAGGAACCAAATGTTGATGAAACTGCTACACACCCTGGCATTCTGGAGCCTGTGCCAAATGACTTCAGCTCCTCAAAACACATCAAGTGGCTGGTTAAACAACAGGCTCAGCTACTCAAGACCCTTTCCTACTCTTAACATGCAGAATTCAGGGAGCAGCATGATTAATTCCACTTAATCATGAACAAAGTGTCACTTGGACCCTTAGTATCTCTAGGGAGGCAATGAACCAGACTTCCCTACAAACCCACAACTTCTGTTCCAGTTCCTTCATCACTTGGGATATCTTCTGGATCCCACCAGAAAAGGCTGAACATACCTGCAGGGTAAGAGCTGAGATACTCCTTCATTAAGCCTTGCACCTTCTCACAGTACAGCTGGATCAGACAGTTGTGGAAGTCTGCACCAGTTTCTTCCCAGACATGAATGATGTGTTCCTGCAAATAAACATTCAGGTTCAGTTACACTCTGGGAAATAACTTGTTACCAGCAAGCAACAGTTCCATACTTGGCTTTACCAAGCTTGACTTCAGGATTTCATATATTTTAATTATTATTCTCTTTGCACAGCTTCTGGCAGAGCCAGCAAACTCTGAGGCAGCCTCAGGCTCCAATGCCTGGATAACTGAAGCTTTACATGCAACATGTTGCACTGAATGTAATGTGCTAGGAGAGATTTGAGTTCTTACCAGATAAGGAATAGTCAAGTTTTTAAAGTTTTCTATCAAGAAACTGAGCACTTTGTCCCGTGGCAAAGCTTCCACTTCAGGGAGATCTTCTGTAAATATCTGTTAAACAAAATTTTATACTTACAATGGTGGGTTTTTTAATTTAATTTAAATGCCACAGGGTATTTTCTCTGAAAAATAGCATCACATATGTCCAAAGAATAAGCACAAGAAGCATAAAATAAATCTAAGCAGCTTATTCAGGCCCTCAGAAGCTATTTCACATCTGAAAGAATTAAACATCCCCACTTCTACCCTAGTTAACACTCTCTTAGAGTGCTCAACACCTCCCAAACACAGGGAGACAATTCTGTAGCAAAGAGGAAAGGAAAAATAAGAAAGAAATTAACATTTGACATTTAAATGCTCAATCAGGCTCTTGTGCAAAAAGCATGACATGGACAACATGAAATGTTGTATCAAAGGTTCTGAGCTACTTATTACAAGAGAAGATATTCCTTAAGAATGGAAAAAGCTTAGGAAGATTTGAAAGGCTGTCCTGATCTACCTACTATGTCCCTGCTTATTGTAGGGGATTAGACTAGATGACCTTTGGAGGTCCCTTCCAACCCAATACATTCTATGATTCTACTGCTAATCTTACCACAGTATTGAACATAGGAGAAAGAAATTAGGTATTTAATTTGATTTAGCATTAATATATGACTTCTTTTATACAGAGTTCCCCCAATTCCACGTGCTGCACTAAGAATCTCAATGGCAAGGTGCCTGTTTCAGCCACACTCACCTTCAGTCCATCTTCAGGAAAATCTCTTAGCACCCAGACAGAGTAGGAAAATACCAAGTGCAGGTTCTCTGTGCCTGGAATACAAAATGCAGTAGATCCTAAAGATCTATCTAGTCATAACACAAGCAGATGTTCTCAGAACCAGCAAAGCTTAATTTACAGGAAGACCTGGTTTAGTGTTTCCCCCACTCAAGTCAAGTAAATCAAACATTCCAGCCTAAAGCCACAATTTCATTTCTTTGCCAACATGATTTCAAACAGAAACAAGAATTCAATCAAATACTAAGAGCCACCAAACAGAAGCAATTCAGACCAACACCAAGTTCTGCTGTCTTCATCATGTTCCAAATGTCTTCCCTTACAATTTGTTTTTAATAGGGTAGAAAAAACACTGTACTTTTCCCACTGAGGGGAATTACACAAGTGGAGTGTCCCTGCCCATGGCAGGGGGGTTGGAACTAGATGATCTTTAAGGTCCCTTCCAACCCAAACCATTTTATGGTCTAATGACTTCAGAGAAAATGCTCAAATACTTCATAACAAGTAGTAGGGCAACATAGCACTGAAGTATCTGGCATAGAAACTACATGACAGGTAGTAACTTCTAATCTTTGAAGAAAATTTAGGACCTGCCTCTTTAAAAGAATAGTTTCATTTGGACAAGTTTATAAAACAGGTTAGGAAAACATGATTTTCTCCTCACCTTCCTTAGAACCACTGAAGCATTCACTGCTGGAACACAACCATGCATGGAACAGAAATCTACAGCAACCCTATAAAAATGCAGCTACTGTTTGTTTTCCTTCTCCCAATATCATCAGGACTAAGTTACTTTTAAAAATATTTCAAACCAGCAGCAACTTCATAGTAGCTGTATTTTAAAAACCAGAAGATGAGCACTATGAAGTAAAACAATTAAAATAACCCCCAGAAGAGCCAGTTTCAAAATTTCAGAAGCAAAATAGTGACCTGGGAAATGGCACTAAAGGTGCAGGTCTGAATTTCACTGAACTTCAATTAACTTTCTGAGTTAATAGGGTGTTGTATGGCAACGGGTTTGATAGTCACTAGAAAATTTAAATAAAGGACAGGACAAGCCCTAGGAGCAAGTTCTCATCTAGAACAAGAGACAGAAGAGAAAGTCTAACTGCTTATGAACACATGAGATGAACTGGAACAGCTCCTTTCCAAAGCACTGCTCAAGTTGCCTTTGCTGAAATCATCACCAAATCAAACATGACATTACAATCCACTCAAAACACTCAAGCAGAAGGAGAGGAGGAACTTATCAAGTACCAAAGCTTGAAGAATACTAAAAGGCCAACATCTCATCACAAAACAAATCAAGTGGCTCCCTCAGCACCCAAGAGTCAGCTGCCTGGGGAGTCACACTGAAGGTCACAGGCAAGGATGCTTTGTGCTGCTGGAACTAAAGGAAAGGCTGAATTTCTAAGTCTTTCTCAGCAACAAATCCTGAATTTAAATATGAACTATAAAAGGAAGTTCTGCATAACACTATATTACTGTTACTATAAAACTATCAACCTCCCAATCAAACACATAATCCTTCTGTGCCCACCTCTACACAGAGAAAAGTCTGGTTTTGATAGACATGGCCAACCACAGAATCAACAATTAACATTTGCTTACTCTCTTAATAGGTGCTTACTCTGTTGACACATGGCAAGTGTGAAATCCAAATGAGTAACACATGCTTGATGACTTAAAAGACAACTGCTACAAGCACAGAGAAAATTTCTCTACCTACCTGTGAACTATTTGAGAACATTTCATTAAATGTCCACCTCTTACACCCAAAAAACTACAGAAGAGACTCTCAGCTGGAAAGCCTAACTCAGAAGTTAAGAGACTTTCCTTTTGTCAGATTCTAAATGCTGTGGCACATTTTCTACCCATTTTTATCAGAAATAAGGTGTGCTTTCCAATAAGACATTCAAGTTTCAACATGAACTAATTCTTGAACTAAACCAGACAAGATGACAAGGACACCCTTTAGCCTGACAGCCTCTAAAAGTTGCTGAAGAGTAGAATAACCTCTAAGCCCAGCAAGTGTAACACCTTGACAAAACCAAAGCTCTCTTCCACACTCACCCAAATGCTGCAGATATTGCACTGTCCTCTCATGACCCTTCAAAGGTGAGTTGGCTTTCTTGGATTGATCCACCAGTACCTGTAATGCTTCCAGAACAACAAAAAGGTTAATTCCTTTGTAACCACAAAGTATCATTTCAACTTGAGTCACAACAAAGTGACTTTTCCCTGTTCTGAGACAAAAAAGTTTTGTTTTAAACACACAGACCAAAGGGGTAACAGGAATAACACTGATTTAATCACAAGAGAGACCCGGAGAGTCTGTTCAGAAATCTTGTCTGCTCACAAATTAAAACTCAATACTAGGAACAATCCCTCCTGTTCCTTCTCCTCTCCCCACCCCAACTTCATACCTACCTTTCTCATGCAGACCTTTCTTCTCATACAGTATGATCAGCTCACTGTATTTGTGTGCCTTCTTCAGTACATGCTCACTCTCCTCAATGTGGCAGTGATTGTTCTCCAGACGTAGCAGTGGTGCCACCAGAGCCACGTTTGTCTGCAAGCAAAAATCTACTTCTAGCGTGCACCTCTTAAGCTCATAGTGCAAAGCATGAGTTGGAAGAGAGGGAGAAAGAAAATAAAAGATGCCTTATAGGGTCAGAAATGGCAGTTTAACACCTCAGAGCAAGGCCATAATGAGTTGGGACAGAAAGAAAACAATCTATCAGAGCTATTTCACTTCTAGGAAGGTTTGAAAACATTGTTGACAGCAAAGACTCAACTCTCCTGCTTTAACAGTAGAAGGCAACAGGAGAAACATTCATTAGAGCTTCAGAATATACAGGCATGGCCACATTCCTTGACAAAGGCAGCAACCAGCAATGGCCATATCTGCTTTGTGGCACAAAACTACCTCATGGCCAGGGAGCAAACTAGCCAAAGCTTCACAGATCTTTTCTAGACTAAAGACAGACAGCTCCTTCTCCTCCTCCTTAAACATGTCAGCCTGAAATTCCAACAGAGCTTGTACAGCAAAGGAGACTCACATGGAGGTAACACTTCAGCAGGGTGGTGTCAATGATTTGTAGCAGCTTCTTTTTGGATTTAATGGTGGGTGTTCCTTCCATGAGGGGTGAGGTGCTGGACTGATGGTCAGAATCATTCAGCTTCTTCACCAGCTGACTTCTTTTCTGGAGGACATCAAATGAGATTTTAACAGGAAAAGGCCATGGATTGCTCCATCTCACCTCAGCTAAATAAACCCACCAAGTAAAAAGACTACATTAAACCAATTTAGTAACTTTGTTCCCTAAAGAAGTTTTATTCTTACTGAACTATTCAACACATCCCCTTTCCAACCACATTCAGCTGTGCACATTTGGTTTGCAAACTTTTAGTTTTGCAAGATGTCTTGAGAAAACAAGGAAACTCTGTTAACCTGAACAGAAACATTTTAGAGAAGTCTCTAAAAATTTAGGTTTTGAACTACTAGGCACAAAACTACCCTCCTTCAGATACAAGCTTCCTTTTAGTCTGGTAAGAATGGCAACAGAAGAATTCAGATTCCACTTACAACAAAATAAAGAGGACAGAAAGTTACAGCACCCACTACCTCCTGCTCCACCTTTCAATGCCTGCTTTTGACCTGTGTCCTGCACAGAGTGCCCACCACAACAGTCACTAAAACCAAGAGATCAAGAGCTCCAGTCCTCCTCAGAAGGCTACAAGAAATAAAATACTGGACCTGGACTCAGCTCTGGTCCATATGGAAATTTTGCCCATTCCTCACAAAAGTCACATGTGATGTCTCCCACACATCTGTGGGGCACCTCGTGTCTTCCAGTTCCCCCCCTGCTTTCTCAGGAGCTGCTGCCAGAGTTTCCAACCATGAAGACAGCCCATTAAGGCTTGCATGACAGAGCTGGAGTAGGCCTGCTGCCTCCTGCACATCAAAGCATGCTAAAACTGAACAACCCTGCTCTACAAAGAGAGAGAGGAGCACTCACTTGAGTTAGGTAGTCTATCAGAGCTAAATGTGCCTTCTCCAGCTCTGCCCCAGAGAGCCCTGGCAGGGGGTTGGGATATTGGAGCTGTTTCCTGTAATCTGTGGGCAGGAGGTCAGGATACAGACCCATCACATGAGTGGGATCTAAGCAAAAAATAACTAGCATTAGTAACCATTCATAACATGATTTTTGCAAACACACACATGTAACCTTTGAGCAAGCTCAGCTTGGAAACAACAGAGCTGTTTGCAGTTCCCTTGTATGTCCACATGACTCCAGATAACAAAATGTGCTTATCACAGAAAAGAAGCTAAGACAAGGCAAAAGAAGTAAGAGAAAGACTGTTTCAAAGTCCAAGCATAACAGGTTCCAATCTGTGTGCCTGGCACACCTGGAGGACAAGTCATGACTATAATCCTCTTACTGCTCTTCCTGCATAATGAGATGAACAGACTGACAGCAGGAAAGGATTTCTAGGAACAGGCAATGCTTTAAGAGAAGATTTACTGTGCTTTTGAAACAAGAACTGAATAGCCCCACCTGCAACAAATGAGCACCTATTTTCATGGAGTTTAAGCAAATTTAAAATTACTTTCCTCTAAGTTCCAAGTATTCTGAGTTCTCAGCTTTACAAAGTAAATATGATGTGAAATGTCACCAAAATAAGTAAAAGTTCTAGGTTTAAATGCACAAGGGATGTGCTGTCACCAATAAAAGAATTTCAATTTAAAGCACTACACAGTCCAGTCTTCAGATGTTCTTCCAATAATCCTAGTATGAACTAGAGGAGTAACATCAGAGACTATTTTGGCTTCCAAAAGCTCAGAAACATTTCCTGGCTTCAGCAGCTTGGTCCACTAAACAGAGTTAAGGGTCCTCAGTTTGGTCCTAGCCCAGGAATTTAGCAAATCTACAAATATTCCCTATTTTTCATTCCAAGCTACAAGTAGGCAGCTGCTGAACCCCCCAACTTCATACATGCTGTAAACCAGCCTACAAATACATTCTGCACAAAGAGCAAACTCATGGTTTAATTCACTTCAGTCAGTGAGTGAAGTTAAGGACTATAACCAGTTTCACAAAGAGCAGCTCAACAGCTGCCTGGGCTATTTGCCACTCACAGAGCACTGGTCTGCACAAGATACTCCTGGTTTAAAACAGAAAACCCCCACACAATAGTCTGTGAGTTCCATCTCATCCCTCCTAAGGCAGGTATCTCAACACCAACCCAAGCATTTACCTGTCCCAAGCTTGGCAAACACTTGCATGGATTCATCAAAGCGCTTCTGGCAGAAGAGGTTGAAGGCAAAGAGGTTCTTGATGTGGTGAATTTGCTGCCGCTTCTCACTGTCTGAATCATCTTTCATTTCCTACACACATAGAAATTAATGCACATTAGAAATTCTGGGGACTTAAACTAGAAGAAAACACTCTACAGAAGTAACAGGAGTGTTACCTTTTGGAGGGAGTAAGAAGAATGAAAGATAATCTTTCCAAGTGAACACCTCTGATAGTGCTCACTCTCTCACTGAGATCACCTGGAAGGTTTGAAAGCTACCTCTGGTTATCAGAGAAACATAGAATGAATCATAGAATGTTTTAGGCTG
Source organism: Brachypteracias leptosomus (assembly GCA_013401335.1). Lineage (NCBI taxonomy): Eukaryota > Metazoa > Chordata > Aves > Coraciiformes > Brachypteraciidae > Brachypteracias > Brachypteracias leptosomus. The sequence goes on from VYZX01017664.1 coordinate 191,793, forward strand.
GAAGGGACCTCTAGAGGGCATCTGGTCCAACCTCCCTACACAAGTAGGGACATCCCTACCTAGGGCAGGCTGCTCAGATCCCCATCAAGCCTGACCTTGAATGACTCCAGGGATGGGGCCTCCACCACCTCTCTGGGCAGCCCATTCCACTATCTATCACTTTCATGTTAAAGAACTTTTTTCTAATATCCAATCTAAATCTATCCTTTCCTAGCTTCTTTATCTAGATACTCACCCTATCACAGCAACTCTCTCTTCACTCCGCCTTTTCAACTTTTCAAGTTAGCAATATAAAATGCAATTAATTGATTTTAACGTAGTTCCAGGAAACCAGAAAATCCCAGAACAATAAGGGCAATGTAATGAAACATCTTGCTTTAGCATCTCTAAGAAATTCTTCTGTTTCAGGAGTAATAAGGGCAATGTAATGAAACATCTTGCTTTAGCATCTCTAAGAAATTCTTATGTTTCAGGAGTAATATGGAGAGCCATTAAAAAAAAACAAACCTGGTTGTTTGAGAAAACAACATACACAACTAGCAAAACTGTTTACAAGCAGACTGAGGACTCTGAAGTCCAACTGACTTCCAAGTCTAAAAGAAGGTAACCCATTAAACAGTTAAGAAATAATCTTTCATATCCAAGAGGATATCTCAAAATCTAAACTGCAATAGATCAATATGAAGAAATGGCAGCACAAAGCTAAAACTAAAACTTTAGGAAGTCAAAAAAAGGTTGGAGTTTACAGCTGGGGCAAAGTGGACAGTAGGGAGGTTAAACTCTCCAGACCAGTCACAGTCAAGCAAAAAGCAAATTTCCTTTTGTGTACAAGTGCATCTGCTGCAAACCCAAAGGTTTTTGAGTACTTACTGCCAACTGCAAAGCCAGCTCAAACTGCTTGTCCTGCAGAAGCTGCTGGATCTGTGTGGCTATGGACACGGGAATGAGCCGCCACACAAAGTGATTACTCGCCACATATATAATATTTGTGCTGCAAACAAGACACAAAGGTCAGTTACTAAGGGCCAGCACTGAGAAAGAAGAAATATCCTATTTGTAAAAATCAATCCTAGTTAATACACACATGGGTCAATCAGATACAAGGGTAATTGGAGCAATATGGCAAGGCAGAAAGGAGAAGAATGTATCTCCAGATCAGAAATTCCCAAAGAGAGTCAACTCTATCATTTACTCCTCATGATTAAACTACATCTGCTTGTAAAAAACAACAGGAGGTAGAAACGCCCTTCCTCTTGTTAATTGATTATTATCAATAATGAGTTGTCCTCCATACCCTCCAGAGGTGATGAAGCGTGGCCTCTGCAGCTCGATGCTCTGCACCAGCAGCCGGGGTTCGAAGGTGCGGATCTCCACGTACCTTGGCAGGACAGCAATGATGTAGGGGGGCTGGTGTTCTGGTGGGGACAAACAAAAGCTGATTGTGAACAAATACCCCTGGAGAAAAGCCTTGACTTAAAGGCACTATGGTCTAGTGGTCAGGGAGATGCTGGGATGAAGGTTGGACTTGATGATCCTAGAGGTCCTTGCCAACCATAATGACTAGGGGGAATGCGTCGGAACTAGAGGTGGGGAGATTCAGATGAGACTTTAGGAAGAAGTTCTTGCCCATGAGGGTGGGGAGACACTGGCACAGGTTGCCCAGAGAGGTGCTGGAAGCCCCATCCCTGGAAATTTTGAAGGCCAGGCTGGATGGGGCTCTGAGTAACCTGATGTAGTGGGAGGTGTCCCTGCCTATGGCAGGGGGGGTGGAACTAGATGATCTTTGAGGTCCCTTCCAACCGTAATGATTCTATGATTCTAAGTAAGATTTCTCTTCAATTCCATGCCCCCATTTCCCCCTGAAATGTGTCCCTTATTTATTAAACACAAAACTCAATACCCAACACTGACAACAATTTGCTAATAAACTCCTACCAGGGGTTTTGTTCATTCTTCAACGTAAGGAAGAAAAAAACCAAACATATGAAACCTTCCACAGACTACAACTTGAAATACATCAGAGACTGTCACACTCCAAATCCATCTAGTTTCTAAATACCAGGAACATAACGATTTTGTCATATACAAAGGAGAAAAGAAGTAATTTTAAAAAGAAATAAAAATACTGCTAGTTCTCACCCATGGCTATAGGAATATCTGTCCAATTCAAGGCACATTTCTGAGTACAGACTCCTTCTTCATTGAGCACAACTGTTAGATCATCTTGGCCAACTGCAACTTTTCCATCTGCTACAGGAGCTACCAATGGTTCCAGCTGCTTCCCTGTGGGAAACAGTTCTTTGATGGAGCCTTTGCCATCCACCTAGGAGAATAAAGAAAATTTTATTGGTTTTCAAAATAACATTTATTTCAAAGCTGCATCAGATCAAAGGCAAAGTTTCCCTAGAGAGATTTACAATCCAACAGAACAAGTCCAATTTTAAAGAGTAGCAATAAAACTATTTATTTTACATTTTATATATATATAATCTTGCATCATTTGGAAATAAAGAATTAATACTTTTGTGCCTGAGATTATGTAATTCCTGTTACTGTAACAGTAGCTGAGCACAGAGTTCATAAAGGTTGATAAAATGAACTGATGTTGCTTCTGTGCTGTGCAAGTGTCCAAACACTTCCTGGTGTAATCAGAGAAATCCATTTAGGCCAAAACCATAATGTGGTTTTATTCTGGGATGAGTGAACAATGCCACATAAAAAGTCTACCAACCTGCCTATCCTTTTTCCCCTGCCCTAGCCACTCATTCTTGTGGCAGATGTTGTCCAGCAAAGTGAATCCACACCAAAAAAGAATAATTAAAAAATCAAAAAAAATCTAAAAAAGGGTTTCATGAGCTGATCTAACAACTCACTGCTAGGAAAACAGAGAATCCTTCTCCTTCAACTCCAGCTACATGCTCCTGATACTTCTCTTGCATAACAGCTAGCCAGCAAAAAACCAAAATCATAAAAACAAGTCTATTTTTAATGCCTGTTTAGTGAAGTGGAATGTACGTAGGGATGGTGCACATCTTCATCCCATTCTCCCATAATAGCAGCAGAATTGTAAAGGCAGAAAAGAGAATCAAATATAGCTGCCAAATGAAGCATAAGTGGAAACTGTAATAATTAACAATACCAAGTTTAGAGACCTTCAAACTGAAGCAGTTCAGCAAGAGAATCAAAAAAAGAAAAACTGGTTAAGCCAGATAAGAAGATATTCTTGGTCTTTTTTTTGCTTTTAGAGCTATCTCCTTTCTCAATACATTAAATAAAATGCAAACTGAGCTTACACAGTCTCCACCAAACCAAAATGTACCTCTGCTGATGTGTTTTTTCTTCAAGAGCTTCAAACACAGGTTTCAAGAGCAATAAACTGATGATCATCTCCTAACAAAATAGGAGTTGAAAAGGACAGACCTAAGACTGCCCTTTCCAAAACCCCACAGAGCAAGAGCACCAGATGCTGTTTTTCATAAATGTCCATTAGCTAAATCCCTGAGCAGCCTCCATAGTGTCTCCTGCTAGCCAAATATTCTTAATCCCTGTATTCCAACCCCCAGCCTTACCCGGATCAGGTAATAGTCCCTCTTGAAGCCCACACAGATGGAGTTTTCACACCAGGCCATTGACTTGGGTACATCAGGGACACTGAAATCCCCCTGAGGAAAACAGGTTAAAATGGCAGTTACAAGAGAAAACCAAAAGGCCAATCTGGATACCTGGAAATACACCAAATACCTGGAAAACTTGGAGTAGAAGTGAACCCACCCTATTGTTAGGTGTACATTTAGAGAGGCTGCACACTAAAACATTTCACTGACTTACAAGTGTACAACAACCAGAATGTTAAAATATAGAACACAGCCCTTTCATTTATGAAACTGTATTAATGCCATTAATAGTGATTCAATCACATCATTCCACTTGTATTTGCTGCTTCATGGTTAAATCATTGTGGAACCAACCAGAGGCAATGCTCTGGAAGCCAGCAAAGAAAAGGGACTGCACAGCAAGTGGTGAAGAGCAACTGCACTCCCTGCCAGACTCCAGCAACACCACGACTCACCTGCAGCTCATGGAACTCCCTGTCCTTCCAAAAATAAAGCTGTAGCTTCTTTCTCACTGCCACGCACATCCTCAGCACCTCTTCCCCTTTGTCAGACTGCTGTGGAAACAGAGAGGGCTGACTCAGAGGCACTCACAACTAAGAGGCAATAAGATAATATTTGGCCAAAAGAATCCTAAGCCTGAGGCAAAGCTGTCAGCTGAGGAGCAGCTTTGTCCATCCCTGCCAGAAGGGTATTCCCTAAACAAGGGATGACCAGATTTAAAGGTGCTCTGAAAGACATCTCTGGTTTTAACACCTTGAAAATCCTAAGTACTTATTAGAAAATATTTAACACTAAGCTCAGCAAAGAGAGAAAAAGTGATAAAGAGCACTAGGCCATTTCTTCTGGTTATCAATAAGGATTCTGAATGGCACTAGTAGGCTGAGAAACTCTTGGGTGGAAATGAGACACTTAATAAACCACAGCATAGGAACAGAGAATTGCTACACCTTATGGTATCATTGTATGGCCTTAATCCATGGGCAAATACAGTTTAAACAGAAACAAAAATGCCCCAAAACCAGCAATGAAGATGCTTGATGAAAGGAACCAGTATGAGCTTGTACACTGGCAATTTCAGGGGAGGGAGTGACTTCTATATTGAAGAGGAGTTTTCAACAAAGATGACAGTCAAAATTCCTGCAGGACAAAAATTTCTGGAAGTTTTTTATCAGGAGGTTAAAGGCTACAATTACAACAGCCACAGGAAGAGATCTTATGAAGTTCAGGGAGAAAATTAAGGTGACTACAGTAAAAAAAGCTTAAACATGCAGAGGGTATTGATTTTAAAAAGCAGTAGTACCCAAGCAACTTGCATGTAACTGAAAATAAACAAACCTAATCTATACAGCAACATTCAAAAGTTGTCCTTACTACAAAGAGTGAGAACATCTTGTGCCATTGTGTTCCTCCCCTTACCTGGAGATCACAAGTGAAGAGAGATGCACCTTTTGCCTTGGAAACTGTGGTGATTTGTTGAAATGTCAACAGGTCGTGGACGTAAATGTTATTTTCTGTTTTAAACAAAACCTCAGTTATTATTCAATACTTAATACATGCAGAGCTCATTGCTAACTCAAGCCAGTCATCACATTCTAGAGCTGCAAGAAAGGAAAAGGAGTGTTTTCCCAAAAGCTGAGAAGTGCTGCAGCACACAGAAACACAAGTCAATAAATGCAGAAAAGACCAATACCAGCATTGGTAAAGCTGCATGAAAGAAGTGAGAGCAGGTGCTAACCAAGCAGAGCAAGTGGGAGTGGAAGGGACAGCAAGCTGGCCAGAGCACAGCAAGTTCATGATGGAAGCTTGTATGAACAAAGCCCATTTTGAACTGGCTCCTGAAATCAGTGGGAAGTGAAGGGTTGCAAGTGGAGGGTACTGTGGTCAAGTTGTTGTACGCACGAGGACGCAGGCAGCAGAAATCTACACATGCTGGAGTTGGGAGATCTGGGACTTGGAGATCAGAAAGAAGGGAGTAGCAACATCAGCAAAAAAAGACATAGGAAGATCACAAGGTTAAACAAACATAGCCAGAGACAAGCAAGCTTAGATCTTCCCCAAGATGGTAAAAGATCATCATCTGCAAAGCCAAGGGTGTCAACTGAATCTGGTGTCACACATCAACAGTAAGTTCCATACATCAAAGAATTCTGGACAGCAGTTTTAGCCCCTATCACACTGTGCACACACATTCATATGTGTATGTGTGTATATAAACATGCCAATATATATAACAAACTATACATACACAGAGATACATGCACACTTCAGGCCACATATGTATGTTTTCCATTTTTAAGCACAAAACTTAGCATTAATACTTTGTTCTCCACGCTGGCTCACGACAAGCAAAGCTGCTTCTCAGCCTGTGCTGCATAAAGCTTCCTCTGCCAAGTGAACAAATCCTGCATGATGACTTCTCAACAACTAAACCATGATGTAGGTGTGCAGAAAGGGTGCCACATTCAGACAAGTCACTGCATTGAGAAGAGCTCATTAAATAAAGTTTTCTTCACTTACCCAAGAGACTGACCAGAATTTTAAACTGAGAAACAACGTGGATCTGAAAGAAAGAGTTCTATTAGTGACTCCATTCATAAAATAAACCTCTGAACAAGGCTTGATTATCAACAGTCTAAGAAAATGCACCTTGGATACTCTCTAAATAATGAAAATAGCAAAGCAGGTATCTATGAACAACCTTCCTCCAGCTACTGAAACCCCCTTCACCTGCACTCAGGTTTTACAGGTCAGCACATAGAGCTGGCAATCTAAGCTAGTAAAAAATGCTACAATAAATGGTATATTGCTAGTAGAAAAGTACTGTAGAGAGTACTGTATGCTGAAAGAGGCTGCATAATCTCTGAGGTGCTTTCCTGTGTATTACTAGCAGTAGATAATCAGTTACTTTACTTCTAAATTCCAAATAAGAGCAATTACATTCATATTTTATCTGAGAGTCAAATGATGTATATCAGTGTGTTGGTGTATTACCATCAATTTCACAAATATTCTCACTCAGAGCAATTAAGATTACTACAAACAACAGGATTTCCATAAAAACCAAAATTAAACCTTCCAATTCTTTGCTTTCTGCTTCAGCAACCAAATCAAGCTCATTCCTGTCATGGGAAGTGTGGGCAAAACCACCAGGCTGTGCAGCTCATAAAATGAGCTATAGTTTGGGGGAAATATTTTGTTAAGCTTAGCAGAGACCCCACAAGTACATTTGATATTTCATTTCTTGGTTGAAAACACTGGAAAACTGTCCCCATGTCAAGAAGATGGTGTCTCCTACCTGCTGGATCTTTTTGGAGAAGTTCTTGTTGGATTTCTCTAGTGTCACTTCAAACCTATTGCAACCTACCAGAAAGATTTGGGAGAGTGTCAACTGAAGTTGCCTTTAAATTTATGACTGAATATATCCTACACTAATTAAATTATAAAAAATTATGAAAGCAAACTTGGCCACTTAACACAAGAATGACCCTTCTAACATATCTGTGCTATCTTTTACTTAATTGCATCAGAAGGTCTTCTATATAGTCAGGTGAAAATGTAAATTACACCTCTCGTATCCATCAAGGGCCTTATAAATAGTTACATTTTTGCCCTGCTGGAATTTTAGATTACAAGAATTACACTCAAGCACTTTGAAACCCAGAGAAACAAAGATACCCATAAAAACTTTATCCACATCAATCAAATATCAGCAATTTAAATTGCTAGGGAGCACATCACTGCAAAGTAGACAAAGAATAAACACTACACCACGAGGGTTTAAAAGGAGGTTTAGGGATAAAGACTTACAGACACTTTCTGATGACATAACCTCTCCTGGCATTGATGCAAAAAAGGGGGAGAAATTTACCACGTGAGATAAGGCACTAGAAACTCAAGACTAGCATGTTCTCATTGGAACAGATGGCCTACAAGTTTCAGAAAAAGCAAGTTGAATTCAGTCTCTAGAATCCAAGTAGCTACAAATGAACATCCTTCCAAGAGCTGAACTTGGAAACACATTTGTTTTTTCCTGTCCCACATTACTGTGATCAATAACATCAGGTTCTACATAACAGATAATGTGAAACACAAATCTGTTCAGTGAAAATCGATTTTAACTGACCTGAAAATAGAACAGTTCTATTTCTGGCATCTCCAGAATAGATTATGAGCACTTATGACTGGCAAAGAGGCAGGGAAAAGAGCAAATACATGACTAGTTAGGAGGGATCCTCCTCCCCATCCCTTGATGCCCATGGAGCCACTGCATAAGTTGCTCTTCAATCCAGTCCATGAAGAGAAGACAAACATCAAACACCTGGTAACTGGCACAGCACACTGCTTTGGTGTGCATGTGTGCACTGAATTCACTAAAATTACACTAACTTACTATAAATTCAAATATATGGAGACCTGATATAAAACATACTTCAAAACTTGATAAATGGTGCATAAACTTTCACTGAAGACCCCACCCAAACATTCATTAAACTCCACATAGGAAAAAATCAGCAACTCAACATATTAACATCCCTACAGCCTCTTAAAGTGCAGGAAATAAAAACAACATGACCAAGGTTTTGTGCCATTCTTAAAATCAACTTACCTGCATCTTTCTTGATCCTGTAAAGCAGAAGATGCCCTTGTTTGGTACCAACAAGGAGCCATTCCTCTACAAAGGCAGGGGAGAAAAAGAGTCTTAATTAGTTTCAACACAGGCTGCTCCTCCCAGCCAAGTTACACTCATCAGAGCCCATGGAAAGTCTTTTCAAATGCCAAAGAGGACTTTCTGTGGTGATTACACACATCTCCTATCGTGCCTCTGGTGGAAGTGCCCAGAAATAGGAAGCTTCTCAGGAGAAGATGGCCAAAGATGAAACAGTAAAACAGAGCACAGTCTAGACACCACATCCCACTTCCCTAAACAAAAGTAAAAAAGCAAATAATTGCAGCTTTTGTGCTAGGAAAACAGGCAATTAACTGTTTTTCAGGCATGACCATCTCCCAGAAAGGAACAGTGCTACATAATGGGAAGAACTGTCAGGAAAAAAAAACAAGGAGTTCCATGTGGGCTGGTTTGCCTTTTTTTTTTAAAAAAAAATACCTACATTTTTGTAAGAACTCTCTGAAATACTCAGCTAGGCCTGTAAGGATAGTGGCAGCTTAAGTGGCATCTGAATTGCTTAAGCAACCAATAGTCATTTTAAATTTATAAAAGAGAACCTTTTTATATACAAACTCTGCAGCAGTTTCAGACACTTCCTATTTAGAGCATACAAAAGGCACAGAATCTTTATTGGGTCACGAAATAGGACTGAAATTCTCCCTCCTTGCTGAAGATCACACAAGAAAGAAGCATACACAAATATTTCTTTCTACATCTAGTACTCCTTCATTACCAGAGATACCTGTATTTTAATAAAACCTTGGTTTTTACAAGTGTTTCTTCCACTATTTGTCAGGCAAGTTGTAGAGACAGAACTTTAATTCTTTTTACACATCCACACTGCCATAAGCCTGTGGGTTCAGGGTTTCTTCTATGTCAGCACCAGAGATAAAAGCCTCAATACAGACATAAACTATCTTCACATCTTCTCTACTGTGTAACTCTAGCACAAACAACCCCCCTTTAAATGCAGCACGACTATTCAGGCTATAATTCTGCTCTTAAAACAGATTAAGAGGGTCACAATTTCAGTGTCTGGAGTATATTTTAATTACCAACGTTGAGTTACGACCCCACAAATGATGGAAACTGCCTAAAACTGTTTGAAAAGCCTCATCAAGCCTTATCCCTACCACAGCCAGAGCAATCACCTGACTGCCAAGCATGGCCCAAAATATAACCTACATTTATACGCCGCTAACACAAGCTGATTCTAAACCTAAGACTTGAACCCACCGCTGCCTTTCCAAGCGGCGTTTTCTATCAAAAACACAGGGAATGCTGTTTAAGTGAAACCAGCCGGTTGCAGCACCGGGACCCACGGCACCCCCCTCCCTGGGCAGCGAATGGAGCTCGGCCCCGGCAGCCCCCGCCTCAGCCGCGGGCACCGAACCAGCGCAAAGGGGCGAACCACGGGGAGCCGAGCAGGGCGCGGCAGGCCCCGAGAAGGACTGAGGGGCCTTCCCGGGAGAGGGGCGAGGAGCGGCCCCGGCTGCGGCCCCCTCGGCTCACCCCAGGCCGCCAGGCAGTCGATCTGCAGCGGCAGCTTCTCCAGGATCGGCACATGCTCGAAGGCGTCGTGCATGGCGGCGGCTCCTCCGGGCCCGGCCGAGCGGGGAGAAGCAGAAGCACCGCGGGAGGCTCCCCCTGCGCAGCGGGGGAACGACCCCGACGGAAGCTCCGCCGCCGCTGCCCCACACCTCCCCACCCTTCCCGGCAGCCCCCGCCGCCGCTTCCGCCTCAAGTCCCCGCCTCACGCCCCGGAGGGAGGGACCTGCCGAGGCCCCGCCCCAGCTCCCGGGGCTCCGGGGGGCTCTTCTCGCCCTGACAGAGCCCTTTGTACAGCCCGAAAAGGGGTGGGCTGTGAAAGACTCGGTTTGTCTTCCCACAATGTTCGTCACCCCCTATACAAAGACCAAACCTGACCCGTGTAACCCAAGGAAACCAGCTGAGAGCAGCAAAATGTCTCTTGCAGCTGAATCTCTAGTTTTGGAGATCCTGTTTTCCTTTAATGCACTTTGCCAGGAGAAAATCTTTGATTACCTTGTCCACAGTTGTATTTAGTGGAGAGGCACAACATCCACAGCCGCTGGCCTGGAAGTTAAACTAAACCAAATTAAAGCACATCTTTAATTTAATTTTAATTTAATTTAATTTAATTTCGTGCAGAGACCCCAGGTTTAGGAGACAGGCTGAGGCTGCTCCGTGCTGGGAAATCAAAAGTAGTAGTGACTACAGCCAGTTTTACCAGAGGCAAAGCATTGGCCTCGTCACGTTTTAAAAGGTGACTTTTCCTTTAGCATACAACAGAAAATACCACATAAAATGAACAGGAAGGTTAAAAAGAAGCCCACAAACCCCTGCATCTGCAGATAATAAGATAAAACACGCCTGTCCCTACCCCAGGTCTCATGATTCTGACTCATTCTCTGCCTATCAAGCCTGTTGCATTTTTTTACTGTGCCCTGTGATCTCTTCCTACTCAGTCCCTCCTCCAGAGCTCCTCTCACTCTAATGAAAAGCTGGTCAACAACATCACCACCTTCACTATTACTTTGGTTTCAATACTCAGACCTAAATGCTGAGTCTCCAGACTAGTCTGTAAGGGCTGTTTTAAAATGGCAACACCTGTTTGTAAATAAAGCTGAATTAAGTTTATATAATTAAAGGTAACGACACTGCAGGATTTCTGGTTTCAAGCCAACTTGCTGATGAAGCTTTCCTGACAAGTCACAGAGCCCACGTCTGTAGGAGCAAAAAGAGGAGCCCTAAGAGGCAAAGATCTCAGCAGAACCAACACATCTGACCAAACATGGTGTCAGGGGGAGAGAAGCCATTGCAGCAGCACCCTCACACACACCCTTCACTCCTCACCCCCATCACATCTACTACCTCTTCCACAGTCATCGTGGCACCAGAAGTTGTGCATGTGCACAACCATGGAAGCTGAGCTCTCAGATGAGTTCTCAAGGCTGAGAACACTGGAGGGATCCCAAAACTCTACCAAAAAAATGTGGAAAACCAGGAAACTAAGAGGGCAACAAGCCCCCTATGGAATTCAGGACAGTTTCAAATACTGTTGGAAGTTCCTAGAGCAATGAAAGGGTAGAAGACAGAGGGAACCTCCCAAGACCACTGTAGTTGTGAGCTGGAAGCCCCACACAGCTACTACATTTATTTGCATCTTTAAATGATTAAACTACGAACAAAACGAGGGAAATCTTTCACTTTTGTTCAGAAATTCATGATTTGCCCTATCTAGATTAGCTTTTTAAATGACAGACTTCCTTCTGCTCTGGTGTCAAGCTCAACAAGAACAAAAAGAGCAGCTACTGGGAATAACTGCATTAAAAGTACCATGCAACAGAGAGTTAAAAGTGAGGGAGCTCTGTGAAGATGTGAACATTTCCTCCTGGGGAAGAGCAGGCAGCCAGAAAGTGGAAGGACACAATATAAGCCTTTCTACTCTTTGCCTAGCTTTTATTAAATACATACAAACTTCTTTTGTGCTTCCAGTATAGAACATTTTTTCCCTATTTGTCTCCAAAAAAAAAACCCCCAAACCCAAAACAGGACTTAAAAAAAAAACAAAACAAAAAGCATTAAATGGCAAGTTCCGTGTAGCTTTATTTCACAAAATTTCCTCTCTTCAAAAGGACATGGAGGTAATGTTTTGTCATCTCTATCAATTAAGCATAGCAAATTAGAAGTTTTCTAATTCAAGATTCTACCTGTGGCCTAAAGGGGACAGCAGAAGAGCTGCAGCAGCTCTTGCAGAGGCAGCCCAAGGTGTCACACAACCCCAGCTTCTTTTTCCTCCTCCATCCAGCTGCTGAGGGCTGGCTGTCCCCAAGGCAAAGTCACCAGAAGATCCAACACACTTGTGCCTCAGCTACTCTACTGTAAAGTGCCCTGTGTCAGCAGGATCTGCTGATGAAGATGAACTCAAGCTAAGTGACCAGACCTTACAGTGGAACGAATGAAGTACAGGCACATGTTCACCTCTGCTGACACAGTGATGAGTGAAGACCCAGAAAAGCTGCCTCCCTGTGCCACTCCAGCAGCTCCTTGGAGGTCCAGCTGCTCTGCTGCTCGCCTGCTAATCCTCAGTTGTGAACCCAAATCAGAGCTTTTGTCATACAGTCCACAATGGGTTTTCATGGGTAAGTTATTGCAAGTGAAGCCTCTACAGCCAAGCATTGAATAAAACCAGAACACAGTCCAAAAGCTCTTTTTCATTTGAGAAGGAGGAACAAAAAGCAGTTATACAGAATAGAAATCTGCAACTTTGAGGGAAACACAGTGATCTCAGAGTATCTCTTGGCCTCAGGGACCAACTGGGACAGGAAAGCCCAACATCAAATCACTTACATGGGAGGCAATTCTAAACAGACACTGGGAACAGAACTAGGCCAGTACTGTGGACTCCCATTAAAGCCTCTTTCAAGTAAGGTAAGCAGTGCTTGCACCCTCTAGGGCAATGCCATCTTCTCAGGGCAGAGTACCAACTTCTCAGTGGGAGATGTTCCATGTGCAGGAAGAGGGCTGCTGAAATGTCTAGTTAGTACCTGCTTAATACGAGTAGTCAAGCACTTATGGAGCAGGGCAGGAGTGAGTCTGGTGAGGTTTGCTTTTGGTTTGCTTTAAATTCAAAGCATGCAACAGATGGAAGGTAGGGGGCAAATCATTTTTCCAGGCAGCCACCACATTGCCGGCAATGGGATGTGCCACGACAGCAAGTGTCAGCTCAATGCAGCTGTTACCTAGAGGTCAATGGCATTTAAAATAGAAAAATCTTTCTTACACAGTGTTATGAATAAAATTGCACTTGATTTTGTTAAAAACTCATATCACTGTAACTTTTCCAAATATTTCCTTTCTGGCATCTTAATTTTCTTCATGAACAGGAGCTTTTCTCCAAAAAAAACCCCCTCTCCTTCATGTTGGACACATGACATCCAACAGCAGGAAGCCATTATCTGGGAGAAAATGGGTCTGTTGTTTCTTCAGTGCTTATTTCTAGCTGTCCCCACCCTCCCCCCAAAAAGGTATAGGCAGTTCACCTTGAAGTGTCAATTGTAACATTGAAATATAAACTCCTCAAGCAGACATTAGGAAGTTTAGTTTCACAGATTAAATATTTGAAAAGTTACAGAAGGTGCTGGAATAGTACACATTTAAATTGCTTAAAAATCCCAACTTGCAGCAATTTTGTATATCCAAATTTCCCAAAGGTTTGTAATGTCCCCGTGAACTTCTTCCACAGCAAGACGCCCTCGTGACAATAAAGCATCAAACTTCCAAGGCTGAGATCAAGAAACAATCAGCAGGATGCACTTGCTCCACCAAGCAACTTTACAAGAGGCGTCTCCACTTCCAAGAGCCAACAGCTACTCCTTCATTCCATTTTGGACCTTTCAAAGTGTGTAATCATTCTTTCCTGGAAAAGAAAATACCCAGTGTCATCATTTCCCCCCCCCCAGTAGGTTTGCTTGAAGCAGAAATAAGGTGGCATGCTTTGCACACTCACAACAAAAGCATTTTAAGCCAGCAGTCCAACTTACATCACTTCTTTTAGAATATGCACTTGTATTCCAAGAAGTTGAGTCATGGTTGTCCCCTCTCCCCTTCCCCCCCCTTGTAGTATTTTACTGCTGCACTGGCAAGACCAGCGAGCCCAGCTCTAATAAGCCAAGTCTTTAACAGCTGACTCATGACTCCTTTGGCATGTCAGAGGACTAATCTGAACTGAAGATTTGTTCACTGACCTCATCTGAATCCAGAAGAGCTGGAAGAGCACTGCAGTGTGGGAGGAGAAAAAAAAAACAGTTAAGAGAATCAGAGCACCTACTGGGAGCTTATTACTGACAACCATTTTCAGCCTTACATAGCACCTTAAGCTTTGTAGGGCACAGCAGAGCAATAACAAAGACAGACCTTTCAATTAAGACAGAAACTAGAGACAGCCACACAACAGAGGAAGAGCCCAAGAAGTATCCTCAATGACCTTCAGGTTTAAAATTCTTTTTTCTAAGTTTCTTGTTACCAGCTGTGAACAATTTCCAAGTTGCCCTGGAAGCTCTTGAAGCTTCACTTGAGTATTAACTAACTTCAGGCAGAGTTTTGCCTTTAAATCCAGAGCCCCTGCCAAATAACCTGTTCGGATTTGTGGATATAATTAATCTGTGAACTTGCTTTGGTATGAAAAACCTAAACACTGACATTTTTAGGATGCAGAAGTTATGAAAAGCAGAATATATATGGACTGCCTATATTGCCAGAACATAAAAAGACTCAGACATTCCAAAGTTGAGAACTAAGTGACATTAAGTGGTTTACACTCAGCAAGGTGCTCAAACAACTTTACAGAGCACTGAGCAGAAAGAGAGGTTGGTTTGTTCTTTGTTTTCTGCATTTTGTTAACTTCAGTGATGTGCAAACAAGTCAATGGATGGTTTCACAGCCCATGACAGAGTTCCCTAAGTCCACATGTGTGTGAGCAGCATGAACTGTAAGTCTGATGGACTAAATAAAGCCAAGTGGAAGCATGCTAAAAAACAGGCTAAAAAACTGAGCCAATCCCAGGCTGAACTCAGTATCTGCTCAGGTAAATGCAGCACACAAGTTCTAATGCATTCTAGTGTAGTTAAATCTGCTTTTATTGAGACTATAAAAACACTTACACATCTGTCACCGACGAAGGAACATTCTCCTCTACCCACTTCAGGTCATCCTCCTGCTACAAGTACAGAAATTAAATGGAAAACAAGTCAGTTTTCCCCAAATTCTGTCACATGCAAGCCTTTTTCTTCTCAACCTACTTGACATAACAGGATGTACTCAGTTAGAAAAAAAAACAACCCACACACAACCCACCATCAACTTGGTTTCTGGATTACAAAGAACACATTCCAAGAAGAAAGAAAAAAAAAAAAAGCAAAACCCCACCTATAACTTACTGTCAACTCTGTAATAGTGACTAGGAAAAAGCACTGTGGTTACTTACATAATCTCATTTAGTGTCCACAAAAAGATCATCTTTAGAAAATGTTAGGGATGAAAAATGTTTATAAAAAGCACCAGCTAGATTTTGCAAAGGTAAATTAAACTGTATTGTCAGGAGTTCTTATTTCTATCTGATGAACACTCTCTAATTCATGACACAAGCACACTTGAAGGTGGAGAACTGACCCTTTCTGATCCCTCCCATCCCCAAAATTCAATGAAAAGTTTGATTTTCATACTATCCTCAGATAAGTAGGTACACAGTTGCAACCAACCTTTGAAAAAAATGTTAATGACAAAAATATTACTATTACCATTAATAATTCCTACAGGTTCTTTCCACTTTCATATTTGCACACGAATTCCATTAAAAGCTTCTGAGATGTATTTTCTACCTCCTATGGTATCACCTCTGCTTCTAAGCCACTTGCAAAAAATGCAGATATATTGAAAATGTTCCACCCAAAGTATTTAGGTAGCTACATAATAATATACACATCACCCTGTACAAGTAACGAACATCTCAAAATTAGAAGGTAATTCATTTATTTAAAACATGGCTCAGCCTCCCTCTCAGCCTGACAAACTTGTTAAAACACTGTGTGATTCATTATCAGAATATAGTATTATATAGCTCTATCTAGAGTGGATTGTGCAAACATCCTTAAAGAACAGACTGAGTTCTAAAGCTCCCATTGCACTTACAGAAAATTAGATGAAGATAAATATATTT
This sequence comes from Brachypteracias leptosomus, assembly GCA_013401335.1. Taxonomy (NCBI): domain Eukaryota; kingdom Metazoa; phylum Chordata; class Aves; order Coraciiformes; family Brachypteraciidae; genus Brachypteracias; species Brachypteracias leptosomus. The sequence goes on from VYZX01017664.1 coordinate 207,811, forward strand.
GCTCTTCTCAGAAGTATCCTAAATATCTGATACTTTGACTCACTCCCACTCTGAAGCAAACCAGGAAACTCCCATTTATAGGCTGGACTTGCATAGTTGTGAGCTACTATCAGGAGTAACCACACAAGAGATGGATCTAGGTGCTTTGAGGAAGGGAGGGCATACTCACAGCTTTGTTTGCTTTTACATTCCCATTTGGTTCTTGCTTTGTACTTCTCATTTTCATTCCCTCTAAAGACAAGAAGAAGGAAAACAGATTGAGGTAACTGAACTATAATTGTTCCTCAACTCCAAGTTGAGTGTTCATTCAGAGTATTTCATTAAATCCAAACAGTGCAAGACCAACAAGTTAATCATTAAGACAGTGCTTTCCCTTTGAAAGGCTTGTAGTATTTTTCCTGACAGTTGGAGTAGCTAGTTTTCCCTGAATTTTGCAATTTCACCTAGGAAATACCAATTTCTAATCCTTTTATTTAGGCTACACATCAGCAGCATAGAACTCAAAGACATAGTGGCCCAGAGAGGACATATTTAATAAACAAAGTCCAGTGGACGTGGTAAAACAACCACAGTAGCAATGTCACCTGAAAACCCCAGAACTAAACACTGAACATAAGCCAATGTTTCCTCTACAGCTGCATAAATCAACAGCAACAGGGAGGCACTGACTCTTTTTCCAGCAGTAATGAACTTTTTGCCAGAGAACAAGAGACCTCCCTCCACAAAGATCTCTTCAACATTGAAATTAGGTGGGGAAAAAAAAAATAAAATAATTAAAATCTCATACCAAAGCTTTCCTTTAACATTGGCTCCTTCTGCTCATCATCATCCTCCTCTTCAGACAGTGGTGAGAAAGCAAACCTTTAGGAGGAAAAGAATGGAAGCTATCTTAGAATAATATCTCACGTCAAACAAGAGATTCATTACCCCAGCAGTCACAACTTGAGTTTTCTGTGCAGTCCAATAAGACCTCTGCTAATCTACACAATCAAAAGTGTAAGTCACTTCATTTTCAATAAGTTCCCCACCAAGAACAGATTGAATTCCTTACACTTACTTCTCCTCAAGCCACACTGCTCAGCATCCTTATGGATCAGTACACAGCTACTAAAATCCCCTTTCTACTTCTTTGAATAATGAAGCATTCCCCAAACCCAGTATTTTTAGGAAGAGGTAAGAAAAGCCAAACCTTTGGTTGTTAGCAGATGGTCTCCATAGAACCATGATGACAAAAAGGATCATTGAAAACAACAAACGCCAGATGGCATCATCCACCCACAGCTCCTGCCAGTCCTGCCATGGGAAAGCACAAAGAAAAAGTTGTGAAGAAAGAGACTCCATGTCCTCAGCTCTTTGCAAGGGTGAACTTTGGGCACCTGACAAAGAGGCTCATTACCCAGAGTGAGGATTTGAGCACGTGGTGTATTACTCCAGACATAATCCCCAGAGAAATCTGTTCCAGAATGCTCCAACTCACCTCTTACCCTGCCAAACATAGAGGCAGCAACTGCAGAAAGCATTCAAGAATCAACTCACCGACTGACAGTCCACCAGCCTGAACTTCATGGTGGTCCAGATAATAAATACAATAGATGCTGCAATATGAAAACAAACAAGCTGCTTATTATTGCAAAAGATGCTAATCCAAATATACTACTAACAAAGTATACTGCCAAACAAAGGGCAAAGATCTAAACAGGGAAATCTTGGAATCTGATTTATTCCTCTTGAAAAACAAGGGATTGATTTATTGCACTGGTAATTTAGGCACAGACAAATATATTTTGTTCTTGGGTCTTCAGAGACACAAGGCACAAATCAAGTTTTTAGTCAACTCATCTCTATTCACTATTCTTTTATTATCTTCATCTAGTCTCCAAACCATGGCTTCATTATCAGCTGACAAATAAAGCCTGCCTTGAAGTTACCTGAACCACTTGATCTTGACCCACAAGAGTTCCAGTGCTTAAATTGTGCTCTCACCACATTTTTAGAAAATGAGACTTTCCCTCCAGTAAGGTGTTCTAAGATGACTAAGACCAGATGCTGAAAGGAATTTCATCCAAACTGTTGACTCATCAAGGAATATGTTTTTTTTGTTGTTTAATTAACAAAGCATAGGCCTTAGAAGTTTTCTGCTCATTGTATGGATAGCATTTCCAAGTAGAGCAGGAGCTGAGCACCTGGAAGCACCAATAGATTTATTCTTGAAGTTCAATTCATCACTACTACAAATGGAAAGAGGATCTGAATCTGTATTCTTCCAGAATACAGAGGTCAGGCTTGATGGGGCTCTGAGCAGCCTGACCTAGGTAGAGATGTCCTTACTTGTGTAGGGAGGTTGGACCAGATGACCTCTAGAGGCCCCTTCCAGCCTGAAACATTCTATGATTCTATTAGGATAAAAATCTTTAAGATGACTGGAAGAACCACTGATCTTCCTAACATCAGGACTAATAATCCACTGCCTCTGAAGTATCAACATCACCCTTGGCACAGACCCACTGTTAGAAACAGGTCAAGTGTTAGAAATACCAAATACTTCTGATTGCATTTATGGAAAGGTCCAACCCAAAAACCTGTGCAAGTGTTCTCATTGGATTCATGGCATTTTCTGCTCACCTGCTACTGCCAAGATGAGGGTGTTGGTGAAGTGCCGATACAAAGAGAGCTTCACAACATTCCTTCGAAGCTTCAGCAGCTTCATTGTTTGAGTTAAGCTGATGAATATGTATGGAAAGTCAAGGAAAGCTTCCAAAAGGACACACTGGTCACAGACTTAGGAGGACACAGATCTTATAATCAACAGCTCTCCCACCCACACACTTAGCCCTCCAAAAAAGGTAGACCAGACTCAGTAGAAGACCAAAGAACAAGGTCCATCCTTTCATGTTTCTTATTTATCTACACCCAGAACTCATCACACAAAGATGGTATCCAAGCACCTACTTTGGGCTATGTCCCATTCCTCCAGAAAATATCAGATGTACTTCTGATAAATGGAAAAATGGAGTCTGCAGTAGAAGTGAGTTAAAAGCCAATTAGTGCACACAAGTGTCTTCAGCCTTTTGCCTACAATTTTATTTCCATAATTGACAAACCAAGTGCTTAGGAGAGACATCATGGTAGGAGACAATTGGGGTTGTCAAGGCTGGGCAGCAAGCTCTTCACATTTTAAAGAGTTTTGCAGTTGACTTTAATTAAAAACACTTTATAGGGCCTTTGCTATACATGGCATTGAGTTCAGCAGTTGCTGAAGTCACACAAGATTATGGTTGTAATATGTCAAGACACCAAAAAGATTACACTGCCCCATTTTGTCACCACTTCAAATTTTACACACCTACTTACAAATTTTAGGCTTGATGTTGCTAAGCAGCCTTCTCCAAAGGCTACTGCTCTGGTGCTGTTACAGCAAACAAATTAATTTTATACTTCAACAATCAGAGATTGATAACAGACAGACTTAATGAGTCTATGCCCAAGAACTGCTCTAACAGGTATCTACTAGTTACCTAGTTTTCCTTGCACCTGCTGTAGCAAAAGCTCCCTGAACACTCAATTACAGAGTTTCTTTGAGCTTTACCAGAAGTAGAAAGAACATATACTTGAAACTGATTTAAAAAAAACAAAAAAGTTCAGGCAAAAAGATTTCCAATAAAACAAATCTGAAAGAAAACACACCCCACCAAGTAAAATAGTGAAGGATATCCACCAGCACAGGGCAGTATCTAGGAAAGCCAGGGGAATAAAAGCCAAGGAAGCAAGATCATTCTGGGCCTGGAGACAAAGAGAGAGCCAATAAGAACAAACTGAAAAGGAAACAAGGTACAGAAGAAGTGAGAAGGGTCAGGCCATCTTATGAGAAGCCACAAATAGTTCACCACAATGATTCTGAGTTTTTCCTACAGAAGCAGAAGGTTTGAACCAAAAGTTCAGCCCAGTGCACAGAGATGAACTGACAAGAGGACACTGTCAGTTCTCAGTTCTCCACCAGCAAGGTGAGAAGTAGTTTAAGTCAATCTAGCACTGTCAAAAGGAGCCTCTGCTGAGGCAACTGCTGTGACAATGTGCTCTGGTCACTTCCATTACACAAAACCAGCAACCTGCTTCTTAGAGATACAGTAATTCAATTTTTTACACTACAAACTGAATGCTCTGCTGGCAACCATGAGTTTGACTGAAAGTTGCAAAAATTGCCTTTGTATGTACATCAAAAACTATCCAAAGTCCCAACTGAAACAAGCAAATCACCTTTTAAGTGTAAGAGATAAAGAAGCAGCTGTAAATAAGCTTATAACATTCTGCAGTTTATGAAAGGATATCCACAAAATAATACAGGCATCAATCATGGACAGGGCCAAGTTTGCTATCAGAGCCATAGTCTCATAGAAAAACTGAAAAAGCACCAAATATATGACATGTTAAATACCTCATCCCAAAATACCAAACACAGAACAGCAGAAATCTACACCCTGAGATGTGCTTCTCAATGCAGCAAGTAGCAGCACCACTCCCATGCACCTCCCCAGGTACAACTTCCAACATTGGAGTAGGGGTGGTTTGGTTCATTTGGGTTTTTTGGTTTTCTTGGGGGGTTTTTTAGTCTCATGGCCAAGTGACCCAAGCTGTGTATCTGTGTCTGCTACTGGCCCTAACTAATCCAAAGGATTAGACACAAGTGTCCAGGAAGAATATAATATCTGAAACCTGGCTCAGAAAACTATTAAATTATTTCTAAATAGGCAGAATTGTATCCTGAGAAATAGAGAAGGCATCAAACTTAAAATAACTGTCAAGAATCCACAGTCTCAGAGCTGAACCACCTCCCTGTCTCAGTTCCCTTCTTTCAGGATAGCCCCAGGATTCTCCCTTAGCATAAGTCAAGTCAGTGGCATCTGTGGCACATGGAAAAATGAAAGGAATTACTGACCCCTGTGACTCTAAGAACACCTTCCATGCCAGAAAATAACAGATAAAGGGCTCCAGCCATCACTACTTTGTGAAGAGTAACTCCAAGGCGAGGCCTGTAGGGAAAAAAAAAAAGTGAAATGTGGATTAAATGGGGGGAAGAAAAAAAGTGAAGCCCTGTGAACTTGAGTCTGACATAAGGCATGAAGCATCTGAATCAAAGGTCTTTGTGACAAGCCACTTCTAGGTGCAGAAATAATGTTGTTATGGTTCTCCAAGCTTACTATTCATCTTGTCTTACAGCATGATGTGACTGAGGAAGAGGCTGCTAACAGCCCTGTTTCCTAGTTAGTCCTAAAAATCCAAACAAGCTACTTGAAGAAGGGGTGGGCTGAGACTTCTTGACCAGTTCCCCCAGCATACCCACACTTGCTAGAAGCTTCCACTACCACACAGCATGTTGTTTCACCACTGAATACAGCTGGAGACAGACAAATGAGCAGCAGTCTTGGCAGCAGAAGCCTCCTAAAGCAGATCCCCTGTCCTATCAGTGATTCTTCATCTCCCCCACTCCTAGAAGATTCTCCTTGCCTGGAAGGAAGGCATCTAAAGCTCCCATTCCAGTCAGTGGAGTATTTCAACAGTGACTCAGAAGCCTTCCCACCATGGAAGGAGATAGGAAGAAGAGTAATTGCCATCTGGAATTGGGTGTCTCTTGACTAGTGGGGAAGTCTAGACCTTCACAGCACTTCATTAAAGCACCTTTTGGGTAGCAAAGTCCAGGGAGATGAACCCTGCTCAAAGTTATTAGACAGCAACAATGAAAAAAGCTTTTTAAGAGAACACAACAAAGTGGTAGGAGAGTTACTCACTTGACTATCCCATATCCCAGGCTGACTATGATGACCAGGGTTCGAGCCAACGAGCGCTTCACCGCCGAGAGCAGCTCTGCCAGTATTACTGCTCCCTGGACTACCACAGGCACAGAGGAGGAAGGGGGTTATTAACATATAATTTAGGTTTTATTAACTACTGCATGCAATTGTCATATGTAATTATTTCCAAAAAGCAGGCTACTAAAGTGTGTGATCTTTTTATTACTAAGCTTTCAGCAAAGATGGGTCAAATAGCATTAAAAAAGCTAATTAAAAAATTTTAAAAGCATTTAAAAAGCTGAAAAATTATATATCCATAAATCATTCATCCATAAGGTCAGCCAACAAAACCTCCTGTATCATGGGTGTGGCCAATTAACAGAGTCCTAATGAAGTTTTACTTGCAGAGTTTCATTTGTATGCAGCCATCCCAGAAACTCAAAACCCGAGTCCTGAAGTTTATGTGGAGAAAATTGTTTTAAGATGGTTTATCAGGCTATGGGCTGAATACCAAAAGTCATCTGCAAGGCTGTCATGTTGAACAAGGAGTTTAAAAGCCTCTTTCCAAGGCCAGTACCAATTGTTAGAAATTAATTACAAGCTACACTTAGGAAGTTCTATTTGAAACTTCAAGCCAACACTACAGTGAACACCCTCCATAACCCAGCAGGACACTGCACTCAGGAGTCAGAGAAAGCAGCAGAATTTTAGGTTCAGAAGAACACAGATCATGATATTCACAATATATTAAAAAAAACACAACCAGAAACTGGTTACCTGCTGTAATCCTCAAGCAATCACATGCTTAACACACATCTGGCACCCCAATTTAGCATAAGCCATGAGTAACCTCATCAATTGAAGTTCAAGCTGCAGTTGGTACCTACCAGATTCCCCCGTGTAACGAATGTTCTGGAACTCTGCATAGAAAACTGCCTTCTCCAGCATTCCCAGGAAGATGACAGCACCAATCCAGAACTGGATCCTCAGGAGGTCTCTCCAGTAACAGGCTGACCAGGCCAGCCACAGGACCCCAAAGAACACGTACACGATGCACATCACCATGAAAAACTATCACGACAAAAAGAAGCAAAAAATAAGAACCTTGAAGCCAGAAAAATCATTTTCTTGTTGTCATTCCACAGCTCTATGTTCTTCCTGAGGATAGCAGCTCTTGAAGTTTTTATGTACAAAAGTGACTAGAAACAAGCATTGCTTCATTGGGCTTCTCTGGATTCCTTTACAAAGACACCTAATCTCTCATTCCTAACAAGAGGGAACCAAAGTAACTGAATTTCTGAGCAATTTCTCCCTTGTCAGTTGATTCACAGGCAGATTTTCTAGGGAAGATACCTACTAGCTTCCAAAAACTCAGCTAAGAGCTCAGGCAACTCATCAAGTACTAGAAACTCTGCCCCTTCTCACATATTTTTCTATTACTAACTTCATCATACATTTACAGTGCTCCACAAATAAATTTACAAGTCACCTTCACACATCATTCCATGGAACAGAGATAAGCAACTGATGGTTGTCACACTTCTCTTCAAATCATTTCACAGCTTCTCTCAAAGCTTAAATCTCCAGCAAACTCAATTTTTGACCAAGCTTTAGGTCAGCCAAAACTATGGAACTTAAAAAGAAACCCAGATATTCATTTAAATATCATCATTTTGTGATTTTTATGGTTTTTTCAGTCCAATGTCACTTGCTTCAGGGTACATATCTGCCATGGCAAACAATAAGTTTGGCAATGCTACTCAGTGCTGAATTTTCTGAATGACAGCAGCATGCCAGAGCAAGTTAAGTTCTCAAAACACACTGAGATTAAGAAGAAGGATAAGAAGGATAAACTAAAGACATTAAACAAACAGCAGGACGTACTTAGCCAAAGAAGAGCAATAATCAAGCAGTCTCCTCCTGAAGAAAGCAGATTTTTTTTAAACCAAGAAAGCATGGAAGTGGCACAAGCCACTGAAACTTTCACAAACTGAAAATTCCTTCCTTAGGAGAACATCTTACTGGTTCTCACAGATTTTCACAGCCAACTAATCCATGCAGTTCAAATGGTGAGCACCTAAGCATGCTAGTTCACATTTACAAACACTTAGAGACCTTTTTCTGGACCTGCCACAACAGGCTATTCACACAAGTGCATCACATGTCAATAGAGCTGCTGGAGAGTTTTTTTTTTTACTTCTGCAGGAAGTAAAAGATGTTTGAGAGAGGCCATTAGGCTCTCATGTTTGCAGTCAGGCTAGAAACTTCACTTGTTATTGATCCAGGCTAAAGCCTGTCTACACTACATAAATATTTAAGTTCTTTTATCTCCTTAGTCTCCTCGACAGAGGCACTAGCAAGCAAGTCAATAACTCCTTTGAAGAAAAAGGGGATTAGCTCTTTGTAGCTCAGCTCTGCTCTCACTGTTAGGCAGTATTAAGGACCTCCTCATGGGGTGTAAGGCAGCTGGTGGAGGAAGATTAAGCTGTAAAAGAACAAAGCAAGCAGTGACAAATGAAAGGGTGGTTATAGCCAAAAGCAGAGTAGCAAGTTTAGTGAGATAGCAGCTAAGGGGGAAAAATATCAGCAAAACTGCTCAGTTTAGAGCTAATGACACTGATAACTTCTGGACCTACAAACTGACAGGCATCAAGTCAAACCACCAAGAACAACAACATTAGTGGCATACGCAAGTGTCTGAAATCTATGTCCATTTTCCTTACACTGTATTAAAAAAAAGGGGGCAAACAAAAAGCCCCCACCTCTGACACTGGCTTTGTGTTTCCTAATGTATGGAAGGAGAGTATTTAATTGAGATTCAAATCAACTCTTAACTTTCTAGGTCAAAGAAAAGCTGGTTTACTTACAATCATCAGAGGGTAGTCAGCAAGGGAGAGATACTCATATGGCCCCTTCAGTTCCACTGTCACTGTCAAAAGACAACCCAAAACCCAAACTGAACAAGACCCAAAAGGAGGAGGGGCTGAAGTACTTAACTCACTTTTACTCAAGTGTAAAGAAATTCCCAATCTCCACATAGCTTTGAAATCTAACTGGCACTTTGATCAAAGAAAGGTAAGACTCATTACACAGCTCAAAGCATGCAATTAAAATTACACACTCCATTGCCAAGGAACTCCTGGCAGTGCTTAAAGTAATTTGTGCTGGAGATTCATGTGTAACAGGAAGGTTTAGAAACACACTAAGTTGGGCACCTCAATACAAGACAGCCACTGAGGTGCTGGAGCAGGCAAGGGAGCTGGTGGAGGGCCTGGAGAACAAGCCATATGAGGAGTGGCTGAGAGAACTGGGCTTGTTTAGGCTGAAGAAGAGGAAGCTGAGGGGAGACTTTACCACTCCCTACAACTACCTTAAAGGAGGTTGTAGAGAGGTGGGTGCTGGTCTCTTCTCACGAGTAACAAGCGATAGGACAAGAGGAAACAGCCTCAAGTTGCACCAGGGGAGGTTTAGGTTGGATGTGAGGAAAATTTTTTTCACAGAAAGGGTTGTCAAGCCCTGGAAAAAGTGCCCGGGGAAGCTGTGGAGTGACCATCCCTGGATGTGTTGAAAAGCTGTGTAGATGTGGTGCTGAGGGACATGGTTTAGCAGTGGACTTGGTAGAGTTGGACTGGATGATCTTAAAGGTGTTTTCCAACCTAAATGATTCTATGAACTTAACTTTTTAAGGGGATTTTCAAACTTCTCTAAAGTCTGGATAAGTTCTCAAAGCACTGCTGGATACACCATACTATAATTTCAAGTGGACAGTTATGATACTTGTATCCTACATAATTTGAGCTTATTACTATAAATCATGTGTTGGTCTGGACAGTTTTGAAACACGAATACCAAGCCTCCAAACTGAACTGCTTGGGATTCTTTACTTCCATCATTAAACTGACAGACCAACAGTTTTAGGACCTTCAAGGCACTAAGAAACATCTCTTTTCTTAGGACAGGAGAGTAGAAGTTATACTGATATCTGTGTGAACTGAAAGATAGTGTCTTAAGAAATTGAACTATACAGTGTATATATTAGAAATACCTTAGAGTACATTCAGACTGGTGTACATAAAAAATGGCTTCCTGTATAAACAGCTCTCTTACTTGTAAAGGGTTTATTTTGATATGAAGGTGTTGTTTTCTCTATCCTTTTAACCCTGGTAGTAGAATCCTTGGCAGTAACTCCAATTTGCACAATGAATATATAGGGCCCATCTCGCCAAGTTTTGATAACAGCATTCATTGCCTGCAAAGAAAACACCTACATGAAGACAGTGCATAGTGAAGAACACACAAAAAAACCCCAGAAGTAGACTCACATGGGTGGTATCTTCCATGTAAAAATAAAGTTCATCTCTTTCTAGGCCTGAAACCCGTTCATAAATATTTGATATGTAAATTTAACATTTATTTATTAGTCATAATGGTTAAAAATAGTTTTTCAAAGCCAGATGAATCCTCAAAGATTTGCTTATTTGCAAATCAAACACTGGATTACTCCAAGAGTCATCCCAAATACATTGCAAAAGCTACAAAGAATTCAAAGCACCATGTTCCTTGTTTTCAGCCTAGAAACATCTTCACAGAGATAATTCTTTCCTCCTGGAATCAATTGTTTGGCCAAGCACAACTGTGTATAACTCAGCTCCTTGCTGAAGGCTGAATTTTACAGTGGAACATAGAAAAGGCAGATGAAAAGTAAAATATTTCCATCATAGCCATTTCCTGTAGGAGCTCCTGCTGCCCCTGCACCAGCTCCCACACCTGAAAGACTCAAACCCTGCCAGGGAACTAACAGAAGGAGCCTGTCCAGATAAATATTTGCACCAGAACACAAATCAAGAGATTTCTTTGAGTTCCAGTAGACAAAATTGTTAATTTCACAACCAAAGAAGTTCTGGCCATCTCAGAAATTGCATTTACCAAGAGCACTAAGGTTAAAATTAAGAATATCTATGTGTGTGCCACCTACATGACCACTGCAGAACTACCACAAAGACTCTTTGTAACATTCTCCCCAAGAGAATTTCAGTATTAAGAGCATGTATTTCTTTCAAGAAACCTCCTGACTACAAGACTTAAAACCAACAGGATTTTATGTATATATATATTAAAAAAAGCATTATTATTTTATGCTGATATTGACTGAAATGATAAAACTTAGTTAAAAACACAGTAAACTTAAAAGTTTATACACCAATTTTCCATCTCTTGCTGCACTGACTCCTTATTTCACAACTGCACACACAGCTACTTGTTGTAGCTTTAAGGTAAATGGCCCTGTAAGTACATAGGGAATTAAACACATTTTCTTTGCTGGCATCCAGGACATACAAAGTGATTTTGACAATTGTTCCTGGCTAAGGCTTGAACGTAATACATAATAAAAATAATAATAGATTTGAAAATCAAAAGTAATCACTCCTTAGGTAAAATGTTCTAAAAGACTGACTAGTTAAAGATGAAAACAAATGTAATCTCTAAGTATTTGTCACAACTCAAAACAGATCAATGATTACTTCAAATTACTATGAAAAAACTATTATTTTTTAATTTATACCATCAGTTTGAATGGTATGAGTTCTGTATTTCACATAAGGAAGCAGCAGTAACTCTGTTACTTTGCTGTTTCTCCACACAGTGCTACCTAGATTCAAGCTAAAAAAAACCAATCCAGGTGTCAAAAAAAACCCAGAGAATTGCATCATCCCTGTAAATGCTACTAGTAATTTCTTAGACAAAGAAATACAAATTAAAAACAAAAAACAAAATAAAATGAAGACTGCTGGATTCCAAGCTATGTTTAAATTCAATATACATACAGTTTTATCTGCCACCATCGTGTGATTTCCTCCACTCTCCTTTTTATCTTTTAAGCCCTTAAAAAAAAAGAAACAAACAGAAAAATGGATAAATCAATATGCCAACACTGTGTCTTCCATGACTACACTCATTCCTTAGAAGGGAAAAGAGAAATAAATTTACCTCTTGCTTCTCAGGTGAGAGAGGCTCTGGATGAACAAATTCTTTGTAGAAAATCTGCAAGATACAAGGAAGATACAGCTTTTTATTGGCATTTTCTATTAACATGACATTGGCAGAAGGGCTTCCTGTAAACTTGATTATAAGGAAGGATTCTCTGTTAGAGAGCTTTTATTTTTCTAGATCAAACAACTGCCCCTTTGCAGAGACAGTCTTGAATGCTTAGAGTAACATTTTGTCATTTGAGACTTGCTTTTCCTCCCCTCAGACAACAAGTGGCTATTTTGAGACCTGGACCCACAGACATGAGAGTAGTGAAGTTAATTTTATTTTCCAAACCTGAACCTGTTGACTATCTCCATTATTAGATGAAGTCTACACAGACAGGAACAGGATTTGGAGATTTCTGCCTTAGTCTATGCAAAAAAAAAAGTCCCTGGATGAGTGGGTGTCTATCAGAGATCCAGATTTCACCAACTCTCCCAAGTTGTGGTGACTTGAAATCTAGTGAAACAGCTACATCACAAGAAAAAAACTGAATAGTCCAACAGATTGGAATAATCCAACTTCAGAAATTGCTGAGAGGAATGTATTTCCTTAAAATTTCAGGAGACTTTTCCAAGGAATTGGAGTAAAAGCCACTTGACTTTTAAAATCCCAGTTTCACCAACTTGAATATTCAGTTAGGATACCCAAGTTCACATTACACAGTTAAACCCACAAGGTCTCTTCTAGAAACCCAAGGAAAAGTAGAAGTGACACTTCTCATATTCTTAAACATGAAAAGCAGACAGTATAGAGATTTTTTTTAAAAAACAAGCAAAACCTTTCAAGACATCTTCACATATCAAAGGAATTCGAAGCGTGCAAATGGATTATTAAAAACCCTTTTTAAGTCACCCTTGGGCATGTCTTTTTTTCTTAAAAACAAGAACAAAAGCCCCACATCAGTAGGTTCAGGAGTTATGAGACATTTCCCAGTGGAAATGGGAAAAGTTGGGTTGGGTTTTTTTCCCCCCACACCCTGTGAGCCACAAAGCAAAATTAAAAAATCATCATTTCAGTCAGAAACATAAGAACAAGTAAATCCCAACCTAGATACTTCCAGAGGATGCCAAGACATCTACCAGGAACTACCATCTTGCTGGATATTTTATGAGAGAACAGAGCAAACTGTCAAGTTTCTACCCATACCTGAGGCCTGAAGAGCTCAGAGCAATTTGGGAAGAGGATAGAAGCTGTGGCATAGTATCCTGACCAACCAGGGTGCTCTTCAGATGTGCCCCCAAAGTAGTAGTCTGCCTGTTCATCCTGCCAAATACAGAATAGAACTTCAGTCAATATCAAATATTCAGTTAATATTTGATATATTCAGTTAATATATCAAATGGTTTATCTCAGGAGGCAGCTGCCAGGTCTAGAGAGCACCACAACTTCCCTCTGCACAGACTCTTAAACAGTTTAATAGGATAAATACAATCAAGAACACATAAGGCTATAAAAATGAGAACCAAAAAAACCCAAATAAACCATCCAAGTTTTGAAACAGAATTAATACCTAACAAAAAAAAATTAATTAAAAGAGAAATCTCAGTATTCCTGCAGCAGAGGTGCAGCAACCAGAATAAACTTCAGTCTAAATAAACTCTATACTATTATATTAAAGATCTCAGTACTATTTTAGCTTAGTGGTTAGTGTCACAATTAGTACTTTAATTAAATTTGGAAAAGGTATTAAACAGTGTAAATTACAGTTGTGTTTGTTGTGGTTTAAGGTTTGGGGAAGGGGAGGGACAATGTTCTACCATATCTGATAGAAACCCTATACATTTTGTTGCAATGTGTATCCATAAAGAAGAGAATTTAGATTAAATATTATTTTTTTTTCTATTTGCTGACATTAAGCATAGTTGTAAATATTATTTTCATCTACTATAAACTCACACACTTCAGAATCAACACATTTAAGCTTCTGAGCTTAGGAAGATCCTGACAAACATTCTACCTTACCCAAATCCCAGAAAAGTGAGGAATTCCAGCAAGCTGTGAATCAATTCCTTCCTGGATCATTGGGAATGGAAATGTTTAATCTTCCAAAGGAGGATATGTTTGTCTCTGAGGTCTAATGAGGATGCAACTGAAACATCTCCAATCCCCTCACACTCAGATCTGCTTACCCCTAAAAACCATACCCCACGTTTTTCCAGACAATCCTTACCCCAAAGTTGAAGACTTCATTGTAGCAGTCAGAATATCTTAAGTACCAAGTCACGTTGTAACTTTGGGAGGGATCACAGGCTTTTTCATCCTCTTCAACTGCAAAAAGAAAAGAACATGTGAGGCACCCTTTACCTGCCAGGCTTTTCCTCCCATTCAGTGCCCAACTACCAGAATTAAATTGATTTTAAACACAAAACTGAAAGCCAGACAATAGGGAAACATTTTCCTGTTCAGTGCAAAGCAGCACCTAGCAGAATTCCTTGGTAACATTACACAATTCTATTGCAGAGCTGAAGATCACTTGGAAACTTTTTGTCCTCCAGCCTATCAGGGATATTTCAGCAGCTGCAAATACCAACCCAGGAGAACAGTGAATACCACACACAAAAGGATTTCCCTTTCCAAGGTACATGGGACACAGAGCAGGTAGAGAGAGGTTAATACTAAGGGCAACTTGCACAGATAATTTAAATATACCGATAAAATAAATTAAAAGGTAAGATTTTACAAGTTAACATCCAGTCTCCTACTCCCAAAAGACAAACAAGCCACCTACACATCAGCTCACTCTGTCAGAGCTGCAATGCTACCTGAAACAGCACCAAGACAACTTCCCACTTGGATTTATTAGACAACAACATGCCTGAAAACACAAGACTTGCCCCTCTCCCCTGCCCCTCCACTCAGGAAAGATCAGGTAATTTTTCTGTTTCAAACCTCATCCTGAAAATCAAGCCTGATGAAGAGAATTTGGCATTAAGAACAAAACAAGCAGTGATTATTGGGAGTCTTGGGGAAGCCATTTAGATGATGATGTTTGGGTGTGGACAGTCAACAGATGGCAGAACTCTTGGGTTGACAGCATGTTTCTGGTGGCTAAGAGGTCTCCACACCCTTAGAGGCAATGTTCACCTCAGACTGGACACCCACCAATTTGTTACATGTCCAGACCTTTTAATGAACATTCCCATAATGACCACTGTGGGTAAAAAAAATGCAATTGGAAAAAAAGACCCTGTTGTGGAGTCTTAACTGACTAATCCCACTTTAGACCACGTGACCACTAAAGCAAGTCTATGTAGAGCTCAAAACTCAACAACTGAGTCTCTAATACCACAGATTAAAAAAAGATTGGAAGGAAAGCACTGAAAAATAAGAGTTTCCTTATGACACCTTCTAGTAAGCATGAAAACAAGGCACACATTCTCCACGGAGTCCTAGATGTTGCAGAGGTCACAAGAAAGAGGCACTATGAGCACTGCAGTGACATGGGTAGATGGCACATTCTTAGAAGACAAAAGCTCTTCTGATAAAATAGATCAAATGAGGAACATCTCAAAAAAGAGCTGCCAAAAAAAGGAGGGATTCAAAAATACCTTTTTACCTATTTAAAATAAATCAGATTAAAACTATGTTCAGCAGTAGCACCAACTAAGGGTACAACAGGTCATGACTAGAACAATCCACCAATATCTGCAAAGATGAGGTTCTACTTTCTTGGTTTTGAGGTCCTTTTCTAACTGTGGATGCTTGGACACTGTGGAGATACAGGTGTTTAGGTACCAGCATCTAGATGGGAAGGTGGAAGGCAATCAAAATTACAGAAACCTTGAAAATGAAGTACTCCAAAAGGCAGAAAAGGCATCCATAGCATTTACTGAACTCAGAAACATGGAAAACTAAGCTTCTTAGCCTTCAAACAAAATCAGCAGCATTCAACTCACTGACAGAGAGCAGGATTTCTACTACATTCCTTGACAGGAAACTAGATGCCTTCTAGAATAGCACTTGAGAAAAGTAGCAGATAAAAATAAATTCATTATTGACAATACTGAACACCAGTGGCAGCTTCAAAGTCAGAAGCAGGAAGCATCAGACACCAATACATCACACACACAAAAAATAAATCAAAAATCACCAAGGGGAAAGAAAAAAAGGGAGAAGAGGTGGAGGAGGAGATGCAGGTGCTCACCAAAACCAGGAACAACCCATGAGCGATCATGGTTGGCAAGAAGAGTCATACTGTCCACACAAGCACCACAGTGCAGATGATGAAGAGGTAACAGGCAGCAGACCAAAGAAGAGAGACCAGTTTCCCCACAGACGTGGGCAGAAGAGAAATATGTAAAGTTGCAGCTTTGCTGTCTCAAATGCAGTTTAAGTATCATCTAGGCTGAGAAATAGAAATTGAGTCCCCAGCCTTTGTTCCTTCCTCTTTCAGTGATTTATTATCTAAATTCATGTAAATCTTTTAATCACCCTGACATGCAAAACTGGTGTCTCCACTTGAGATTTTGAAGGCTTAGTGCCTGTTTAAAGGCTGACAGCTCAGCACAGTTAAGTCCACATCAGGAGCCAGGAGATCAAATGTTTCCTGCCAGATCTGCCACAAACCCACCTTGTAATAAACATGTTTTATTTTCTCTGTGCCTTCCTTCCTTCCTTCTCTTGGTTATTTCAGCTGCACACCTCCTGATTAGACTCACCACAGGCTTCACTGTGAGACCCAAGTCTTGGATGTCACACCAGTATAACTACCCCATTTCTACTGAACTTTAGACAAGAAAGCTGAACACCTACCAAAGCTCCAGGCACCTTTTCAAACTCCCCATCCTTTTCCCCAAGCAGCAGATTTCTACATTTGGATCCTGCAGCCACACACTTGCTGTTGTCTTGCTGCAAGACACGAAACTCAGCAGTTGAGCCACACTTGACAAGTGGGAAAATCTTAAGCCTGACATGATGGACCTTTGCTAATCATCACTCTAATATTAGCCTCCTATTTCAGATTAATGTGGGGTTCACGGAAGCACTTTAAGAAACTCCCTTTGAAACACTGTATCTGAAATTAAGCATCTAAAACATCTGAAAGTATCTGAAATTGAACCTGAAAATCAATAGGATAAGTCCCAAGCATCACAGAGCACAGCAATATGCAATTTCATAAAGAAGCATAAGCTAATCCTCACATCACCATGATTGTCTCAAAACCAAAACAGAAGAAAAAAGCACAACCACTGCAGCAACTAAGCTTTGAAGTGACAAAGGCACAGATCACACCAATAGTCTCTCAAGTGACTTTTTTTCCACCAGTGTAGAACAGCATTCACAGGTACTGCACCTGCACAACCACCCAATTAGCAGCTGGAGATCAAACAACTTTCCTCCCTCCATGGTTAGAGCTGGTGAAAACACCACCTTAAAGTGCTTGGGAAAGATTTCAAGCCTTCCTAAATCAGCCAGTCACTTCCACAAGTCACCTACATCATCTTGCTGTCCTCACATTCACAGGTAAGAGGGTATTTCCCAGAAACTCTCCTTTGAGCTGTAAGCTACATAACCTCCAGCCCTGGCTAGATCAATAACGAACAATAAATACAAAGGGAAGGCTGCAAACCTGTTTGCTCTGTAGCAAACTCACACACTGTGATCAGGAGGAGGAAACAGCTCTCAGGAGAGCTCTGCCACAACGTGCAGTGACATTCTCCTACTGCTCCCGGAAACACCCAGCTGAGGAGGAACATGGGCTCTAAAAGCTTTGCCACCCGATTAACCACTATCTGAAACAAACAGGTGCTCCTGTTACCCATCTTGCCCTCTCCACAGAGGGTCTGAACAGAATCATTCATTTCTGCCACAGCCTCAAGAGATAACAATCGGGAAGCTTCAAGGCTGTTAACACACGCAACCATATCAGAGAAATGGCTTGCTGCCAGTCCCAGATTAGCTGTCACTGTAACCAGCAGTTAAACATTCCATGGTGTTTTGAGCACCAAATTTTAAAGTAGAAGGGGTGTCAAACAGCAGAGAGAGCAGGTTAATCCCTTGTAGCCACTTACATCTCAGGAAAATGGTGGTGTTGCTGAAGAGGATCTTCCCAAAGTTAAACTTCTTCCCCTGCGAAGGCACAAAACCCAAAGAAATAAACATCAGTGAGCTTGGGGACACTGAGCAAACATCATCTGCCATTCTAAGTCAATACAGCAATGAAAGTGAACACCGGATCAGGAGCCAGCCTTACTGGATTTTCCAGTCATGTTTCACCACCCCTTCACCCTACTATTAAAGGCTGCTGGGGAGGCTCAGGGCTTTTTAGCTCTGCAAAACCGAACAGATTTCATCGAGATCTGCTGATGTTATTTCTTGCTGAGGAGAAGATCCAGGCTCTCCAACAACGAGAGAATTTTCCTCTATGAATCAACAGGAGCGCTCACCCTGATCCTTTAGTTTGGCTCCCGGAGCTCCAGAGCCTCACGGGCCTGGCGAAGGCAGCTTTAAGGTGACGCAAACCCGCGTTTCCCCCGCACAACTCCAAACTCTCCCGGTGCAGCAGAAACACCGGGAACCCCCGCACCTCCCCAGAGCCGCATCTCCCGCTTCAGCGCCTCAGGGACCCCGACGCCAGCCCGCAGCGCAGGCCGCCCTCTCCCCGCACAGGCCCCACCGAGGCCGGGCTACGGCCAGGGAGGCCGCTCCCCCCCGCCAGGGCCCTCCTGGGAGCCGCGCTCCGTCCGCCGCCCATCGCGGCTGTTCCCCGCAGAAGCCTCCGCTCCCCAGTCGCCCAAAAGGGGCTCCAGCCTGGCCGAGGGCCCCGGCAGCGGAGCGGGAGGCCCGCCACGGCCCCGCGCCCTCGCACCAGCCCCGGCCAGGCCCCGCNGCCGCCGCCGCGCTGGCCGCGCCTCTTCCGCTCTCCGCGGTGAGACGCGGCTGTCGTGGATCGGCGGCAGAGGCGGGGGCGCCGNGCCGCTGCCCGGCTGGGCCCGGGCTGTCACCGCCCCCGGGTGTCGATCGCCGGCCTCGGGTTCCCGCCGGCAGCGCCGGTGACGGAGCGAGTCAGGCGAGGCCGTTACGGGAGGAGCGTCCCCGCTCCCGCCTTGTCCCTCTGGGGAGCCCCCCGGGCCTTCACCCCCAGAGAAGGGCCGGCAGCCCCGCCATGGAGTCGGTCACACCGGGGGAAATCAGGTAACGCTGCCCGGCGGAGGCCCCTTGGCCGGCCCGCTCCTCGTTGCCGGGGTGGCCCCACAGCGGTTCCAGACCCAAAGTGCATCTGTGTCTTCAGGCAAAAATTGGAAGTGTTAAATTGTCTAAACTCAGGGTTGCTGTGAGGTTTCTGCTGCTAACACTCCAGGTCTGTCAGGATTTGCTTCACAGTAATTGGGATCAAGTCTTCGTGGCTGCCACCTGCATTTTACGTGTTGCATGTATATAATTAATAAGTGTTTTATAAGCATCAGCTCTTTGCCTGCCAGTACCAATACCTTATTCTCTACCATGCGTGTCTGAACGTTCTGGGGAGTATTTTGATGATAAGACACTATTTCTTTCAGGCAAGCCAAAAATTTAGTGTTATCTAATAGATCTAAAAGTTACCCCAAGGCTAGAAATAACACAGAGCTGTCAGCAGGGCCACCAGAAGCCTCCCTCCCTTGTTGGTAGAAGAGTAGAGTGTGGAGTTTCTCTTTTTCCTTCTCTATTCTTACTACTCTAACATAGTATTTAACTGCAAGGACTGCAGAGAGAGGGATCCAGCTTCAAAAGGCAAAGCCCCAAGAATTCAGTAGTGCTGAAATTCAGCTCTGCTAATAATAGACTGAACAGTTTTCCTTTTAAACTTTGATAATTTTGGCAGTGTTTTAACATGGAGCAAAATGTGTAAGAAATTCTTCCCATGACCAGCACAGTAGTTCAAAATCCAGCATGTTTTAAGTCATCACAGTTGTCTGCACTCTAATCCTTATCCCTCTTGAGGAGGATCCCCATGATCTGATCATTCAGCAGGTGTTTGGTGAACACATTTAATCATTTTCTTCATCTGCTTTTTCTAGTGTCCAAGATGAGGCTGTGGACAAAAGCACCTTTAAGGAATGCAACCAGATTGCCTTTTACAGGTAAAGAGAAGAATTGCAATGTAGGGATTTAAAAAAAAAACAAACTAGTAATATTAAAAGATACAAGAAGTAGCTGCACATTGATTTTTAACCACAGCAAGCCTGCTACTTTCAGGATTTATCTTTCAAAGTGGGCCTTGCACTGACCTCTCAGCAAACAATAATCATCATATTTTAAAAGGTGGAGTCCTACATCCAAAACCCTCTTTGGTTAAAATCCAGAAGAGTTACTCCTCTCATCTGGCAAAGCCCCAGCAATATTTTAACTATAGCTCCAGACTAAGATGCAGGTTGTTTTCTTGGACATGGATATTTCTTGAATATCCATAGTTCAAAACAACAGGATTTTCAATAGACACCTTGAGTCTGTGTTGATAACATCCATGATGTTGAACAAGCACCTTGGCCAGAATTCAGCATCAAATCTAAATTCTAGCTCATTAGTCTCCTTAAGCTAAGCTTAACCTATGTGATCCTTCTCATCTTGTTTCTGAGATACCTCTCCTCCACCTTTTTTCCCTCCCTTCCTCTATTGTCTTCTATCCCCTGTTGCTTGAGTGAAAGGAGTATTTGCCCAGTGTTATACAAATGAATCACTGGGGTTAGAGTTTCAGATATTCCTGTTCTGCAGGAAATTAGGCTCAGAAAACCCCAAATAACATTTTCCTTTTTTCAGACCAGCCCTTTCCAGCCTGTTGTCATTTTAACTTAACACATCTAATTTCTCAGCAGGAAGTTGCCACACATTTGGCAAGCATCAGATCCTGCCCTTGCTCTGCTCTTACAAGAATTCTTTTATCTGACTGCTCACATTTGTGCAATATCTGTTTGCAAGGAAACCAAATCAATTTACTGATGAAGAAGCTTCCCTTTCAGGTAGCCTCCAAGATCCTTGTCTTCAAATAGCTCATAAAACCTGGGTTCACCAAGGAGGGTCCTACAAACAGTTGAAAGAGCCTCTGTTTCAGGGCCTCTGTCCTAAAAACATCATCAGGGCCAAAAGCTGTAGTTAATACTCTGTAGTCAGCAGGGTTGTTGAAAAACAAGTTGCTCTGTGTGTATTCAGGAGGTTATAAATTACAACCATACCACAGAATGGAGAAGCTGATCACTGGGGGGGGGTGCAGACCAAGCAGGGATATATGACAGAAAATGACAAACAGATTATTCAGCTGGAATTTCTGGGGTCATAGAAAGGAGACAGATGTAACTGGGTAGCTGAGAAATCAGTTGGACACTTGAATTAAGACCATTATTGTTTAAAAACACCTTACCTAGTAGTGACAGGTGACCAAACCCCTCTCACATCTCACTCATAAACATGAATGTGTGCTCTGAACTATATTCCTTCTTTTGCCCTTTGACTTGAATTGTATCTGAAAAAATTAAAGACAAAATTATCAAGTAAACATTTCTAACAATATTATGTCCCTCTCTGTCATATAAGCCACAAGAATGATGGAGACCAAAAATCATTTTGTCTTGACAGGCGTCAAAAACGTCTCAGTCCTGGGAAATCCTTGTACCAGGCACTGTTGGATTCAGTCACACTAAGTGATGAAAGTGTCAAATTCCAAGTTATTCATCAGGAGAACAAGGTGAGATCCCACCTGGCCTTAGAAAGTGCTTACAGAAAGAGCAGTGAGTATTATCCACCAGTCTGATAATATTTACAGGGTTTGAGATGCTTCAGTGAGAGATATTTAAGATATGATGCAAAGTATCAGCCTAAAGATGTCCTTACTGGTCAGTATTTATTTGAGAGCTTGGAGAACAGGTATTTTAAGGTACTTAAAAAAAAAAAATCATTAACAACTTTATGAAAAATCTGAATAGAACTCTTGTTATCTGAAAAGAAATGGTTTTCATTCAGATTTTTCTCCACTAATCCAAGATAATATATTATTTTTGTGTGATAGAATAAGAAGACCTATGTTCCAGCACCTCCTAACTGTACCTTTGTTTTCCTGTGTTTGCTCAAAGGCAGGTTTTGGGGAAAAAAGAAATCTTCTTTGCATTTACAAACATACACACTATGTAAATACGCTGTGTAAATATATTTTCCACCTCTCTTGTTAATCCTGACCTTCTTTGCAGTCAGCATGGAAAAAGGAGCATTTTTTTTGTCTAGATGTTAAGGCAGATGAAAGACCAAAGGCTCTGTGGCTTCTGGAGATTTATACAAAGGTGCATAATGTAAAATATTTCCTAGGAAGTAGGATCTGGAACTCCAAATGAATCTTTTCTCCCTTGCCTGCACTCCCTCTGCTGTTATGGCTCTTTCATGCCTTTGAAGGGAGCAGGGCTGGCTGGCTTCCAGATAGAAGGGAAGCCAAAATTCTCCAGCCAGTTTTGTGTCTCACAGGAGGAGTTAAGAAAGGAAAAACCAGAAAAAATAGGACTTATGGTATAGGGATCCTTGTGGGGAGAGCTGCAAAATGCCAGACAAGTGAAACTTCAGATAAAGAGGCCACTTAAAAGGTGTTGCTTCTTCAAAGGGAAGCAGTAGTTAGCTGGTGTAAATTCATATGGATAAGGATTGCTAAAGAACATTAAATCAGAAAGCAGGCAGGGTTTTTTTCCAGATGGAAAGTGTTTGGTGATGGTGAGTTGAAAAGCAAGATGGTATTTTTTTTATCACCAGCAGTTTATCTGTTTGTTTCCTCCCAGGTTGTTCTCCAAGTAGAAATTAGTGAAATAGAAGGCAATATTTTCAGGCTTAAAATTGATGAGGCATCTCCTCTCAGAGCAAGATACAAAGTTCCTGATGTTCTTATAAAGGAACCTACCACCCAGAGGTGAGTGATGGAAAGATGATTTAGCACCTGAGGAACTTCCACAGCTTCATTTTCAAGGGTGTTTTCCCTTCTCTCTCATTTGTGGTGCCCAGCAGCTGCCTCTCTACAGTAAAAAGTAGTTACAGGAAGAGAATGAAAATTCATGTGGTTAATTTACTTTCAAAAAATCATATTAAATACATAGGAGGGAGTTTTCTTTTATACATAAGAAATTTAAGGCTACTTGACCCAATCAGAAAATAGCCTGCTTGGTGAGAGGCACCATTTTTCCCTGAGGCCTTTCCTGTTGATGTGGAAGGAATGCAAATTCTGGATAGTTTTCACAGCAGTTCTGTAGCCACCTGTTGCCCTGTGCAGTGAATCCTGAACACAACATGTATTTCTTCACCTCAATTTTTTATACTGTACGTGGATATTCCCAGCCCACCTTTTGTTTCAGATTGTTACTCAGTGACAGTGGATTTCACTGATTCCTTTTCCTTTGCCAGACTCTCCATATCCCAGAAGGAGGCAGGTGTTTTGGTGCTGTCAAGTGCTAAGGAGGACTATAAACTTCAAGTCACAGCAAACCCCTTCCAGGTTGAGCTCCAGTCCAAGGGTGAGACTGTTCTGAGCATCAATTCCAATGGGTTGTTGTACTTTGAGCACCTACAGCCACCTCCCAGTGACAGGTACGACATCTGCCTATCTCATTGTAGTATGTACTGATTGTGCAGCAGCTGAAAAGAAACATTCTATGGCATTTATGCATTAGGAGCTCTTATACATTGATATCTTTTACTTCATTCCAGTAAGTACAATGGTGAAGACTTGACAAAGAAATTTGAGATCAATTAACTGCAGTCTGGTTTTAACCATGTGCAAAATGCTCACCTCATTTAATGGTCAATTCTGTAAAACACTAAATAATCCTGGTGCCCCTTGTCTTTCTTGGAAATGAGTGATGGTAGCATGACAGGGTTATTTGTTTTGTCTCCTTTTATGACTAAACTTACTCTTTAGCTAAGTTTTATTCACCGTATAAGCTCTTGAAGGTTTTGTTTAACTTGGAACATGCCATAGAGCTGCAAGATTTTACAAAGTGCTGGAAGGGTGAGAAACCACAGTGCAGGACAAGTCATGCCTAGAAGAAGAGCATAGCAAGGATCTCTCCTAGAGAGGAGTATTTCAAAGCCTGTCATTAACAGAGAATCACAAAGAAATTAGGATCTTGGGGGCAGGTGAAAAGCTGTTGCAGATAGAAATAAATGTGAAAGGCCAAGGAGTCAACTTCACCCAAATATTGAGGGAAGGTTATTTTAAGACGTTGAATATAAAAATGATTTGCCACTTAGAGCTCTCAACTATGACATCAGTTTTCAGAATAGTCAAGCACCAAAAGACTTTTATAGTGTGTAAGGCAATTTTCTGTTTGAAATCCTTCCTTAAGTCACCAATAAACTGATTATTCCTATGTATTTGTTTTCACTAGAAAACGTACAGCAGAAAATAAGGAGGCATCAAGTGATTCCTCTAAGGTAACCTGTGCTTACTGCAATTCCAGCATGAGATTTTGTAGAAAAGAGAATTAGAATTGCATGTTTATTTCTTCTATTAGTAATAATCTAACTGCTTTCCAGTTAAATTCAAAGAGGATCCATTATTTCATGTTGAGATGTTTGGCAAATTCATATAGTTGGATAAAGTCTAGTTGGAATAAAGGTTTCTGTGTTTTACCAGGACTGTAGAAGGCATCAGTAAAGACCTGGCTAAAATATGTTGGGAGTTTTTTTGTCATGGTGTTTTTATTTAGGATTTCTTTCTCTTTTGTTCTCTCATTTGGTTTGGAGTAGATGTGTACAAGGGAGTTTTGTGGTGATATTTGGGCATTTTGAAGTTCCCTGTTCATTACAAAGAGTATTTCAAGGTTTATTGCAGTCCAAAAATACACCTCCACATACATTCTCTCTGAAAAAAGAGCAGGTCCTGGCAGTGCATAAAGGCACATACCAGTTTTCTCAGGAGTTATGGCCATGATGTAATTTTAGCCTCCTGGAGAGCAGATGGCTGCTTGCTCCACTCTCCTGTTATAAATGGCAGGAGTTCTGCTGCCTTCAGCACGTTGTGTCTGAACTCTGAGTTCTGCCAGGGAGTGTTGCTGGCTCTGGGGGAGTCACAGCTTGGTCTGGGATGAAGGTAGGAAAGAAAACCAGGAAAGACTCTGGAAATTCTAGGAAAATTAATGGCAGAGCACAAGGCTCGAAATTTGAAGGAGGCTAAAAGTATCAGTTACACACCCCCAGGACTCAGGAGATCCTGGAGAGGTTTTTTGTGGTCTGACCCTTCCTGTTCAGAGGGGTGGGTTGGTTTCTGTTGGTGTAGGTTTTCCTCTTTGGTTCCATCCATGCAGTCTTTGCAGTTCATAATCATGTTATAAAAACATAGACCTATGAAGGTCTGTTCAAAAGGGTTTGTAATGACAGGACCAGGAGAGATGGATTTTAGGCTAGGAAAGGAGAGATTTAGATTGGATATTAGAAAAAAGGTCTTTAACATGAGGGTGATAGATCAGTGGAATGGGCTGCCCAGAGAGGGGGTGGAAGCCCCATCCCTGGAGTCATTCAAGGTCAGGCTTGATGGGGCTCTGAGCAGCCTGCCCTAGGTAGAGATGTCCCTGCTGGTGTAGGGAGGTTGGACCAGATGAGCTCTAGAGGTCCCTTCCAGCCTAAAACATTCTATGATTCTTTGATTCTGAAGCAAGACAGGGTTTACAGTGAGCATCATTCATTGGAACAACCTCCCCAGGGATGTGGTAGAGCCCCATCACTGGAGGTGTTCAAGATGCAATGGGCCAAGATGCTAGATAATCTCATGTAGGCTCCCTTTCCAGGTGATCTTTTCAGATCACTTCCAACCTGGGCTGTTCTGTCATTTTATGGCCCTATCCAAGACCTCAGTTATTACTTTTATGCTGCAGCAGAGTGTGTGTGTGCTCCACTAGCACATCACTTCTTCAGAGGAAATTCAGCATGATCTGAATTGTGGGTTGGATTTATTTATATTAACCATATTTGGCAAAAAACCCCAGTTAACAATGTACAAAATAACCATATTTTCTTAGAAATAGATGGTGCAAGCAGTTGCATTTGCTAGGCTTAGCTATTTCTGTTTATGCAGGAGAAACAAGAGGATCTAGGTCTCTGGCAAGAGAAATTTGGCAGTTTCTTAGATATCAAAGCTCATGGTAAGTCTCAGCCTAGTTCTGAAAACAGCTTTACTGCTTTATATACACCTATGTTTGTTCATCTTTCTGTCTGCTTTCTGTGTAGCTGCTTCATGTTTATCAATATCTGGCTCATTCCTTCAACAGATAGCAAGTGATGGGTAACAAATTTGACAGAAATACTGGAAATACTCATTAGATTTCTGTTCAGGAGGGCACACATTAAACAGGACCCATCTCATCAGCTCCCTGATGCCATTTCTGACACAACATAACCCTACTTGCACTGGATGAATTCCTTTTGGTGACAGGAGCTTCTTCAGCTCCCAGTCAAGACACAGAGGGGCAGGAAGTGGTTGTCCTTGTTCATGTTGTATCTCATGTATTAGGTCAGCATCATGGTTTTCTGTTTCTTTGTGTTGGAGGAATAAAGTCCATGGGGTCAGGTCCTGATCTGAAGGCTCAATGATCTCAAGGGTCTTTTCCAACCTGAATGATTCTATTACAGGTTTGGGGTTTTTTTTCTTCTATTAAAGTGATTAATTGTATCTTCTTCAGCAGATAAAGGATAAAGACAATAAAATCTGTTTAAAACATTATAGTATAGAAGTAGTAATGAAAGTGAAGTTGAAAGCAATATGAAAGAGCTCACTGTTAAAACCTCTTCAATATTTTTTTTTTTTCAGTTGGGTTGTTCTGCTCTGTTGCTTTCAACTGAGGCTGGAACTCTGTGATCTTCTCTTTCCCTGTTACTCCCACAGGTCCTAGTTCCATAGGCATGGACTTCTCTTTACATGGGTTTGAGCACATTTATGGAATCCCACAGCACACAGAAGCACTTCTCCTGAGGAACACCAGGTAGAGGTGGCAGATGGCTGGTGACAGCAGTATCCTTTTTGTAGAGGAGAGCTGTAACCTTGTCTTAATAACTAACTGCAGACAACAGCCTCAGAGATGTATATTATGTGGAGTATATTTCAGTTTAATGATCCAGCCCCTCTCCACATGGAGTAAGTTGTTCTGCTTTCCCTTTCCACTCTGCAATTCCATGAAGGAGACCCCTTCTGTTCTCTCTCAATTTTCCATGTAGGTTTTTTTTTCTGAATTGCAGAATTAGTCCCATTTCAGGAGAACTCTTAAAAGAGCAACTCCCTGGGAGGAGAGGAGAGTTCAGAATTCATATTTTAGGAAACAGAGCAAATGAAGAGTGGCCTCACTGGCAGCAAAAGTGTTGTGTGATTGAGAGCTAGGACCAAAGCAAAGCAGCAGCAATTGAGGCTGTCCACATTTCAGCTCTGGATGCTACACAAAAGACCTTAATAGGGTGTTCCCTGAGTTTAGTGGGATGGCAGTGGAGCTAAACTGGGCCCAGTGCAGATGCTCACATGTAACCAACATCTGTCTGTCTGTCCTAGTGATGGTGACGTCTACCGCCTTTATAATTTGGATATCTTTGGCCACAAGATACATGACAAAATAGGCATTTATGGCTCAGTGCCCCTTCTCTTAGCCCACAAGCCCAACAGAACTTCAGGGATCTTCTGGCTGAACTCTTCGGAGACCCTGGTGGATATTAGGACAAAGGCAGTAGCTGAGGTGAGAGTTGTTCACATTCCACAGCATTTAATAACGAAGGGAAACACACCAGGAGCAGAACAACATTAAAAAAAAAGAAAAGAGGGCTTAGAGTAGACCTTACCACATGTACCAGCACATAAAGGGTGGCTATCAAGAGGATGGAGGCTCCCTTTTTACAAGGAGTCCCATGGAAACAATAAGGGGAATGGTTGCAAGTTGCTCTTGGGGAGATTCCCATTGGAGTCCAGAAGAAAATTCTTTACAATGAGAATAATTAAACATTGGAATAGTCTCCTAAGGGAAGGAGTGAATTCCCTTCCATTAGACAGTTTTAAGACTCAGCTTTAAGAGCCAGCTCATTTAAACTGGATTTTTCTATCTTAAAAGGTTAGACTAGATGATCCTTGAGGTCTCTTCCAACCTGGCATTCTATGATTATTGGAGATTTATCTTTTGCTCTCTAATGAAGAATTGTCCATCTCTTCCTCCTGTCCTCTCTACTGCTTCATTTTTGTATTAAACCACTGAAAAGAGCAAGGAAATGACTCCTTTCAAGAGCCAGGTTATAGAACTTGTATCTTACAGGTCTACAGGAGAAGCCAGAGAGGAATTACATAATTTTGGAGCACAAAAATTCTCCACTGCTGGATGTAGGAGGCAGAAAAAAGGGTGAACAAAAATCTTGGCAATCTCTTGGATTTGAGGATTTTTTCTGAGTATTTAAATTCTTGGCCTGGCCACACATTCCTGCTTAGCAGGTTCATTCTTCTGTGGAATGTAATGACCTTCATGAAACATAAAATGTTCAGGAAGTGAACTCATTCAACTCAAAACACAAATATATGAACTCTTTTAAAATGGAAAAAGGCAAGAAAACCCTTGATTTGTTCCTGTCCTTCATGACGTGGTTAAAATTATTTATCACTTACAGACATTACTCAAAGATCCTGCTATATTGTACTCAAAGTATAGTCTATAATTATTACAGAAAAGCTTTAATTATGCCCCTCATTACCCATTTTCCCCATTAACTGTTACTCTATTTTGTACAAGCAGTATGCAAGGTAAAGGATTTGTGAAGGATAGATAAGAAACATTCAGTGTGTGTTCCTAACACCTGCCAGGTACATGTTAGAGAATTTTGGGGGTTTCCATCTTTGCTCCTTCATTGAACAAAAGTTTGATGGGGAGAAGATACTCAAGTTTTCCCCTGGTTCTCCTTCAAAGCATGTGCCACCAGAGGCTGCCAAGCAGAGAGCAGTGCCCCGAACTGACCTGCGCTGGATGTCAGAAAGTGGCATCATTGATGTTTTCCTGCTGATGGGACCCACAGCCTTTGATGTCTTCAAGCAGTTTGCACAACTGACAGGTACCACCTCCCATCATTGGAGTCAGGGTGGCCCATTTCCCTGGGAGATGCCCTGGGGAACATGCTGTACCTGGGAGTGGGTTAATATTTACCTAGCCCATTGTGTGCAGGAGTCCAGTTGTTTCCTAAAGTGCAGTTTGTAGAGCAAAGGCTGGTGCTTTGTGAAGACAGGTCTCCATCCCTCTTTTCCCTGGCACCTTCTCAAACCTGGCCCTGATTGAGAAGTCAGCACAGTTATTGCTCTCTGAAACTTTAGAAACTGAATAACTTTGAATCTGAAGCTTTAGAAACTGGCTCCTTTAGATGAAGAGTGAAGATAGAGGGAGCTAGAGCTGCCAGTCACCATCAAAACAGGCCAGATTATAATGAGACAAGATAGGCTGGATACTAAAAAAAAGTTCTTTAACATGAGAGTGATAGATCAGTGGAATGGGCTGCCCAGAGAGGGGGAGGAGGCCCCATCCCTGGAGTCATTCAAGGTCAAGCTTGATGGGGCTCTGAGCAGCTTGCCCGAGGTAGAGATGTCCCTGCTGGTGTAGGGAGGTTGGACCAGATGACCTCTAGAGGTCCCTTCCAGCCTGAAACATTCTATGATTCTAAGACTAAAGTTATAGAGCAATGTCTAGAAGAAGGTAGGTGACTGTTCAGTGTGTCCATTAGGGAAGGGCACAGAGATGACACATAGAAATAAAAGAAGCAAAAAGCTCAGGAAG
This sequence comes from Brachypteracias leptosomus, assembly GCA_013401335.1. NCBI lineage: Eukaryota > Metazoa > Chordata > Aves > Coraciiformes > Brachypteraciidae > Brachypteracias > Brachypteracias leptosomus. Next base: position 237,350 of record VYZX01017664.1, read on the forward strand.
AGACTACAAGAATGGAAGCAAGAGGACCACCCTTTTATGAAAGCAAAATTTGTGAGGTACTAAATAGAATTAAAAGCACAGAAACATCCCTCATGGGTTTTTAGTGTGTTAGCCATGATTGCTTGCTGCAGAGATGCTTTGGAGAGGATTTGGTTCAGCTGCACAGGAGTAGGAAAGCAGCCAGATGGCAGGAGGATCTCACCAAGATGTGCACACTCAGCTCCCTTTTACCATATGTGCACATACATGTATGTTTTCTAATTGTAAAAATCCCCAACAATCACAATTCCATGGTTCTCCTTTTCCCAGCTGCCTTTTATCCTATGTGTATGTTTTCTAATGGTAGAAATTCCTACCAGTCACAATCCCATGGTTCTCCTTGTACTGCAGCACTGTTCACTCAGGTTCTAGCAGTCACAGAAAATGCATTCTACTGATTAAAATCTGTTTCACTGTTTGCATTAGTGACAGTTAAGCAAAGTTAGAATACTTCTACATTAAAAAAAATTAAAGACTAACATTATACTGATGACTGGAACAACACTTCAGCATCAAGAGCAGCAAGTTCTTTTCACTGTTGTGTTCTCATTAGAGCCCCCTGCTCTTTCTGGCTGTTGAGCTTGAAATGTTTGTTATTTCAAGAGTTCAGTCACTTTTCCAGGGTCTCTAGATAAAATCCTGAAGGGATTAACAGTGTTCTCTTCATTCCCCTACTCCTCCTAGGCACTCAAGCCTTGCCCCCCCTCTTTTCTCTGGGCTACCACCAGTGCCGCTGGAATTATGAGGATGAGCAAGATGTCAAGGCAGTAGATGCTGGCTTTGATGAACATGACATTCCTTATGATGTGATATGGCTGGACATAGAGCACACAGATGGCAAGAGGTATTTTACCTGGGACAAAAAGAAATTCCAGAACCCCAGAAAGATGCAAGAACATCTCAGGAGGAAAAAACGCAAGGTAAATAAAGATTTCTTTGTAGTGTGAAGCTGCCCAGTCTAGCTCTAACCAAGGTACTTTAGATACTGGAACCAGTTTAACCCCAACAAATTAGACTGTGTTGTAGCCTAGTGATGCTCCCAATGCACAAGTTATCTTCTTGAATTCAGCTCCTTGTGCCATTTTATTATTTCATTTTATATCCTGACCATCATATTTGTTCTATACCCTGATCATCAGGCTAAGCTTAATGCAGCAGTGAATTAAACAGTGTTTTTAGGAGTTAGGATACTTGCTTTTATCTGAAACAAGGAGGTTTTGGCCCTTATTTCAAAGGGCTAAGCATGAATTCATGGTCCTCCTTGTAAATTCAGCTGTTAAGTCCAGCACAGTATATACAAGAACTGGTAACTGCTTTCTAAAATGAGTGACAAATCTATCTTCTTTACCTGAAGTGAAAACATTATCAGCCTTTTATAAAAAGTGAGCCCTTCCTGTTTTATTCAGTACAGTTGATGCTAATGATACACTTTATTTTCTTATCCTGGCAGCTCGTTGTCATTGTAGATCCCCACATTAAGGTGGATCCCATGTACACCGTGTACTCAGAGGCAAAAGAGAAGGGATATTTTGTGAAGGACAGAAATGGGAAAGATTTTGAGGGCATCTGTTGGCCAGGTAAAACTCTCTGTCTCTACATTTCAAGCTGTTCATTTAAAACAAAATTGCAGAATAGTTTAATTGGGACCCATGGGAGTGGAATTAAATTCTTGCCTTAATTGTAAATGTTAATAATTTCAAATACTTTGTTGTTTTAACTGGATGGAGTTAAGTGAACCCTGACACTAAAGACTTTGATTTAATCATAATTTAGTGATTTGACATGTTCTTTTCCATGAGGAGACCAAATTGTGGGGAGGCAAAGGAGGTTGTCCCCTTTCTTTACAGGGAGAAAGCTCATAATCCTGGCAAAGGAGTGAATATGGGTGAAATCAAGGACATGTTACAATTTCTAGTAGCGTGGATGTAGTTATTCAGCATCTCAACAACTTTTGAGCTCAAAATACCAGGGACACTGTCTCTTCTGGGCTTCCTGTTCACATCTGAACCTATTTCAAACTGCTAGCAGCCATCCTTAAATGGTGCTGAGCTTCAGACCTCCAGAATTTAGGTGTGTTGGTCTGCAGAACACAGCAAGGGGTCCCAAAAGTCAGCCTGGAATTTTCTCTTGAGCTTTTATCTCAGAAACAACAGCAACTACATTACTGTGGGAAGCATCCTAACTTTAGGCCACTGTATTTAGGTGCAAAGGCAATGCATGGCTGCTTTTAAAATCAGGGAAATCATTGGGATCTTCCCCATCCGACAGGTTCCTCTTGTTACCTGGATTTTACCAATCCTGAAGTGAGAAAATGGTATGGAGATCAGTTTGCCTTCAAAACATACAAGGTGAGTATTTATTTGCTCTGATCCACCTATCTCAGAAAGCCTGAAAGTGGGGAAAAGAGAGATGATAAACTCCTGGCTAAGCAAGTTGGTGGCTTTTGTAGCAGTGTGATAATGCAGAGGAAAATTTCTTGCTAAGCTGAAGGATTTTCTCCATGGGCTTGTCTACTCTAAGAAGGTTGGAACCCATCTACCACCAGTGAACCTGCTCACTTAGTTGCAGCAGTAGGATGGACAAACTGCATTTTAGCAACTCATAATCTAATCCATCTACTGCAACTCCAGCTTTTACTACCATGACAGCACACCAGAAAGGATATAGGGCTGCTCTTAGAGCTCATGGTCACTTCACTCTGTGTCTAATGCTGAAAGTGTCTGGGTGAGCACTGCTGGACACCTCCAGTTCCCCACTTCCACTCCAAAGTTGTTGAACCCCCTCCTTTGGTAGACAAGCATAGCAGACATTTCCCATGCTGCTTTACCTCTCCAGATTTTCTCTTCTGGCCTTCTCTGAATTTTTCCTCATGGCTCTTTAGTGTTTCTCTTTTCCCTGCCTCCTTTCCCTCACCAGAAGGCAGGAATAGCAAGTACCTACTGCAAAAATCAAGTGGGCTTGTAGGCTGCCACCCTGACCACAAGGGCCACTCTCAAGTGACCACAGGAGTGTAATTACCATGTCCTGCTTTGCTCCTACTTCTACTCATCTGACACCCACCAAGTCCCAGCAATGCCTCTGCTACATCCTAATTGCAACCCTATGTTCACAGGGATCCACTAACATCCTCTTTGTATGGAATGACATGAATGAGCCTTCAGTCTTCAAAGGGCCAGAGCTGACAATGCAGAAGGATGCTGTGCACCACAACAACTGGGAGCATCGGGATGTCCACAACCTCTATGGCTTCTACCAGGTGAAGTAGCTGGAGACACAACTCAGCAGTTGTGGAGTATGTCTAATGTAGTGATTTACACCCTAGTAGGTCTTCTGCAGCCTCCATCAAGGGCTGAAACTCTGCTAAACTCCATGGTTGGTCACCAGAAAATGTGACAACATCTGTGTCTTTCTACCATAACCATGTAAATGACACTGGCTGTGACTAGTGGGAGGTGTCCCTGCAGAACTAGATGATCTTTAAGGTCCCTGCAACCCAAACCATTCTTTGATTCTATCATTTAAAGGTATTTAACTTTTCTATCTACATTTATATCGATTCCAAACAAAAGTCCATTTTAAACCTCTAATTCTATTTGATAACACAAGCCAAAATCCTCAATTTCAACAGCACTGAAGTATTCTGGCTTTTCTGATTTTTTTTACATCTATTTTCAAATATTTGCCAGTCTCCAAGCAAATTCCTAGACAACTTCACTTCCTGAAACATCACCTTTTTCAGAAAATGAAGAATTTCATTTGGGGGACATTTTTGGACCTGGTTCTAGTGGTAATGCAGAAATCATCCACAACCCAAACCATTCTATGATTCCATGGCATTAATTTTTTTTGTTCAAGTCTATTCTAGTAAGAAAGTGTTGCATTAATAATAGATTTCTTACTTTTCCTGCCTTAGAAGGGCTAAAAAGGCAGCATAACAAGTACCCTAATTATAGAGTTTGTCTTCCTGACTTTTACATTCCTGATTTTCAGCAAATGGCAACTGCAGAAGGACTCATCAGACGTTCCTCAGGAAAACAGAGACCATTTGTCCTCACAAGATCTTTCTTTGCTGGATCCCAGAAGTATGGTAAGGACAGACAGGCTGGGTGCCTTCCATGCTGCTTTCTTCTGCCAAGTTTGGTGTGTAATAGTTAAGTTTAGAGAGGACAGAACCTGTTCTTAAAAGCACTGACATGGTGAGCTCATAAGAGTGCAAACAATTAAAAAAAATCAGGAAAGGCTGGCAAAGTGTGTCCAGGTTAAAGGCAGAATAACAACCTGCTTCCTGGGACAAACCACTGCCTGCTTTTCATAATCATTTTGGTTGGAAAAGACCTTTAAGATCATTAAGTCCAACCATTAACCCAGCACTACCAGGTCACCACTAAATCACATCCCTCAGCACCACATCTACATGGCTTTTAAATCCCTCCAGGGATGGGGACTCCACCACTGCCCTGGGCAGCCTGTTCTGGGGCTTGACAACCCTTTCTCTGAAGAATCTTCTTCCTAATATCCAACCCAATCCTCCCCTGGCACAACTTGAGGCCGTTTCCTCTTGTCCTATCACTTGCAACATGGGAGAAGAGACCGACCCCACCTCACCACAACCTCCTTTCAGGGAGTTGTAGAGAGCAGTGATTTTTACTGCAGATTTCAGGAGCATAAAGAAAAAAAAGCTGCAATGAGCAGCAGTTCACCAGTAGTTCATGACCATTCCTGTCTTCTTTCCTTAACTGCAAGCATAAACTGCAGCATACACCAATTTCCCTGTGTAATGGTGAAACTGGGTATTTCCAGGGGCAGTGTGGACTGGAGACAACACAGCAGAGTGGGGTTACTTGAAAATATCCATTCCAATGCTGCTCACCCTCAGCATGGCAGGGATTTCATTCTGTGGAGGTAAGGAGTTTAGCTGGAGTTGCTCACTATGCATAACTCACTGGTTGCCACCAAGCTTGTATCACGAGATAGATTTCCACACCAGTGGAAGTTTCACAGATGAGTCTGCTTTTAGAAGCCAATAACTGGGCTCTCACTCATTCCTCCACTAACTCTTAGGTAGTATCTGGAGCAGCAATCCTCAGGTGGGCTTCCAGAGCATCACTGGGGCAGTGATCACTGTGTGGCCACTCACTCAGCCTCTAGAGATTTTTATTCAAGAATAACTCATTACACTAATTTTCCACTTTTCTTTGGACAAGCACCCTGTGAACTGCATGGCTTTATCCACTTAGAACATTTCTTAGAGGAGAACTTCAGTGTTTTTCAGCATCATTTCCACAAAACGTGTGTTTTTATCTGTCCACGCAACATCTAGCTGATGTGGGAGGGTTTATTGGAGACCCAGACCCAGAATTACTTGTGCGCTGGTATCAGGCTGGAGCCTACCAGCCCTTCTTCAGAGGTCACTCTAACATGGAGAGCAAACGGAGAGAGCCGTGGCTCTTTGGGGAGAAGAACACCCAGCTCATCAGGGGAGCCATTAGAGAGCGCTACGTCCTCCTGCCATACTTGTACACACTGTTCTATCGGGCTCACACGGCGGCTCAACCCGTCATCAGGTAAGAGCACAGGTCAGGAGGTCCAGTGATGAGCTTCAGAAGGTACTTGGAGGAGAGAAAATACTCCTAGTATCTGAAGGGGGCTCCTTCCAGTGTCCGAAGGGGCCTCCTTCCAGTGTCCGAAGGGGCCTCCTTCCAGTGTCCGAAGGGGCCTCCTTCCAGTGTCCAAAGGGGCCTCCTTCCAGTGTCCGAAGGGGCCTCCTTCCAGTGTCTAAAGGGGCCTACAAGAAGGTGGGAGAAGGACAAGGGCCTGCAGCGATAGGATGAGGGGTAATGGGTTCAAGCTGGAAGAGGGGATATTTAGATTAGAAATTAGGAAGAAGTTTTTCACTCTGAGGGTGGGGAGACACTGGCACAGGTTGCCCAGGGAAGTTGTGGATGCTCCATCCCTGGAGGTGTTCAAGGCCAGGTTGGATGGGGCCTTGAGCAACCTGGTCTAGTGGGAGATGTCCCTGCCATGGCAGGGGGGTGGAACTAGATGATCTTTGAGGTCCCTTCCAACCTAAACCATTCTATGATTCTATGAGAAGTTAAATCACCATCTCGTGCTTTTGTGATTACTTATTTAAATATTAAAAGAAAAAAACCAAACCCACAGAACTTCCTAAATTCCATTTTCATGCATTCTTCAAGCTTTGGTAGAGTTCTGAGGAAGATTTTATGGTTTGGGGTTTTTTTTCCAAATGACACCTGGAACACACTAATTCAACAGACACTGCACAGTCTTTAAATGTGATTTTTAAGTACTGTGGACTCCAAACTTCTTGTCATGTTAAAGAATTATCATAGAATGTTTTAGGCTGGAAGGCACCTCTAGAGGTCATCTGGTCCAACCTCCCTACACAAGCAGGGACATCTCTACCTAGGGCAGGTTGCTCAGAGCCCCATCAAGCCTGACCTTGAATGATTCCAGGGATGGGGCCTCCACCCCCTCTCTGGGCAGCCCATTCCACTGTACTATTATGTACTATTGCAACCCACACTTCAAATAGGACTTCATGCACTCTGAATATGCTGACCTAAAAAAAAAAAAAGGCCATTTTGCCCCTCATGAAAGTATTTGTTGCTGCTGAATTTAAAAACATAAAGGCCATTTTTCTCCTCATGAAAATATTTGCTGCTGCTGAATTGTTACTGTTAGGAAAGCTTATTTTGTATTGATAAATTGATTATTTACCTTTGCAGTATTTCTTATAATTTTCCTTTTAGTTAAGAATCTGGTAATCTCAACAGAAATTAAATTAGAAAATTACTGCTTTTTTTGCTGTTCTCTAACCTCTCAGAAAGTGCCTCAGCAGAAGCAAATGCTACAGTCCTTTCAGCAAGAGATGACTGTCAGTAGTCAGGAGTGGTTTGAGTTTTGGAGATGATTTGCATCACAGACAGTATGAGCAGCTGTCTACATGTGTGTAGGTGGAGATGCCCCTGTTGGATGCACTGATGGGCAGCAGGTTTCTGCCTTTCTCAAAATGAAACCTATGTTGACATCAGCACTGCTCTGGGCCTATTTATATTCAATAAAACCTCAATTTGCTGCAGTAGGTACAGAATTAGAGGCATTTTTCAATAAGCAGAGTGGAGAACATGGCTCATTAGGAAGCCCATGAAGAGCAGGGCTGCAGGGAAGGAGTAGATGCCTAGGAGTGAGCAGGTGAGCCAGGCTTTGTGTGTGAGGAAACCCAGACCCTGCCTCTGAAGGAGCTGTTGGTGTCATTACCCCTCAAACTAAGTGTACAACTCCAGTTCTGTAGCAGGTGGTTACTACACTACCTTTTTTTTTTTTGAGAAAGGCTGAAAATGAAATTCTGATGTAGGTTTTTCAGTCATGACCAGGAGGAGACACACTTTAAAAGCAGTAGTGAGCTGGTGAGACTCAAAAGGGTATTTTAAGGCACAGAAGAGGACCTTACTCTATCTTCAGTTCTTGGTAGCTGTAACTTGTAAAGAGAAGGAGAAAATGGAGCCTGAAAATTGCCAGCAAGCCTTGAAGAGGCTGGTAGAAGAGGAGAAACTAACTGAATCCCACTATGTTTCTTCCTACAGGGCTCTCTGGATAGAGTTTCCAGGGAAAATAGAAACTTTTGGTGTGGAAGATGAGTACATGCTGGGTAAGCTGGTGTCTTTTTATTCTCTGAAACTTGAGATAAGTATTTTTGAGGTCAGAGTGTTGGATGACAAAAAGAAAACATGAAAACCATGCCCAAGACCTTTAAAAATTAATTGGATATAGGAGAGGATATCCTCAGCCTCTCTTGGCAGCCTGTTCCAGTGTCTCACCACCCTCACAGTGAAGAATTTCTTCCTGACATCCAATCTAAATCCACCCTCTTTCAGTTGGAAAATGTTACACCTCATCAAAACTAGAGGTGGGGAGATTCAGATGAGACACTAGGAAGAAGTTCTTCCCCAGGAGGGTGGGGGGACACTGGCACAGGTTGCCCAGAGAGGTGCTGGAAGCCCCATCCCTGGACATTTGGAAGGCCAGGCTGGATGGGGCTGTGAGCAACTGCTGTAGTGGGAGGTGTCCCTGCCCATGGCAGGGAGGTTGGAACTGGATGATCTTTAAGGTCCCTTCCAACCCTGACAATTCTATGATTCTATGTTTATGTTTTTGTCCAGGAAATGCTTTGTTGGTGCATCCAGTCACAGAGCAAGAGGCCAAGACTGTGAGTGTTCTGCTGCCAGGGTCAGAGGAGGTGAGGATGAAGCTGCTCAGCTATTTGTTCAGCCTATCCTGTGCAACTCTGAACCTTCCTTCTGTCTTGCTACCTCACAGTACATCTACTCCCTTGTTTTTCCAAGAGCTGCTGCACAAATCTCAGGTCTTCTGTAATTTAAATCCCCACTCAAGGCTTCCTGCTTCTCATGGAACACCAAAAACCAGCTTAACTAAATTGTCAATTCCCTTTTTTCGTGTGTTTCTCTTTGGGTTAAACTTCTGTGTGGAGGGAAAAGGATCTTTGAAGAAAGGTCATAAAGAAATCAGAGGGAAACTGGGGAGGGAAAATGACAAGAAGGAAATACAAGCCTCAGTAGCCTGGGATGAGTTTAGAAAAGACTTTGGTGTGTAAAGAGAGCAGTTTGTCTCTGAATTCAGGTTATTTATCCACAGGATGGCACTGTGATCCACTCCTACAAAAAACAGCTGCCCCAGCAGCTGAGAGGTGGAGGAAGGGAAAGAATTTGGGGAAAATAGTTCCTAAAGGAAAGCCTGAGGCTCTAGAGAGGAAGGAGGGGAAAGACAGAAGCAAAAGGGAGTGTGTGAGACCATGCAGAGCCTTGTGACCCCCCTAATACACCTGAGGACACTTAGAATTCTTCTCAATCTAAAGAGAAAACCAGACTAGGCTCTCCAAGGAAGTGAAGAAACATATTTTTATCAAGATCTCTGTGGGAATTGACTGCCTGGCACACTTAAAACAGCAAAACCTGCTCTCAAGTGCAGTGCATGGAAAGTTTCAGATGTGGCTCTTTTTTCTGAGCAACTTTGTTGTTCATTTTCACTTCAATATAAATACGGTTATTCTGGAACTCTGCATTTCTAGATTAAAAAAATAATAATAATAAAGGTATTTCATTGTTTTGCACTTCCAGATGCTTTAAGTTATGCAAACTGTAGAAAACAGCAGCTTATTTCTGTGCCTCGGGAATGAGAATTTATTCTTTCCACCCAGAAGGTCATTTGATTTAAAAAGATTGTTAATAGTGCCAGGAAGGTTAAGCAGAAGAGTAACTGCATCTGCAGAAGGAACAGATCTTGCCATGTGTGTCATGATCATTCTTTTTTATCATTTTTCCTAGATCTGGTATGATTTCAGAAAATTTAAACGAGTGGAAGGTGCAGGCACTGTGAAGATCCCTGTGACCCTGGAGAGTGTATGTTCTTGTTTTAAAATACTATTGCCATTGAGCAGGAAAAAACCCCAACCTTTAAAATCAGTCAAGTGACATTTCAATGTCATCTAAAATAGCTTTGGTAGAAACCAGCCAGAGCTTCTTGGTTGTTAGATGGAGCACTGGTGTGTCCTGGCTGTAAGAAGTGAGATGCTCTAAGGGTGACTTCTCCAAGCAGAGAGATTTCACTTGTACACCTAAGGGTGATTACTCCTGTCCCCATTGTTGAGTAGTTTTATGGACTTGTGGTAGAAGTTCATTTCTGAGCTTTGAGAAGAGCAAGCTTCAGTCATCCCTGCTCCAGTATAGTTCCTGACTAGATGGACCTTTCTACCCTTGCTTTGTTTTGCACAGATCCCTGTGTTCCAGCGAGGGGGCACTGTCATACCTCTGAAGACCACAGCTGGAAAATCCACTGAATGGATGATAGATATTCCTTATGAGCTCCACGTGGCCCTGGACACAGAGGTACACTGAGATAACCAGGTTCTGTTTTACTTCACCCAACCTTTTTGATCTCCTTGCTGCAATGGTCTCTGCATTTGTATGCTCAATGGCTCTCCTCCAATTCTGTTTGGGGGGGGGACTCCCACCTCCCTCCCACTGTGTCCTCGAAGTGAGACTGAGTATACCAGAGGAAGAACATTTTTCTGACCTTTCTCAGACCTCTCTAGTCCCTTGGAGGAAGGAGCAGAGAATTGGCAGGCCACAAACTTCCTCTTGGGCTCAGAGAGAGATCTTCCCCCATCTATCTTCTCTAATAAATGAGGTGCCACCTGGCACCCACATCAGTTTACAAACTCAGCATGTCCAAGTCTTCAAGCCCTCTCAGAGCTGGACTCCCTGAGCCTTCCAGGGATACAAGTCACTAAATAAACCCAACCACACGCCCTTGGCTATGAAGCACAACATCTAGTGAGACATTTTGAGTTTCCTTGTGCAAGCACTAGAAGCTGCTGTTAATTTGTCTTCCCCCTGGTGTGTTCCACAGGCCTGTGCAGTAGGTGAGCTCTACCTGGATGATGGGCATTCATTTCAGTATCTCCACAAGAAGCAGTTCCTGCAGAGGAAATTCACTTTCCACAAGAACATTCTCTCTTCCAGGTAACAGACAAAAGCCACCAACACCCTCCCATTGGAAATGCCTTTTCTAGTTCATGAGGCCTTCCTGAAACATCCATTAGTCTCATCTGTGGCTTAGGGAAGTCCCAGAGCATGAAGGATCTGTCACAAAACCCCAGAGGGGAACAACATTGGGCAGCAAGAAGTGAAATCCTGACTTGTCTCAGGTTGTTTCACTCTACTCACATTAGAGATTCTACAGATTGACTCAAAGGAAGCCAGAGTAAGGCCCATCAGAGAGACAAAAGAAGGTCAACAGGTGGTTGGTCACTGGAACAGGCTCCCCAAGAAAGAAGTCAAGGCATCAAGCCCATCAGAGCTCAAGGAGCATCTGGATGATGCTTTTAGGCATGATTTAGTTCTAGGTAGTCCTACAAGGAGCAGGGACTTGGACTCAATCCTTAGGGATACCTTTCAGCTTGAGATACTCTGTCATTCTACGTGGGAACCACAGGCAGCCTCCAAAAGGCATCACCAAATGCATTAACATGGTAAAAGGCACAAGAAAAGCACTTGAAAGGAAGCCCAAGGGGGCAGAGCCTGCACAGGTTGAGTGAAACAGCCTCAAAGCCCAAAATACCAGTAGCTGCTTGTAAAGAGATGCTAAATGTCACTCTGACCCTTTTACTATTGAGGTATATTGTCCATGGGACATAAATAGTCATTTTACAGGCATTTCTTTATTCCTTCAGGGTTCAAAAATATGCAGGAGGTGGTCCTAAAACTACAGAATTTAACACAGAGCAAAACCCCAGACTAGCTTGGATAAGAGTGAAAAGTCAAATCTCTTTGTCTGGGGTATGAAATCTGAAAAGCTTCAAAATTCAGGGTGGGAAAGAAAAATGTTGCTAAATCCAGAGGTTGGAATAAAGTTTTTTGAGAGGAGTGAGAGAACATTCTATTCACTCCAGCAAGGAAAGTTTCACTTGGATTTGATTTTTTTTTTTTCTTAGAGCTTTTTTTTAAAATGAGATGAGTTCAAAATGAAAGATTGGGCCTCAGATTGAAACATCTTACTTAAAAAAAAANGGGAACTTTGAGGACAGGACTGAAGCAGCACTTTGTGTGTTGTGGACTTCTGATGGACAGGAACTAATGTATATGAAATAATTCTCTTTTTTTCCAGCTGCACAGCTGAGAGTGGACAATACCCCACTACATGTGTGGTTGAAAGGGTGATAGTGCTGGGATTTGGACAGCAACCCACTTTTGTGACATCCTGTTCCAAGGGTAATGAAATGACACCTATTTTCCTACATTTTCTTTTAAATACTGTTCTGCTGCCACTCACTAGAGGTGGCAAACTGACAGCTCTCTAAAGGAGGCATTACAGCCCAGGGAGCAGCTTGCTTTGGTTTTCTTTGCTACTTTTTTGATATCAGTGGCAGGGAGAGCCTGAATTAAAAACTGGGAGGGAGTCACGTGTAACTGTTCTTCTTAAATCCTATCATAAACTTTCTTTTCCTCTTCAGATGGGAAAGCAAAAGAAGTGGTGTTCACATACAACACGAAGAGCTCTGTGCTGACGCTGGAGAATTTAGCCCTGAGTGTTAATGCTGACTGGAAGATCTGCATCAACTGAAAGGAGAAACAACTTCTTCAGAGAATTCATTGAGAACTTGAGGGGAAAAATCATAGAATGTTTCAGGCTGGAAGGGACCTCTAGAGGTCATTTTGTCCAACCTCCCTACGCCAGCAGGGACATCTCTACCTAGGGCAGGCTGCTCAGAGCCCCATCAAGCCTGACCTTGAATGACTCCAGGGATGGGGCCTCCACCGCCTCTCTGAAAGACTTAAAATGTTCACTCGAATCCACTCAAATCAAGGAACATATTTCCCACCCACATCCCCAAATGAAAGTTTCCTCCAGTTGTTCTTTTGAAGCACTAATTCACACTTGGGAGCTCTTCTGGTCAGCAAAAGTCATAGCACTAGGATTGTGAATCTCATAGCACAAGATATGTGAATCTCCAGGCTAGATTCAGGTAGGCATTAACATTGAGTTCTGCCAGAAAATCTTAAATTGATGGGGTGAGATTGTGGATCACTGGCACAGAGTTTAATGTGAGTATTTGGAAATCTTGGTATTCAGAGACTGGAGCAGAGAGAAGCAGATGTGGGACAGATTGAGGAGCAGCATCAGTAGATACACCAGACACAGAGGTTATCATCAGAGTTCTGCCAGCTGCCTGGTGAAAACAAACCCAGGAGGAGCTGCCCAGTGTGAGGACAGATGCTTCCCCTTCCAGTCCTTATGACAAGGCAAAATTAAGCCTCTGTTCAGGAAGGCAAAGCACAGGCTGACCAAGCAGCTCAGTCTCTGAAGGCAGGGGTTGAGTAGGTTGTGCAATAGTAAAAGAGTCATAGTGGGAGTGCAGAAGTCTCTCCAGTAGCTGATTTTGAAAAGGGACAGGTCTCTGTAAGTGCAATACTGGCTTAGGGTAGCAGCTAGATTCACATGNAAAGATTGGGCCTCAGATTGAAACATCTTACTTAAAAAAAAAAGTTATAATTAGCTTTATGTTTATACCTAGAAGTTTTAACTACCAGTTTGCAAAGATCCAGAACTTTTCTCCTTGTCAAAGCCACAAAGGGTCTTCTCAAGCTTTTTTTTTCTTCTAACTTTGTGAAATCTGTTATGGACTGAAAAATCAGCTAATAATGGGGAAAAGTTGTACTTATTTGAGGAGAAATCAAAAGGAGGAGGGNAACTTCTTCAGAGAATTCATTGAGAACTTGAGGGGAAAAATCATAGAATGTTTCAGGCTGGAAGGGACCTCTAGAGGTCATTTTGTCCAACCTCCCTACGCCAGCAGGGACATCTCTACCTAGGGCAGGCTGCTCAGAGCCCCATCAAGCCTGACCTTGAATGACTCCAGGGATGGGGCCTCCACCACCTCTCTGAAAGACTTAAAATGTTCACTCGAATCCACTCAAATCAAGGAACATATTTCCCACCCACATCCCCAAATGAAAGTTTCCTCCAGTTGTTCTTTTGAAGCACTAATTCACACTTGGGAGCTCTTCTGGTCAGCAAAAGTCATAGCACTAGGATTGTGAATCTCATAGCACAAGATATGTGAATCTCCAGGCTAGATTCAGGTAGGCATTAACATTGAGTTCTGCCAGAAAATCTTAAATTGATGGGGTGAGATTGTGGATCACTGGCACAGAGTTTAATGTGAGTATTTGGAAATCTTGGTATTCAGAGACTGGAGCAGAGAGAAGCAGATGTGGGACAGATTGAGGAGCAGCATCAGTAGATACACCAGACACAGAGGTTATCATCAGAGTTCTGCCAGCTGCCTGGTGAAAACAAACCCAGGAGGAGCTGCCCAGTGTGAGGACAGATGCTTCCCCTTCCAGTCCTTATGACAAGGCAAAATTAAGCCTCTGTTCAGGAAGGCAAAGCACAGGCTGACCAAGCAGCTCAGTCTCTGAAGGCAGGGGTTGAGTAGGTTGTGCAATAGTAAAAGAGTCATAGTGGGAGTGCAGAAGTCTCTCCAGTAGCTGATTTTGAAAAGGGACAGGTCTCTGTAAGTGCAATACTGGCTTAGGGTAGCAGCTAGATTCACATGGAAGCATTTTCCATGTTATTGCTCCCCTCTGTCTGCAAGTACTTGAAAAAAAAAAAAGGGTTTTGTTAGGAAATAATGGGCATTTTTGGATGGCTGAATGTCACTGGTTAAAGCTAGCCCAGTGAAGCAACTCTGCTTCTCCACATCTTCCAGCTCCTGCTGAGGTTTGGCTTCTTTTACACATAGTTTAGTAATTTCTTGGGCAGTTCTTACTATCTGCCTGAGATTTGAGCATCTCTTTTTGCAGGCTACCATTGCTCCATGGCCCAAGTTGTTTGACCTTTCAATTTGCTGCACTTGCTAACTCTCTTATTTTAAAACCAGTTCAGCTCTGGAGTCAAACCTGAACGTGCCATCAGTTGGGGGTTGTGGAGATAAAAGGGCAACATTTACTTCATTTCTTTTAGCAAGGTAAGGAAGGATTTTTTAAAACCATGAGGAAATGAAGAGACAGAGAAGGTTGGTCACTCTTACCCCCTAAAGGTAACAAAACAGTCCATTTGAATGTTGTTCCCTGCTCTCTTTACTAAGTCCTCCCTGTGCTGGGTCTGTCATTCCCACCTGCTGCTGTTTGTCCTCTGCAGGGCAGATTTCTGGGAACAGCAAACTCTGATTGCTCTGCTCTTGTCTTCCAAGCTCTGTTTGTTCCCCACCAGCCCCTTAGGTTCCTCTGCAGAGCTGTTTGCCAGCCCCTTCCAGCAGCCTCAATAGTGCTGTGCTCAGTGCAGGTGAGTTAATCCAGGTAGAACAGCAGCAAAGAGATCTTGGACAGCTGTGAGAAGAGAGACAGACCCTATTTTTGAGGCAGACCCTATTTTTCTATCAGCTTCTAAGCTTTCATTGTCTTACTACTTATGTTTAAGCACAGAAGTGCTTCTAATAGGATAGAATTATCTGCAGCACTTTAATCAGAGAATGTTTCAGGCTGGAAGGGACCTCCTGAGGTCATCTGGTCCAACCTCCCTACACAAGTAGGAACATCTCTACCTAGGGCAGAGCCCCATCAAGCCTGACCTTGAATGAAATGTTTTAACTGGTATTTGTGAAGTTGGAATGTCAGTGAAATAAAGCAATAATGAAGTGAGTTACATGCCTGATTCCTTCCAACTTTCTTTCTACAGTTGAGGATCACTCCTAAGTATTCTTCCAAGGTTAAGGTGAATAACAAGATGTATAGACTCAGGAGGAGATCTGCCCAAGGTTAAGGTGAAAAACAAGATGTATACACTCAGGAGGAGATCTGCACTAGAGTGAGTACTCATGGGCCAAAGTTTTAGTGGCTACCTTCTAAGATTTTCAGAAATTAATTCCTACCAAAATCCATAGAAGTTGTCTCTTTAGAGCAGAGGAAATAAATTTGAGGTAATATCATTTACATTGATATTTGCAGCAACTCACTTTTCCACATATTTATGCCATAAATGAAGGAATGAATTTCTAGTATAACTTGACAAAAGGAAGTCATTTCACTAATTAGTGAAAACAACTAGAGATAAAACTTCATAAAAATTTAAATAGATTCACTTTGGCTTTGTCTGAACAGCTATTGGGGTACCATAAAATACTCTCACC